>CM059186.1:68425137-68737401 GCA_030323885.1 Branchipolynoe longqiensis | reverse complement strand
TTAATCCTGATGCGATTACCCGCGAGGAGCCTCTTGCGATGGTTACTGTGTCATTCCACCATTTTCGATTGGACATGACCTAATTATCTATACGACGTCATGTTAAATAACTCACATACATACATACATGCGTTTATTGTCTTGCCATTTTAAAGGTACTTTCTATGGTACACTTCGGTACACTTTGTATATGGTTTTAATAGCATCTCTTCTGACTGAAGGTGTTGGAAATATGGTGAACTCACGTTAAAGACGCCATTATATACGCACTATACAACTTGATTAATGCAATAATGGATTGCATCGATTCGAATTATAACCCTTTTTACTGCATTTCTTCAGCGCCAGGCACCTTCACTGGAAAGCAGACAGCTTGGGTGGAGGGGGGTGGAACTCCCTTCTGCCCGCTGAGTGCGAATCGTATCAAGAGGATGCCCACCACCTCGCTCAGCTGAATCCCGAAGGGATGACCCGCGAGTAGCATGTCGCCGCGGTTAATGCGGCGTATCACTGTCTTTGCAAGGAGGTATATTAGTCTTCCATAATATTCCATAATATTCCAAATATTTTGTGTCTGTTATTCACATTTATTTTTATATTGACCTACTATGGACCCAGATATTTAATGATGGTATTTTTTCATATTTGTTTACTATTTTGGTTTATTTAACAATTTTTCATCCTTTTTACCTAGATTAGTTTATAATTGCCATTTGCCTCGTTACAACAACAAACAAACAAACAAACTTTAGATTTCATTGAATTGTGGTGTTTACTTTTATCCAGGCACGCTTGCTGCGATACCTCAACACAGACGGTGAGGTCGATATGCTAGTGTTCCTGAATTCGCAACGGGGCAATATTGACATATGCTCAGTCACTGCCCCTGACTTCTTCGTGAACAACTGGTCAAGATTCCGGGAGTGGTTCATCTAGAAGGATGGTCAGTTTTAGCTGAATGCGACTTCTTTGTTTTTCTCACTATCAACACATGTCCATCTTCTAGCCTCTGTAAAACCTGTGCTGCAATATCATTCTTTCTTTCTTTGTTTTTATTCTAACACTTATTTAATCTCCTGATGCTGCTTACACTATTACGTAAATATTAAACCTGCATTTGACTCAATACTGAGTCAATTTAACAGAACCTGTTACTGCAGAAGTCTATGATGTTCCATGTTTGCACTCAGAATATCTCAAAACTTTACTATTTAAAATAAAAGTAACTTTGAACTAATGTAAAGTAGATACTGGTGATCCATATAATATATTGATCTAAGAAAAAAGACAGAAATTCCCAACAATTGGACTGAGCAACTTTAAGTAATCTATATATCCATGCACTTTCCCCCTCCCCAGAATCTATAATAAATGACTTACGACTGGTTTCTGAAATGTGACCCTCAGTAAGCAGACCAGAGCAGGCGTCTCGCGTGGACAGCACCCTCCCCTTCCCAGTGGCTAGTTCCTGCTCTTCAGCTGCCCCGGCTGCTACTGCTGCTGCTGCTGCTCCCCTGCCACAATATACCTGTGCCAAGGAGCGGATGCACCAAACATATCTGGCCAAACTGCAGGATGCTCTGGGTAAGATCTTTTTATTGCATTTAAAATTGATAACCTTTATTTCCACACACATGGCAACAATAGACATCAGTAATCCCTACAGGAGGAATCTTGTACATTGCAATTTAGGCTGGTTAATACCTGATAATGTAAAAAAAAAAGATCTGCCTCACACCCCGCAAGCAGAGGCAAGCATAGGCAAACCTATCTTGCACAATAACAGTATGTTCCGGAGAACTTGTTCTTTTTAATTACAGTTCAGTGGTTCACTTTCTAGCACTACCTTCAGCAGCCATTGATAAAATATATATGATGTTCTTCCGAGCCTTTAATCACATTGTAAACTTCTTTTTTTTCAGAAGCCTTTCTTGGTGGACGTGCCACAGGCTTCAATGTGGGAAGGGTCCTACCGGAAGCTCTTTCTAAACTTGGGGCAGTCACGGTGGGTCTTCCTGGCATGATTGTCAACCTCAAGGCGCTCCGCAAGGAATATTTCCTCACAATCATGGCAGCTGACATTCAGATCATGAAGGCCCCTGTGAGTGCTCCTGTTGAGGTCTGTGTTGAGGTTTCCCACCGACCTGTCCAGGTATCTCCCACAATTCCGTGCACAACAAGCTGTACCGATCGCGCAGCTGCAGTTCTCCCCCAATCCAACTATAGCCTCACCATTGGTGGAGTCTGACATCACTTGGGAAATGGCTGTTGTAGCCATAGCTATTGAGAATGGTGTGCTACTTGGTTGAGGATTGGCCATTGAGGATGGTGTGCTACTTGGTTGTAGTCAACCTTCCTCCTCCTACTTGGATATGAGCACAACTGAGGTTTGTGCCACATGTCCACCAATTGTGCCAACCATCAGAAAGGCTTTCAATCAAGCCTCCATGCTCGATTTCATGCCGTCGGGCAGCGGGAGTAGGGAACGCAAGCGTGGTCGTACCCCCTCACCATGAAATCTATTTGCTATATTTCTATGTGTATATTTGTTATGCTATTAAAGTTGCTTGGTCCGATGAAATATAATTATGTCAAAATCTAAACAAAATCTAAATTGCCTGTAAAAACTGTACAGTTTATTTACTCAAGTGTGGCAGCCTGTAGAGCTGTTAGTTCTGTTATTGTATCAAATCTTTACATCAAAATTGATCTACATGTTCTAGATGTTCAGCATTTAATAATGTTATTAATCTGTAGAAACTGCAGTCTATTTACTCAAGTGTCTTGGTTAATTTTTGTTCATATATTTTCTCAATTATTTACATCAAAATTCAGCATTTAATTATGTTATTAATTTTTTTTTCTACTGGAGACACTTCGCCACTAAGTAAGTGTCCTGGTTGATTTTTCTTTGTACAGTTTCTCAAGTATTTACATCAAAATTGTTCTAGACATTCAGCATTTAACTATGTTATTAATCTTTTTTTTCTACTGGAGAAACTTAGCCTGTGAGAAAATTGGCCTGTAGAAACTCAGCAGTTTATTTACTCAAGTGTCTTGGTTGATTTTTGTTAATATATTTTCTCAATTATTTACATCAAAATTCTTCTAGACGTTCAGAATTTAATTATGTTATTAATCTTTTTTCTACCGGAGAAACTTAGCCTGCGAGAAAATTGGCCTGTGATAAAATTGGCCTGTAGAAACTGAACAGTTTATTTATTAAAGTGTCTTAGTTGATTTTTCTTTGTGTTGTTTCTCAATTATTTAGGAACTGTCAAGTCCATGGACATATATCTTGTACTTGAATTATTCCTGCAACACTTCGAATCTCTAATGAAGAGAAATGTTACGCGCAATGTTAACTGTTATCTTGCTGACTTTCTGACTTTTGTTGTATTTGCAAGACTGACGTTATATGGATACATTTGTTGTATCTGCAAGACTATTAATTCTCTAATAAAGAGTAACGTTACCATGCCCAATACTAACTTTGTTATCTTGCTGACTTTTTTGTATATATATATGGGTACCACATTTGCTACGTAAATTCTGCATGTCTAATAAGTACTATTGCCTTTTCTCAATATATTTTTAGATACCCCTCTTTTAGTCCCCAAAGAAATTTATCCAATATTTATTGAAATACTCCCCATAACACTCTGTTCAATATAACGCGCAACACACTGACTTTGTTTTCTTCACTTTTTATTATCTTAATCTCTTACTTTTCCTAAATCTCTTTCTTTGTATAACACTCTGTTCAATATAATGCGCAACACGCTGACTTTGTTTTCTTCACTTTTTATTATCTTAATCTCTTACTTTTCCAACAATCTCTTTCGTTTTATAAAGGGCACATTATCACAATATCTTAGTTTATACAATAGGCAACTTATATATCTTGCACTCGGACACAGTATTTTCATGTATTGTACCTTGTAGTTACAATCATCTAATGTTATTTTGTTACTATTCAACCAAATACACACGATTCATGAGTGAGCCACATATTCAATCAAGTATGTTGCGAAAGAAATCACATGAGTCATGAGCGAGCCAGATATCCAGGTCATGAATGTCATGTATATGCATGATCAATATAGGGAAAGTTCCCTTACGTGCCTTAATACTCTTAAAAATCACCGATGTATACATTTGTTATCCATACCATCATGGAACCAACCAACCAAAGCCATGCAATCAAACATAGAAACATATGCATATAAAACACTTCCACATAACTAAATATGTCATGAATGTCACACCTTTGATACCCAGTACTGGGCCCAACCGTGAAAAGTATACCACATATATGCGCGATCAATATAGGGAAAGTTCCCTTATGTGCCTTAATACTCTTAAAAATCACCGATGTATACATTTGTTACCCATACCATCATGCAACCAACCAGCTAACCAACGCCATGCAATCAAACATATGCATATAAAACCTTTGATACCCAGTACTCGTCCCAACCTTGAAAGGTATACCACATATATGCGCGATCAATATAGGGAAAGTTCCCTTACGTGCCTTAATACTCTTAAAAATCACCGATGTATATATTTGTTACCCAAACCATCACACAACCAACTACCCAACCAACGTCTAACAGTCAAACATAGAAACATATGCATATAAAACACTTCCAGATAACTAAACATGTCATGAATATCACACCTTTGATACCCAGTACTGATCCGAACCTTGAAAAGTATACCACATATATGTGCGATCAATGTAGGGAAAGTTCCCTTACGTGCCTTAATACTCTTAAAAATCATGATGTATACATTTGTTACCGATACCATCAAGTAACCATCCAACCAACCAACGCCATGCAATCAAACATAGAAACATATGCATATAAAACACTTCCACATAACTAAACATGTCATGAATGTCACACCTTTGATACCCAGTAGTGCTCCCAACCTTGAAAGGTATACCACATATATGTGCGATCAATACAGGGAATGTTCCCTTGCGTGCACGATTCAGGATTGAGCCTCATATTCAACCAAGTGTGTTGCAAACAAAATAAACACGATTCATGATTGAGGTGAGTGGATCGTCCCAGCCAAACTTAGAGGAAGAAAAGAAAGCTGACACACCGACCTGAATTCCCACATATTCAACCTAGTATGTTGCAAAAGAAATACACATGATTCAGTACTGAAGCGCTTTACTTAGAATGTGAACTTCCAGCTGTTAGATCGCAGCAGAGTGATGTTGCGACAGATTCTAAAGTAGTCCAGCTGAAAAACAACTTTTATAAAAAAAATAAGATCACAAATTAAAGTAGGAAGAGAACCCGATTGGTCCCTGACACACAGACGCTGATCAACCGAGATGTTCGAGCGGCTTCCGAAGATCTATGACAGTGGGCACCAACAGTGCAACACCGACATGCCATAGGACACTTCTTCAACTGTTGTAGGCCGCTGCCAGGCATGGTGGAGACTGAACATCGTAGTTAACAGAGGCCTGATAGTGAGAAAAACATAAATGCCTCCAAAGGAAGAAAGGAAGACCATTACCACAATATGTGGTCGAGGGATCATGGTTGAAGATGATGAGCCGCAGCAGCAGCCCAAAAGGGGGAGGGGAAAGAACTTGCCTAGTCTACACTGGCTGCAGTGGAGGAGGAGGAGGAGGATGAGGAGGAAGAAGATCTGTTGGTTTGCCAATGCACCATGCAGTTGTTGGTACCTGAGCTCCTGAAGCATCAGACCAACTTTGAGATAAGAAAAGAAAAGGCAGGTTATTCGTCGTGGGATTTCCCACAAGACAAGGTGATAACATTTGCCAGATCCTGGATAAAAAACTACCCGACCACATCAGGGTCAGGAATATGGCAGACATGCAACACGTGAGAAAAAAGAGAGAGGAGGGCTCACAATACAGACTTCAACTGATCTATGACAGGGGGCACCGACAGTACAACACCGACATGCCATAGGACACTTCTTCAACTGTTGTAGGCCACTGACAGGCATGGTGGAGACTGAACATCGTAGTTAACAGAGGCCTGATAGTGAGAAAAACATAAATGCCTCCAAAGGAAGACAGGAAGACCATTACCACCATATGTGGTCGAGGCCATCATGGTTGAAGATGATGAGCCGCAGCAGCAGCCCAAAAGGGGGGGGGGGAAGAACTTGCCTAGTCTACGCTAGCTGGAGTGGAGGAGGAGGAGGAAGATCCATTGGTTTTCCAACCCACCATGCAGTTGTTGGTACCTGAAGTCCTGAAGCATCAGACCACCTTTGAGATAAGAAAAGAAAAGGCAGGTTATTTGTCGTAGGATTTCCCACAAGACAAGGTGATAGAATTTGCCAGATCCTGGATAAAAAACTACCGAACACGTCAGGGTCAAGAATATGGCATACATGCAACACGTGAGAGAAAAAAGAGAGTCAAGGGCTCACAATACAGACTTCAGCTGATCTATGACAGGGGCCACCGACAGTGCAACACCGACATGCCATAGGACACTTCTTCAACTGTTGTAGGCCACTGCCAGGCATGGTGGAGACTGAACATCTTAGTTAACAGAGCCCTGATAGTGAGAAAAACATAAATGCCTCCAAAGGAAGACAGGAATACCATTACCACCATATGTAGTTGAGGCCATCATGGTTGAAGATGATGAGCAGCAGCCCAAAAGAGGGGGGGGGGGAGAAGAACTTGCCTAGTCTATGCTGGCTGCAGTGGAGGAGGAGGAGGAGGAGGAAGATCCGTTGGTTTGCCAACCCACCATGCAGTTCATATTCCAAAAGACCTGTGACAGGATTTCAGAGGATGAACACAAACAGCCTATATGTGTGCGCATGTGTGTGTCTATTTTGTATATATTATCTATTATCATATACCACTAAATCGAATAAGGAAATGCACTAACTTATGTATATACTGTAATAAATACGGTGATAAATATAGTAAATGGGACGCATTATTTGTATACCAGATAATTTGAATAAGGAATTGCACTAACTTATGTATATACTGTAATACATGCACAGCATCATGGCCATACTCGAACCTCTCAAGTTCATATTTGAAAAGACCTGTGCCAGGATGGCAGAGGATGAACACACACAGCCTATATGTGTGCGTGTGTGTGTGTCTATTTTGTATATATTATCTATTATCATATACCGCTAAATCAAATAAGGAAATGCACTAACTTACGTATATACTGTAATAAATAAGGTGATACATTTAGTAAATGGGACGCATTATTTGTATACCAGATAATTCGAATAAGGATTTACAACAGAGGAGGGTATCTGACCTAAAAGGGACGAAAAGACAAAGGTGTCTGGCAGTGCCACAGGTCCAGCCGAAAGATAAAGCCCTCAATAGTAAGAGGGGAGACTGTTACCGGCATGGACGTTGTCTATGCTCTGAAGCTGTCTGTCTGCCTGTGTGTGTGTCTCTATTGTGTATATATTATCTATTATACCACATACATATTGTAAAACTTACGGTAATACAATATAATAAGTAAAATAAGTATGTGTATATCTCCATACCGACAGTCTGGGCGATCACATCAGGTGCATCCATTTCATCGGATCGACAATGCGAGACTCCTTACAGTTGGGTTTAGTGTAGGCTGGGTCCCCTGACGGAGGAGGGTGTCTGACCTAAAAGGGACGGACAAACAACCTTTTGTGCGCAAACCCTAAAAAACATTTCTGAAAGAAATACCCAAGATTCAGGATTGATGTGAGTTATCCTAAAAAAGGAGCGCACCTAAGGAAGCGATGGTGGTGGGGTTGGAACTGGGTTCATTCGTCGGTAATGAACGTGCTGCCTTTCCTATATAAGAACACTAACAGGTAGGGCGAATATCCTTCAGATAAATAGGATAAGGAAAAATAAGTTTCTATAGTAACTATTCTAGAGAAGATCATAGGATAACGCAAAATAATTAAGCGTCAATATGCTACCACCAATGATATCTATGATATACCCTCTTCCGATGCATACACACTAATTATTAGCATCGGAAGAAGACGCCTCTAAGTGCTCTAGAAGATCATCAACATCCATATGCTCTGAATCATGGAAGGAAGTAGTATCCGTTTCGGATTCACTCCCACTCTCACTCTGAGCATTAGTGCCCCCAACTATTCTACGAATCATGGTCTAATCAAACTCCAAATCAATGTTGAATTTGACCCTAGCAACATTTAACTGGAGGCTCTCATTGTCACTACATTGACACAGAATAAAAGCCTTTATACCAGGGCTTTCAGCACGTACAAGAGCCTCCTGCAGTTGGGCCTTACACGATCTATAGTGGGACATGAGTGCAACTATCTCAATACGTAACGACCGTAGCTCTTCCTCAGCTCTTCCAAAGTCCATGTGCAAAGACAGCCGACTTACGCATGGTGTAGCAGACATTGTCCGGATCTTCCAAGTCATTGCAGAATGGAGCGTCTGGTTCGCGAACCATGGCCAGTGTGACTTCTTCTGCTGCAGGAAGTGCTCGCTGGACATTGTAGTCGCATAGTGAGCACCACCACCTTCCCTTTCCCAGCACGCAACTGAATGGAGATGCATTGAGCGGATGCATGTCCATGCGCAGTTCATTTTAGGAGTGTTAGATGGCGGCGTTCCATCGACTGCTGATGCATCCGCTTTCGGGTGGCAGCAGACAACTTGATGCGGGACCGTTCAAGGTGAACCCTCAGGAGAGCACTGCCCTCTGTCTAGTGACGGCACACTTTTAGCGATTCCTCAGAGCGATGCAATAGTGAAAAGATTGTATCGAAATAAGATCTGCGTCACTCTTTCAGGTTGCAAATGATAGCTGGCAATCACGCTCTTCAACCTTGATGATATTAATCATGACATAATATACACAAATATGCAGTGCTTATATTGATTTAGAAATGGGTAATCTTAGACAGGGCAAAGTGGCCTGGTATAACTTGTGGTGAAGGGAACCGTACTCCGGCAAATGCTCTCCAAGCACAACTCTGCTTAGTTTATATGTTTATACACCATGAAGATGCAAACGATTGGAGTAAAACTTGATTATATAGGATGTATTTATATAGCTATGTAAAAGGAAAATACTATAGTCACTAGTCCGGATTGTCCGCGATTTGAAAATCCTCAGTTTCATAAGCATGTTACTCACGTGGCTAATTCTTCGTTCAGTTGGATGTCAGCAGGCAGCAATGGCGGCTCCACCACATGGCATACCAGGGAGTAGTAGTTGTTCAGCTCACATGCATACTTCTCCCGAGGTGATAGAGCTGGTGTACGCACCCTACGGGTCTGGCCGTACTTTGCCTGGAAGCTTGCAGCCCATACAGCAATGGTGGCCTGAGTTAAGGGCACTCCCTCCACTGAAAAAATGAAACATGTCATAATGTAAATGGGTTTAGCCTAAATTCAGAACTTGTTATATACTAATAAGAATACACGCATCGGATAGGGCATATATATATTTACCTATCCCTGTGGTACTCATAATGTAAATGGGTTTAACTTCAATTCAAAACTTAATATATACTACAAATAATTACACCATCTGACATCTGATAGATATATCCAAATAGCTTTAACCTGAATATATATATATAGCCCCTGTAATATATGCATAATATACGTTTAGACATGTCTGTAATATATGCCACACGAAACACACTTGGGCGTAACAAAATCCAAGCAGCTGGTGTGAGACTGCATGTTCTGGCCTAACATAAACAAACAAATTGAGGAAAAAGTCAGTCGGTGTGATACTTGCCAGAACAACCGGAAAATGTTTGCATAATGAGCCGTTGATAAACCACCCGATAGCTTGTCAGTCGTATGATAAAGTAGGGGCAGATTTGTTTGAATTAAACCATGAAAATTACCTGATAACCGTGGATTATTACACAAAAATATCCAGAGGTGACATTGTTGAGAGATACGGTCACAGTCATTGAGGCGATGAAGGATAATTTTGCTAGGCATGGTATTCCTAGTCATGTTATTTCGGACAAAGGTCTGCAATTTAAGAGCCATGAGTACAGGGAGTTTGCATAACATTATGGTTTTAAAGCTGTATATTCCAGTCCGCAATATCCACGGAGCAACGGCCCGGTGGAGAGGTTTGTGCAGACGGTGAAAGACATGTTAAAAAAATGCACAAAAACAAAGACAGATTTTCAGTTAGCTTTGTTAAACTATCGAAACACTCCATTGCCCGTCTTGATTGCATCTCCGGCTCAGCTGCTCATGAGCAGAAGGCTGAGAGGCAGGTTGCCGATGGCGGAAGAAATCTTGATACCCGAAACACAAAATCCGAAGAAAGTACAGACAGCGAGAAGACAGCAAAGTCAGAAAGTTTTTCATGACAAGAAAGGCGGTCAGCCGCACAAGCCTATGAGAGTTGAGGACAGTGTAAAATACAAGAATAATGCAGGAGAGTGGAAAAAAGGAGTAACTTTGGGGCGTACAGGTGTGTCAGGGAGAGAATATCAGATTTTAAATGAATCAGGCAACAGATTTTAAATGAATCAGGTAATCAGGGTTCAAATTATAATGGTGCCCGAGAGGAGGAAGCCCGAGCTGGTCGAGCAGACGCAAAGTGTGTCAGCGTCGTAGCCAAATGTAAACAGTGCGGCTAATCTAAGTAGGTCAGGTTGGGTGATTAGGCCGGCGAGCAGGTTAGACCTGTAGTGAGTCAGTCACGTTGAATATATACACACAGACACATGTGCATTTTAGGCTTAAGTATTGTATTTTCAGCTGCATTTTGTGTGTGTTGTACTATAATGGACAATATATTATATGGAGGCTAAGCAACCGGACAGTCAGAGGACTTCAGTGCCATAGTGTGCTCAGACATCCGCTAGAACCTGTGGTTTAAGCTAAGTACACATGTTTTGTATTATTGTGCTATTCATTTTACTGGGTATGTGTATATAGTTGATGGTCATTTTAAAACATTTCATGTTTCAGAAATACTTTGAAGGGGGGATGTAATATATGCGTAATAGACATCTAGACACGTCTGTAATATATGCTAATGAGATGCATATGTTCCAGACAGTGAGTGAGACAAAGGAGTATGTAAATGAGATGACATCATGGAAAGTTTAGCCGGCGGTTCAGTGAGCCCTGGACGGGAATAAACCATTCAGTATCCAGAAGTCAAAGTGTTCAGACGTTGTACTTTTACAGCCCCTTTACCTCTAAAACCGGGAATTTAGTGGTGGTATTTTTATCACATTGACTAACAACATGTTGAACCGAGTCAACAATTTGGTCATCCGTGGAAGCCTCTGGCTTCCCTGCACATGGAATGGAGATATTAATTTCAACATTAGAATCGACAGTAGGTATTGTAAATTCCCAATTATCACAGTTCAGGTTTGTAGACACTTTCGGGTTCACAACAGACATTCCAGAGTCAGCTGGCACACTAAGTATTCCTCCGCACCTTTATATTTGTATAATGCTTATACTTCAAATATATATTACAAGTTATTCACCTATCTCTGTGGCACACAACCTGTTGATGTCATGCCATGCTGTTTCAGCCTGCCACGTAGCAGAGCGCACATGCATACCCAGTGTTCGAGGAGCTTGAGAGATGGATTTCCGGCTCATGTGCATCAATGCAGCGACCAGTAGGTCCTGTCGGTAGGTCGCCGACATCTCATGGGTGATGTACGCCATTCGTCTGAGGGTTGACCAGAAGCGTTCGATGTTTTCCCCATCTGCCATCCAGAAATCATGCAGAAGGTGTGGATTATATTGAACGCACAATAGTTGATGAGAACGGAACATGTGAAACAACGAGGGGATGAGAAGGAAAAGGATATGTGAAACAATGAATACTGGACTACACTAAGTGCTAGCAATAAGAAAATAGCCTGTTTAATAGCTATGACGGCTATAACAGTTGGTCCAAAGAATAGCAATTATAAGGGCAGAATTAGAGGAAGAAAGGCTATCGGATATAGCGGAGAAACAGCATGATGATAATAACTAGAAATCTGTCAAATTGAAGCCTTATAGAAGTGAATATAAGTTATCGGGTGGAAGTGGAAGAAGAGAGGCCAATAGTAAATACCTGACAACCAGCATCATGCGAGTAACCATGGAACATTGGTACTGCAAGAGAGAGTTGCTGCATGGGCAGCCCCAAAGTTGCCAACTGTGGGCGAAGTCTGCAGGCAACATCGTATAGTATCTTCAACTCCCGCCTGCCAGCCTGCGCGGTTACTTTCTTTAAGACAGAGACCGGATATCCCAGTCTACAAAAAAGAATACATACATAGCTAACATGATTACAAACATTTGGAATAGACTGCCACATGCAATAGGACAAACAGAAAACATATCACTCAACCAATAGTTGCCTAATGAATAAAAGAGCTGTTTCAATAAGTTTGATTTTAACGACGTCATAATAAACTAGGGTACGCTAGCCCCGTTTACATGGTAAACCTAGCCGGTTAGCTGTCGATTCAACATCGTCTGTGTGTGTCTGTGTGTATGTCTGTCGGTCTGTGTGTGTCTGTATTTGTGTGTATGTATGTATGTGACAGTGTGTGTCTTTCTGTGTGTCTGGCTGTGTGTGTATGTCTGTGTTTCTGGGTTTGTATGTGTGTCTGTGTATGTGTGTCTATCTCTGTGTGTGTATGTATGTGTGTGTCTGTATTTGTGTGTATGTATGAATGTATGTATCAGTGTGTGTGTGTCTGTTTGTGTATTTCTGTGTGTGTCTGGCTGTGTGTATATGTCTGTGTTTCTGGGTCTGTATGTGTGTCTGTGTATGTCTCTGTGTGTATGTCTGTGTGTGTCTGTCTGTGTGTCTCTGGTGTCTCTGTGTCTCCCTCTCTGTGCAAAATTAGGTCAGGTCGGGTAAAGTAAGGTCGGATAAAGTTGGGTCGGGTAAAGTCAGGTCGGGTCGGGTTAAGTCAAGTCGGGTCACCAGTTAGTGTACACCGTGCCAGCGTATCTACTGTTAATAGCAGTACACACCCGTACCAGTTAGAGGGGAATCCCCGATCTAAAAATAACTGGAATGGTTAGAGCCACCCTGACCACTTTTCACACCCCTGCATACAGCTTGACCTACTTCGCCGCCCTGGTGATAGCTACCCTGGCATTAGCTTTTAACACCAGGCGAGGCAAACACTGGTTCATGCATATGGCCCATGATGTTTATACGGATAAACACATGATATAGTGAGAACTATAAACTGTTCAAAACCAATAAAAGCTCAGACCTACTTTTCTCCAGCTGTCATGTTTATAAAGTTGCTGGGATTGTCATGGACACAGAAAGAGCCGAAAACGCCAGTAACATCAAGGCAACGGTTGATGAAGATGCCATGACCCCCGGCTCGGAAATCATGACACACACAGCTGTTAGTGTTAACATGACAAAAAAATGATCCTATAGTAGCACTGTGAAATATAGTTTAAATAGCTGGGTGGAAGAAAGTTGCATTTCTGAGGCACAGAGATACATACATCTCCATGTTCCGCCTGGTTTGTACTGTCAAATTTATTTCAAATTGGTTTGTCAGTATGGCTTTGGTGGGACAACCACAGTAGTATGAGAGATTGTGACAGTTAAGTAAAGTGCATTGATCCTGTATTAGCAGACTACAGTGTTCACTGAGAACCAGTAAGGTTGTGTTTACGTATGTATGTGTCAGTGTGACTACTTACATTCAACTCAGCTCATTACTAAAGATTCAGGTGTACGGTAATTACATAACTTTGTCCATTTGGCATCCAGACAAGTCAATGCAACACATAGCACTGTCAGGCAAAAGTTGGTGGCTAGCAACGTGAAATATATTGTAATTTCAATTGTCATGAATATGGCTTTATGGGTGGAAGAAAGTTCCATTTCTGAGGCAGAATACATACATCTACATTTGCCGGCTGGTTAGCATCTCGAAGATAAGGGTTGACATCTTCCGGAGGAATGAAGAATTTTGTCTCTTGTTGTGGTGGATAGAAGCTGGGACCTGCCATACTTTTCCATACCAATCGGAAATTACCGTCAAGACTCAATACCAGTGGTAGTTCATCTTTGGTATGTTCACAGATGGGACATAGACTGCCATCTGGGAAGTCTGGCAACAGAGCACTCGAGCGATGGACATCATAGACAAACTGTCTGTGCTGTGGTGCACATTGCAGGATAGCGCGATATAGTGCAAACTGTTAAGAAAGCAAAATGCATAGGCTTGCACTAGGGAATAACATAAAGTAATATAAAAATAAGAATATGAATCAGTCTCATGAAAATAGGCCAATTGGTGCATGGGGGAAAGATGTCGGCATCTACCATTGGAAGTAGGTGTCAAACGGCATACTGTTAGTTTAGTATTGACAGAGGTCTTCGACAGTTATTGATAGTGAATGTAAAGGTAGAGTAAATACAACAACCCTATTGGTTTCTATGATAATTTAATATGAAACAAAGAGATGCAGTACACTTTAACAATTGCGACATTATAAAATAGCATCATCTACCATTTTTAACCGCATATGCTATAGTGACATGAGTATGAGGCTTTTTTTGTTAGCTGGGTATTCTAAAATGTAATTGGTAAGTTATTAATTACCAGTGTCATGTCAAATCATTCCACCTGATTACGATCTGACTATGTTACCTTTGTTTCCTGCGTGGTGTGTGGCAGGCTCTGAATATGATCAGTGTTGGCAGCACAAAACTTGTTCAATGCAACAGGTCCTTCCAGCAAGAAGGAGCGTCCATAAGGCGCATGTCAATGGCAGAAGTAGGGGCTGTAAGTGTAACCGGCCAGAAACCTAACCGGACAAGCGTTTCTGTCCGGTCCATCCAGCTGCAGAAATTGAAGTCCTGGAAGTGTTTCCTACCTGGAAAAGAAACATAAGCTCTAGACATATGGGAGGGAAGCGCATACTAGTGGGGAAAGAGACATCCTGCTGACATAAGCTTCAGACATATATGAGCGGGAAGCTTTTACTAAATGGGAAATTGAAAAACAACACAGTCACAGGTATGGATGGAGTGATAACCTCATAATGTCATTATAATATGCTGAGTGATTGAGGACACACCAATATATTTTATAATGATCAAAAGAGATATATGGCAAAAGCAGGTTAGAGCTAACTCACAGAGATAGGTGATAACATAAATTTAAAACTTATTAACTACAAAGAAGAACACGATCTGATAGCGTGAAGGTTAAGAATCCTGGATGTGATTTGAAAAGATATCAACATATCAATCATAAAGCAACATACAGCTTGGTTATCTCAAGAGTTTGAAGAAGAATTTCCTTAATTTGTTATTAGCTTTTTTGTTATATAGCAAGGTACAACAATTACATTAATATGAAATGTGTTATAATTAAAGTTGTGAGTGTAATGACATACCTGCCAGAGAAGGCCAATGTGAAGGGGAGCAAAATTCAAGTGTTTTTTAGAAAACACTTTTTGCAGTAGAAGGCTGTTGGCCCACAGTCACGGCATGAGATTGAATTCCTAACTGGGTCTCGGGAACAAACTGCGCATTTAGTCATCAGTGGTGCAAATGAATGATAATGACTGCGTGTTAGTGGTAGACGAATTGCATTCCACTTCCGCGCTGCCTGAGCTTGGTGTTGGGCATTCCAGGTTAGTCCTGGAATGAAGTGAAGAATATTCCTCAAAATTACCGGATTAGGCAACCTAGTCAGGGGATTTTATGAGATTAAGAGCCATCACTAGACGCAACACTTTCTAGATGCCATCACTAGATGCAACACTTTCTAGATTTCTTGCTATTTTTACTTAAGCATAGGATTAGCATGCCAATTAGACTACTCACATTTTCTTATTTAGTTTTGACATGGGGATAGCGCTTATACATAATGTCATCAAATTATATATATTACGTCAATATTTAAAATCTAACCAGAGAGATTAATTTGCTTAAAATTGTAATCAAGGACGGTTAGTGAAAAAGATCTCCCATGTTTGATGTCATCACGCTTTAACCATTTGCAGAAGCATGAAAAATGTGTCTGGATCATTCTCTGAAAATGTATACCATGTTAAGTAGGAAATGACATTCCTTTTTTTATACCAAGTCAACTAATTATTGTTGCCTTTCGTTATTTGCTGGGTAAATTGGCATAACAGCTAAATATTGTTAGTTATGTGCATTGCATATAAGCCTTCATATGAATATGTATTATGCAATTATTTGGAATGTTTTCTGCTATTCGATGGAATGTTTGCATGTGGTAGGCCTACCCAGTTTCTATTTCTATTTCTATTTATCTATCTATCTATCTATCTATCTACTGTACATGTAACAGGAGTACACTGGCCACTGCCAGTACGCATGAATAGTCAGTACACAGGACCATACCATCATCTTGTCGTTCATCATTCAATCTATGTCCTGGAAAGAAGAAGTTGAGAGTTTTACCTCCCCCCCCCCCCTTCTGCCAGAGGCAGTGACTCAGCCTCGGGCCACTGAATTAGAAGTGACAGATCAGTGACAGAAAGCGCCCCCCCCACCCCCCATCAACCGCACCGACCCAACATTTATTACATTGTATGTACAATTATCAGGTAGAATCAGTAGGCCTGTCAGCTAGAAACTAAACTTGACAGACTCAATGCACAAATAAGTGTTCACACTTCCTGTCTACCATTCGCTATTTCGCTATTTCGCATTGTAAAAGGGTCATGGGTGGGGAGAAGTTGATGTGAAGTAACAGCTGGGCGAGGAAAGCCCCCCCTCCACAACCACATCAAACACACCGACCCAACGTCTACCTCCACAAAACCCACCACCACCTATAGAGGGTATGGACTGACGTCATGCTAAACGGAAGTGCGGCCATTGTGGCGATGCAACCACAATAGACTACATCACCGTTCCAGCCGTGTGGTACATTGTGGGATGTGTCAGAGCAAAACAAACACGCGAGAAGCACATGGCACATGCTAATAATACACTGGGTGCAGTTATGAAATGTGCTAGTTTCAGCTCATCTCAGCTCTTGTTTGAAACATAGAACACTAACTAAAAATATATATATATAATAAATTAAGATATTAATCGTTTATCCAGCATTGCATTTACATCAATATAATCAGCACATCTTATGCCATGTGCATTTAGACTAGTGTTAGAGCCATAGCCAGAGTCAGTTTTACTTATTTTATTCATGTTTTTATTTATATCCTATGGTTAATGACATATGTAGAAATAGAAAATGAGTAGGGTTAATCAGATATTGGTTATATAGAGCAAAATATTGGGAGGGGGGGTCAACGGCTTTTGGGGGGTTTGTCTTTTGATAGACTTCCATACAACAAAATATTTTCCTCCACTCAAAATAACTAATGTGTTCGCAATATGAAACTTAATATTTGGCTATCATGTGTAATCAGAAAACATTGCTCCAATCGGAAAGAAATGTTCTCAAGCGGAGCGAGTTAGATAACATAGGCAAGTGAGATATCAAGTTTCTCACGTTTTTCTGGTGATAGCGTCCACCTGGGGCTCATTTAAAAAACACCCTCCACCATCGACCAAGGTCCTGGCATGGTACCTGCTATTACTAGACTGGTTTAGCAAAAATTACTCAGCAAAAATTACCGCGACACACTATTTTAGAGATAGTCTAGTACATATTGTTAAATAAAATATAAGTGGGGATAACATTTTTCAAGAGGACATTACTAAATGAAGAGTCGCACAAAATGACTAATTTGGATTTTATTTCCTTTAACTTTTAATCTGACATACTCAGCTGTTGATAAGGATATATTGAGCTGGGTTCACGCGAGGAAAGTAAAGATATAGAGACTGAAATTGCATTTCCTTAAAGAGTATGTCGGTCACATTTGAATTCAGCTCAATACTTTTGAGTTTTTGCTATTTTCTGAGATGAATATATTACACTAATCGTTATAATCTACTTTACTTTAGTAGTAACGGTTTCTATTAATTGACTTTCTATGCAGCAACAAATGTTAATAAGTGCACCAGTGTTTAAGTTGAATATATAGAATCAAATCTAGATAAGTGTTTTGGTTTTGAAAATTTGATGTTTTCATCGGACTATGCAACTTTAAGAGGCATCAGGGTTGTTTTGTGGTGTTATGGCTAGGGAGGGTGCTGGTGATGGAGTGATGAGGTCACGCGCTACTAGTGATGCAGCATTTTAACAACGTGCCTGTAGAATACGCTGGTGGTGCTGCAGCATTTGAAGAACATATTTGTAGTATACGCTGCATACTTCCCCACCCTACCGCAGACTCCCCTACCTTATTGCATACACCCCCATGCTACTGCCTACTGTAACATGCGGTAGAACGTGGGCCTCACATGCGCATCGTCGGGAGTCTGGTTCCCGATCGAGTCAAACAAATTAATTAAAATTTGATACTTGTCGCTTCCTAACCTGGCACTCAGCATTAATATCATAGGGCAAGGACTGGTTAGCTCAGTGTCAGGATAATGTGACTGAGTTTGGCATAGAGGGAGTGCATGTGCCGTCATCACTCAGCTGTCAGTGGTCAGCAGTCAGCCATCTTGGATTTCAAACACCCTTGCCTAGCCTGAGAATGCACTAAAACAGTCTTCACGACTGCAGCACACCCGCTCGCCACGAATCAAGACACCCTAGTTCAGTCACGGCTAGATTTTTTTTAACTAAAAGTATTTTATTCACTGAATAATGTCTTTTGTCAGTGCCAGAGCACTTGTCTTCCAGCCGTTCATTACAATTTGTTGGTACATAGATAATAATATCAGTTGCAATAATAACCACATGAAAATCCTGTTCGATAATAGAAACATAATATGAATGGACTATTAGTTGTAATAATAACTGCATACAATTCCAGTTCAACATATGTATTATGCATTTGGTGAGCATGCATCACAAGGTATTGCATGATTCTAGAATTGTCTTTAAATACTTCTTTCTTCCTTTGTCTTTCTGTCTTCTTTTTTCAAAAGATATAACATATATATATATTATATTGTAAATATGCAAATCAGTAGATCCAATCACCACGATCAGATGTGAGAAACCTGCCCATTTTTTAATCCCATCACAGGTGTTCCGTATTGTGTGGCCTAATGATGGGATCGGAAGTCTGAGATTGCAGTGGGGACTTACATCAGACAGGTTTATGTCAATTTCATGGAAAATGTTAGGTAATAGGTTTTTGAAAGAAGGTGTAGTTGGGGTGGAGTAGGGTGGGAAGGGGATCAGCGTGCAGTATAATGTGCGACCTCTGTAAATCGGTGCTTTAGTGAGCTTGTTTGTTAGTGGCTTGGGTATTTTGAGAAGTATTACAACAGCATAATATAGGGTTCCGCAAGGGAGTCATATATTGGGCTACTGGACCAGGTGCATCACCAGGGCTGCATCAAACCTCTCTCGTTCAGAGCCTATACATCGAAGCCAACGAACCATCACTTGACAATAGGAGAACCAAACTGGCCATGCAATATGTTGTTAAATTAAAAACAAATGCATTAAATCCTGCGTACAGTTGTGTGTCTGAGACACACAACGACTCCAAGTATGAAGCCAAGCCAAATTTCATTTGGCCCCTGAGGCTCCTAATGAAATCTCATTTTGGGGCTTACTACTTGGATCTGGATGTATTGGAGGATACCCAGGTCCCAGAACATCCCAGTGGTTGCTGAGGAGGCCATCGGTCATCCTCCGACTCGCGGAAGTGATGAAGTCTGGGACACACCCACTTGAGTATCAACGACTGTACACAGTTTGAAAACCCCTTTTCCAGGTATACCGATGGTTCGAAAGACCTAAGCCGGGCAGGTGCTGCGGGAGTTTGTCAGAGCAAGAAATTTGCATGCCCGATCAGAGCTCAATTTTTGATGGCGGAAGCCCGAGCACTCCTTCTCGCATTGGAAGTTATTGAACTATCCAACTACACTAAATATGTCATATACAGCGATTCATTTTCCTGCCTGCAAGCTTTTCGTGGCAAAGGTCATTTACAAAATGAACTAGCTGGCAACAGATGGATATGACATCCACTTGTGTTGGGTGCCTGGCCATGCCGGCATCCAGGGAAACGAACGAGCTGATCAGGCTGCGAAGGAGGCTCTGAACTATGATGTTGAACCGTGGTGTCTGATACCCCGCTCTGATCTGAAATCACTAATAGCCACCCACATCAAATCCAAATGGCAAAATGAGTGAAATTGAACAGGCTGTGGGAAAACCACCAGTCTCATGAGGGAGTCAGTGGGACCAAGTGGTCCTTATAGCCGCTGCCGTATTGGCCACTCGTGGCTAACACACGTTTCCCCCCCCCCCCAAATGTATTGGATGTCAGTCCTTTTTACGAAAGTAAAACAAGAAGACATTTTATCCTTTTTGAGGGCAGCTGGTTTGTACCACCTCATATAATTCATTAGAACAATTTGTATCATTCTTTCATCTATTTTATTTAATTATATGATTGTCACGCATAATTGATTGTATGCTTTTACATCATATGTAAAGGCAATGGTTGAATAAAAAATTTACAATTCTTGCTGTGAATATAGCCTATGCTGCTGACACGGCATAAAGAAACCACCAATCAATCAATCAAATGTTTCATTCCGTAGCTCCACAGAACTCTAAACTACCACCCTTTATTTTAAACCAAAATATGCACACCGACAGCGAGCCACTCCAACTCTTCCACACAACAACGACGCTGACGCCGATGTCGGCACATTAACGGCGTGCTAGGCCAGGCACTTAAAACAAACGGTTGTTTTCACAACCCACACAAACAGTTGTTTTCACAACCACCAACTCTCTGAAAAGTCCTGAGCGGCTCTGGGCAGTTTAAATCCGATGTGGTTACTTAGAACACTTTAACAACAACTTCTCTGGCCAACTGCTGAAAGCCGTGACAAATTGGTAAATAAGCACAATGTAGACAATGTAGACAGTTGCAAGACTTCTGCATGTAATCCCACATGACCACCAACATCTGGTGACGTCATTACACCCCCTCTATTGGGGCATGGAGCCACTTTGGTCTGATATCCCAGTGGGGCAGCACTATAAAGTTGATCCGAGTGTGCATTATCACAAGTTGCAAAATAGCAACTGAAAACCAAGGTACCAATATCTGGAACTCAATACCATGACTATGAAAAACTTCGGTAAAAAAACTAAAGATCAGCATACTAAATCAATTACCAGTAAAGAATATATATAATAGGAAATAGTTGTCACTAACTAGTCACATAATTTAAAATCTCTAGTGGCAATGGCAAAGAACGTGAGATTTACCCCTATTAACATAAATGCAAAATAACTACTGATACCGGCCACAATATACATATAATATTCCTATCATTACTTTGTTTTTACTAAATGTGAAGAGATGCATCAGTATTTCATCATAATCATTAGTTTAAGATGTAGCATAAGTTCAATCGTCTGTTAGGTAGGTGGTTTGTGGTGGAGGTGTAGGGTTGTCTTGCAGAGTGGCACCTCACAATCTTTAGCATCCCTAATCCCCCACCACACACCTACACCCCCACCACACACCTACACCCCCACCACACCCCTAAACCCTCACCACACACCTACACCCCCACAACACACACCACACACCTACACATCACCCCACACCTACACCCCCACACCCCCAACACACACCTACAACACATCCCTAAACCCTCACCACACACCTACACCCCAACCACACACCTACACCCCCACCACACAACTACACCCTCACCATACAACTACACCCCCACCACACACCTACACCCCCACCACACACCCTCACCACACACCTACACCCCACCAGACACCTACACCCCAACCACACACTAACCCCCACCACACACCTACACCCCCACCACACACATACACCCCCACCACACAACTACACCCCCACCACATACCTACACCCCCACCACACTAAACCTTTACCACACACCTACACCCCAACCACACAACACACCTACACCCCCACCACATCCCTAAACCCCCACCACATCCCTAAACCCCCACCACACACCACCACCCCCACCACACACCTACACGACGAACACACACACACCTACACCCTTCTATCCAACCATGATCGCCGACTTGGACCGGGAACGGGTGCTGCCACCTAGTGTATAGCGAGAGAACTGGCTCATGAAAGCTCCCCATTGAATCATAGGTGAGGTTGAAAAATACCTAGGTGGGCGCCAACCCCGAGAGTAAAACTTAATGAATTTGTTGTTAAGGTGCTTGGGGGCCGCACTGAGTGGAAGATGGACGCAAAATATCCACCTGATGACTGCTGCAAGTAGTAACAGCAGGTAGTAGCCACTAGTCAGTCGTAAGTATGCCGTTCTGACTATAGTATGGCTGAGTCATTGCTGACAATAAGGTTGTATGGTGACCTGCCCCACCACTCTGGAGGGATGGCATGCCATCTCCGACAACTTCTTGAAGAGGTGGAACTTCCCCCATACCTGTGGGGCACTTGATGGGAAGCATATTGCCTGCAGTGTCCCCCTAAGAATGGATCCCTGTACTAGAACTATAAGGGATTCTACTCAGTAGTTCTCATAGCACTGGCTGATGCAGACTACAAGTTCATCTGGGCCGATGTCCGTGGTAAAGGCTCCGCATCAGATGCGCAGGTGTTCAATGATTCTGAGCTGAAGGCCAGCACTGAAGATGGTACCATAGGTTTCCCGGAACCCAAGCATATTGTGGCCAGTCAGAGGACGGCTCCATACTCCCTGATCGGTGCGATGCCTTTGGCCTACACCCAACGATGATGAAGCCATACAGCAGGAGGGGTATGACGCATGAGGAACGCATCTTCAACGACAGGATTTCCCGAGCTAGGAGAGTCATGGAGAATGTGTTCGGCATCCTGGCAAACCAATTTCATGTTCTGCTCAGCACGATGCAGCACTACCCCTCCACCGGGAAGCTCATTGTCACAGCATGCATGGTAATACATAATGAGGATCCGATTTCTCACATTCCAGAATCAGCAGCTAGACTGTCCGGAGAACGTCAACTGCAATTTCATCCCCTGAGCATGGAGACAGGGCGGAAACCTGCTGGACATAGCAACACAACTACCTGGCCAGAACACTGGCTCCAGGGCAGGAAAGGAACAGCGAATGTCCTCAAAGACTGGGTCAACTCACCAGCGGGATCAGTCGAATGGTAGGAGAATATGATATGAATATATGAAGTGTGTGCGCTGGGATATTTCTGTACTGTGGTATCATCATTTCTGAAGTGTATGGGGTAACATGCAAAAATGTACAAATGTACTGTGTGATATGTAATAAATGTGATATGTACAAATGTAATTTCTGAAATATACTGTGTGATATGCAAAAATGTGAGATGTACAGATATTATAGCTCGGTTAAATAAAAGATATCAATCTGTTATTGATATCGAACCTTAATGTACGTGTCAGTTATAATTGTGGGTGGGAAAAAAGGGGGAATATAACTATCTTTAAGGGGGGCATTTGACACTCACAAATTTACCTGTCAGTTATAAATTTGGTTGGGGGATATTACTTTATTACTTTATTTATTAAGGGGGCAAATGACACTGACAAAGTTACATGTCAGTTATAAATTTTCTTGGGAGGATATTACTTTAATTATAAGGGGGGAATTTGACTCTGACAATTTACATGTCAGTTATAAATTTGGTTGGGGGATATTACTTTATTTTTAAGGGGGGCATTTTGTAAAATTCTCCGATTAAGTATGTAGTGGGTATCGATATGACTGTATGGGAAACAGTACTCCCTTTATAATGCTCACACCGGGGGAGGGAAGAGGTGCCCCTTTAATCAGGATTACTCCCCCTTATCTCACCCAGCCATATGGTCACCGCATGCTATGTGGTAATCCCACGATAGCTGGGTAGTGGCCAGGTCTGGGTGGGAGGGAGGTGGTCATGAAGGCAGCCAATGGGGAGCTATGTTAGGTAGAGATCATGCAGGATAGGAATGACTGGTGTGCATGAGTGTACTAGCGAATAAGGAGGCCGGTATCATCCACCCTTGTATGTATCTAAAAACATATATAACTGAATAAAACTAAGCATTCAGTCTCTTCTCTTCTGCTTCTGACTGGTGCTGAACTCGGATGGCGTGTTTTGTCGTGTGTTGTGTCCACTATGGGGTAAGCTCTAATGTATAATTCATAGAAGATAGAAAGGAGGGAAGGGGAGTTATGAACCATAGACCGGAAGTGGGTATCGGGGCAGTACAGCCCTTTTGGCAGTACAGCCAATGACATGGGAACCAACTGTGAAAAGAGTCCTAACTCATGTACCCCAGAGCTGGATCGGCCATTTCAATAGCTTTCTGTAGCCCACAGACATGCGAGGGCCCACAAACATCGGATTTCATATATCGGGATTTCATACTGGCGACCACATAACTCGAGCAATCCAGTTAGGCAGGATGCGGGGGTTGTGGCTAGAGGAAAGTGGGACGAGGGACATGGCGGACACAATGGCGAGAGACCGGCACCAGCGAAGCCGGTGTGTTCGGAGCTTGGCGAGGAAGGAGACGAGTAAGGTCCTATTGATGCATAATTGAACTCGTACCAATCTGCCAAAACAGACACAATTATGCGTCCCGACGCTCCTACCAGACGCAACTCAAACAGGAGTTTGAGGACTGGTACGACTGATCTGCAGATACAGGGGGATCGATCAGACCAAAGATAAAGCCAGCTATTGGCCAGAGTTCTGCACATCCAAGATCGAGGTGGTAATAAATGAAGACACGGAGAGGAGAGATGCCAGGGAGACCCTGGATACAAGGAGGTAGGAGAGGGAAGACTCGGCCGCAGCGCAGAGGGTCAGAACGGACCAGGCGAAGATCCTCCGAGATTATGGGAAGTCAATAACGGTAATTAACGGCATGGATGCGGAGCTCTCCATGAATGGCTGAAACAGATCGGTTGCGCGGGGGACCTCGCAGAGGCCACTGGGCAGATCACTCGGTTCTCCCTGGGCTTTGCAAGCGGTATGCGGCAAGACATCATCTACAGTGTCTTCAGAGAAGACAGGGTGGGAGACTGGAACATGGTGAAGGCGGTCACCGATGCACTCCTGTCTCAAGATGAATGTGACCACCTGCGGAATGTTGTGAGCAAGATGAGCCAGGAATGGGGTGAAACGGAAGCAGTTTTTGCCAACATTTCCGACTGGCGGTAGAGAGGGGGTGGGACACCAGGGAGGCCAAACTGGGTGTAAAATTTTCCGATCTAATGGCATGAGGATATATGTGAAACTACTATAATATATTGCAACTTGTCTATGTAATGGTAAATGGTAATATATACAATCCAAAGGCATATGAGGAATATGTGGAGTTGGTAAACTATTACTCATTAGGTATAGAAATTGTATAGTAAAATAGTACAGAGGAGGAGTGTCACTTCTTAGATAGTCTTTGGAGGAGTCACCTCACATCCCCCCTCCCCCCATGGTGTTATTTATGGATCACTGGCCACCACAAGGCACTGTAGCCAGCACGGCAAGGCCTTGGATACAACAGATTGAACCCTGATTGGTAGATCAACCCATGTGACCACCACCATCTTGGATTCTAAAAGCTATATATATAATAAACTAAGCAAGCTCCTTCTGGTTCCTTCTGCACACTCTATCTCTTGCATTCCTTCTCTATACTTGTCTGTAGTGATTTCCTATTTAACCTGTCTACACAACCACAGCTGCCGGCCGTCGCACTTTACAAAAATGGCAACCACGACTTGGGGAGCATGACGGATGACCTTCGATTGGCGAGTATGACTTGGGGAGCACGACGGGTTACACAACATGTTGAAACTGCCTGATAAGTACTGACTAGGTGACAGAGATATTACGGTAAGGTTTCAGTAGCATTTTGATTTAAACTGTAATTTATTATTATGACTGGTACGTTATTTGACTTTATTTAATATATTGGTTGACAGAGTTAAATTAACACATGGGTGTAATTTTGAGAGACTTCGACTATATATTTTTTTATTGACAGTATCGTTACTAGTTTATTTTGACTGCAGTTTTTATTATTAATGTTATTCCAAATTAAAAAAGAACTTTTGAGGGACTTCGACTGGTGGTTGAGGAGGTGTAGGTAGCGTTATTATTTTGTCTACTGTCGAATTGTCTTTTCATCATTTTAGAGGTATAAAATGATGTGGAATTACTTGTCGATGGGTTTTCCGACAAGGAATTGTCAATTCTTAAAGAAACATTAGACTTTGGCATTGGTTTGACTGTATTTGGCCATGTCTGAAGCCTCGTGTCACTGGTAGATTGTTTTGTAATTCGGACTACTTTTGGTATTTTTTCTTTAACCTTGAGGTGAATGGAAGCGTAGTAATACACAGCGGGAGAGACTTTTCACATTTCTGCTACATTACAGGTACAATTTCTCGTTTCGATGTGATTCTTTGCATGTATTTCTACCGCGCTTTTAAATGCACATTGAATTTGCCTATTTGACCCGCTACATGGAGGATATCAATAGCATGAACATATTTGACTGGATGTTAGTCATATATGTATTGTAGTAGGTACATTTTCAATGCTGAGTGTCTTACATATTGGATTGTTTTTCGCAGGATTTTAATATTATAATATGAGAGCATAGCATGTATTATCGTTGATAACGTTTAGAAAGATTCATTCATTGCATTGAAGTTTTTTTATATATAGATATTAGTCTTTGCAAGAAATTTTTGAAAGATTAAATAGTCTATTTGAATATATTTTCAGATTAATAAGTTCTGATATTATTCTGTGGAAGTAGTAATTCTATTTAAAAATGCTCTTGGAGGTAATACTATGTATTAAAAAGCTAGTAATGTTATTACTAGGAGTTAGTCAGTGTAGACATATTCATACTGTGATGGAAGTCTTTACGAAGTGCGTAAAACGCTTAACGATTGCTATTGGAAATTCAAGAATGTTCGGAATTTTCATTAGGTAAACGTTGTGTCACCGTATGGTGCCGGTTCTTGGGCGCTTGGCGTAACTCTTGAGTCACCACGTAAGAATGTAGAACTGCCGGTGGGTAGACACTGCATCTAATTTTAGACGTGGTTCAGTCACGTAGCACACTATGAAGTATGCGCTGTCAATGCAACAGCACTGAGACAATGGAAAGTGACACGACTGCGCACGCGCAGACGTAATTAAAATTGTGTAAGGCCATTGACTTTCTAAATTGTTTTGACGAAATGTAGAAACGTCTATACGTATACTCTGAAACCAATGCTGAGCAGAGCGAGTTGAACAAATTGAATTGTTACTGTCGTACTGAATCGCATTGTTTGATATTGTCCATATGAATTATATTGGCATGAAAGTTACTATACTTTGTGAAACTAAATAGCACATTGAAGATACATGCTACAATTAATCTGAAATTAATGGAGTTTAGATTGTTGATTTAGTAACTCAACTTTGGCTATGGGTTGAATACAGTTGCATTGCATTTCAATTTCATGGAGATTTTGTTTTAGCAAATAGACAATTGTATACTAGTGACGATGTGTTACTAGGTGAAGTAGAGAATTTACAAAATAGTATATAAATAATTAACTTTTATTTTGCTTTTGGTTCTGAAATTAATGGAATTTATCCCGTTGGCTACTGCATATAGAAACAGATAAATGCATTCTTCAACGTGACAGAGCTATACAATACGCAGATTAAGGAGATTATGAAATAGTTATGAAGTGGGCGAGACTACTCGCCTTGTGGCATTCCCCGGCGTGCGCCGATTAACCCGTATTTGGAAATACAGGCTACTCGCCATGGCAGACCGCGAATGCCAAACACTAACGGGGCACCGGGTTACCGACCGTAAAGCGTTGCTACGAGACGCAAATTGCGACTCACCTGGCAACGAAAGGATGTCGGGCGCTCGGACCCAGACCGATCAGATGTATTTAATGATGCTCTGATGTTTTAGCCGAGTTTCAGGCCTATTTTATCTAAATTCTAAAGTTGTTTGAAATTACACAGATGGGGAGGGGTTCGCATAATATTCCTACGATATGCGTTATGAAAGAATGTTAGTTTGGTTAAGAATAAACAAAGCCGTGAGCTCTTGGAAAAGTAATTTGGAACGTTCCTTGCATTCTTTACTATCCTCCAGTTTTCTATGGAGTAAACCGCTATGGTCGAACTTAGCATTGGATTGCTTTATATATAAAATTAAGGGCCTTGAGCCTAACTAGGCCTTATGCAGCTACTTAGCCCATCTGCGGGGAGACTATAACAGACATATGAACAGAATTAACGTATAGATCTTTTGGCTAAAATAAGACAGTAACTTAGGCTGATTATTAGTGACAGTGGTAGTGACAGTAGCGCATCTGCTTAGTTCTGAATCAATTTAAACATATTAAATACACCGTAAGGCGAGTCGACCAGCCAGTTAGCTGAACTAACGAAGTAAATGCTTTAGACCAATAAATACGGGAGGGGGCAAACCTCTGTATTTAGACGATGCTCTGGCTGGCCGACTTTAGCCCGAGAAGAACACCGACGGACACGGACTACCTGCAGACGGGACGAGGGGCAGCGGCGGCCCGCGGCCGGCCCAGGAAATTCACATGGAAATAATTATATAGATTAACACGAAGGCTCGCCTTAAGCGGGGGTGAAATAGCCGGATGGTTAAACTGGTGCCGTGACCAGGATAGTAAGGGGTGTAATACCTTTTAATTTACTTTTGATGCGCGAATTAATGGAAGAAAAACGGTGTTTTGTCTTTGTTGACATCTCACTCGTTTCTGACAGTGACAGCGGCTCCTGCCTTGACGTTTCATGCCGTATCATGACGGTTTAGGGAATACCCGGGGTTGCATTAATAATGGAGAATTAATAGTGTTCAACTAAATTGGTATTCCTGGTTTTCTTTAGCGGCTAGTCGTAGTAATTTTACTGTGAGGGCTACAAGCCTTAGGTCCACAGTGGGTTGTGAAGGCGTCAGGCGTCTACCCATCATAACTACGTTACCCTTGTGTCGCTCTGAACGGATATAGTCGAATAGGCGAGGATTAGCTACCCCGGCATAAGGCAATAACGGACGTTATATTTAGTTAAAGTTTATTAAACAAGAAGAATAAATTAGCTACTGCAGCCTGCCGACATTAGGGTCGGTTCTAATCGAATGTTTTGTTGGCCTGAGGCAGATAGCTTTGAACTAGCCGCTTTTTACCATTTGTTACAGTGTCTCCTAGTGATGAAGCGCGTCGCGGAGTGGAGGTGACGTCAGTACGTGTTTTTGGAACCTCAGCGCAGTCGCGTAAGGGACTGCAGACTGTTTGGTCGACCCGTAGCGCTGCTCCACTGTCTACACTTTAGATAACCCTTTCGTAAATGCTTTGTGGTAATTTAATAACCAAGTAGGGGTATAATACACTTTTCGGGAGGAAATAATCAAAAATCTAGTCGGAAATATACGGCGTATCTATACTTACAATACAAGATATAGCAAGAAAAGACTAAGGCAAAGGAACACTAATATCAGGGCATATTCCTGTTAATTTTTCTTAAGTGCTCATTTTTTTATATACATTTCTTTTATTTTCATTTTTTGGGGGATTTTCAAAGTTTTTTTCATAAACGTTTACGAAATAACCTTTTTTTTTAGTAAGAAACGCATAATCGTAGTTTTTGGGGAGGGATCTAGTAAAAAAAAAATATATCGTGTTTCCGGGCGACGGCAAAGGCACGGCGAGGAAGCACTCGGACCCGAGTGTCCCCGTGTCTTCTCGTCGCAGCTGCCTGCGGTCGGCAGGAAGCGCGGTGGAAGATGGGGGAGAACAAGAGGTGCTGTCATCAGATGGTGCCTCTATAAATACAGACTTGATCCAATCGGGTGGAGTGTCTCCCCGTACATTTAATGCGGACCCAGTCTGCTATGGTGGTGATTCACCCCAATCCATAACTGCAAATGAGCAAACCGCGGCCACGGGCCCCCGTATCCCCGATACGGGCCCCACCCCCCGCGAATTTAGAAAGATCCTACATCCCACGGGACGCGGGTCAGATCGAGATACGAGCTCGCGCGTTCCTATCCTCCCTCCCCCGGAGATTGATATCACCTACATGTTGCCTGCCCCACTGCATGGGGCAAAAAGGGACAAGGTCCATATCCTAGAAACGCGGGAGGCACAGCTCCTCGCCCGCGAAGATGAGTTGAATGCCAAATGGCAAGAATTTGCTGACTGTCAGGCGAAGGGGCTGGGCCCGTTAGCCCCTGCCCCCGTTGCCCGTGATATCGGCATCACAGACCAAATGATAGATGCCATCCAGCAGCAAAATGGGTTTGCCTGTATGTAAATAACAATAGGATTGCGTCTAACGCATACAATGGCCGATCTACTGCCAACATAACGCCTGGTGGCCTAACCGCATCTAATTACAATCAACGGGAGCCCGTGAAGGTCGACTCCTTTGCTACTTATCGTTTTACAAACAAGGAACACGCCATTATCCGATCCAACCCCGCGATTCGCCGGGCGGTAATGGAAGCCTCCAACATAAACCCGGGGATTGGCGCCTCAGCCGTAAGTCGGTCCATGCAGTTACGGGACCGTAATATCAGCATCCAGGAGCAGTACCATCCCGCAAGGGTTCGGGCTGTGGAGGTGCCTCCCTTTGATGGTATCCACCAAGAGTGGGATACCTGGTGGGAAATGTTCAGCAAGGCAATGTCCGTAAACCGGTGGAATGAAACCACCGCGTTGACACGCCTGTTACATTTGCTGCAGGACGGCCCAGGCCAACTAGCAGTGGATAGGTGGGAACAGGATGACTGTGACACCTTAGATGAACTGGTCGAAGCTTTGGCTTGGCAGTTTAAGGGGTTGGACCCCCTTTCTAAATGGGAGCTTTTCGAAAAGCGCTTCCAAAGGCCTTCCGACCCCGCTAATTCCATTTATTATGGGATGCTGCTCGAGTCGGAAGCCAAAAAAGCCGGGCTAGGCTGCGGCATGTCACGGGACTTAATTGCCCGTAAAACTGTGGCTGTGTTCATAAATGGTCTGCGAGACCGCGAAGAATGCGACATAATTATTAAACAGTGGTCCCCGGGTAGACATACCATGGAGGATATATATCAAATGCTGCGGGACCATGCTGCTAAAGCACGTATTCTCCCGGCTAGACGCGGGGTGGCCGGGGTCACCAGCGCCATTTCTGAGCCTGAGGGTGGCCACCAAAACACGGGCATAAGCGCGTTTCACGGGCAGGGAGCGAAACCAACCACTGATCGCGCCGCTAATTACCCCGGTAAAGGGGACTGGCATGGCAAACGCCAGCAATCCAATAACGGGTACCAGGGCCGGTCCTCCGGGCCGGTCCAAAGGAACCCCAATAATAGGCCTCGCCCGATAACACCCGATACAGAGTGCTATCGATGTCGAGGTTTTGGGCATATGGCATCTAAATGCCCTCAAACGCGGTCCATTGAACAGGCTATGTTGGAGGGTGCCCGCGAAGGTCGCGACAACTCCTACCATAATGCGACCGTACTGGCCCGGTTAATGGCGGCCAAAGACAAAAATATTGCGGCCATACCCACCCAATCGCCTTCCGGGGCAGAATTTATTGAGGATGGCCCGTATTTAAATTAGAACCAGCTGCAACACCGGGAGTGTTGCTAGCTACGGTATCACCGGGAAATCTTCCGAGTGCAACTGTCGAAAGTTGTGCTACTGCCCCATTGCACAATCTCTCGACAGCATTGTGCCTATCTTCAGGCTCTGCCTTAACAGCCACCTGCTCAGCACTTAACGTCCGCCAGGTTTTCTTGGCGGGTATGCTGTCGTTGTGCTCACTAAATGCGAGCGACAGCGAACCTGATATGTGCATGGAGTATATATTAAAGAAAACCGGTCTGGACTTACACATAGTAGGTGAGCGAGACAGGTTTGTCACTGATATTTTCCCACTCAACGGGAAAAGATGGTATATCCCCATCAATATTAGAGGCTCTAAAGGATTTTTCCTTATCAATACGGGCGCGGCTATGTCTGTGATAGGGAAGCAATTCTTTGATGACCTTAATTTAAACACCCGTAATTTGGTGTCAGACGTTAGACCATTGAGCGTTATGGGCCTGGTCATACCACAATTTGGTTGCACTAGCATACCCTTAGGTATTGCTAACCAGGTCTTTCACTCATCGGTCTTAATAGTTGACATACCCGAGGACGGTATATTGGGGAGTGACTGGATGTCATTTTATGAAGCCAGCCTAACCCCGCATAATGGGCTCTTTGAGGTGTTACAACCCTACAATTTAGTCACACATTGTCAACTCAGGACAGATTGCGGTCTCGCATATCTGGCTGAGGATGTGACGATAGCCGCTTACCAAACGGTAGCGGCCTTAATTGCCACCAGGCAGATGGACGGGGAAGGGCAGTGTCGAATTGAACCCGACCCCGAAATACTCGAACCCCTAGGGATCACAATGGCACCGTCCTTGATTATTAGATCGAAAAGTGCGGTCGTACCTCTCTGTAACACTACAGATGATGTGATTCATCTGTCGCGGGGCCAAACTATTGGTAACGCGGCAGAGGCCAGATCACATGGAGCCATCGACAGCCCAACGGCTGCCCTAGTATTTGACCTATTAAAAAGAGAACGCGGGGTGGAGGGGTTTGGTGGATCCCCGAGCCCGTGTTTGCAGTAGACAGGAATCAGTATGACGGGCTACCACAAATCCCCGATTTCATACTGTCCATGGCCGAAGCCAAGCATCTGGACCATAAAACAGATAAAATGAAAATTGCAGAATTCTTATTTGAATTTTGTGACATATTCGCGAGGCCGGATGCTAAATTGGGCTGGACCGATGTGGTGCAACACCATATAGACACCGGTGACAGTGCCCCGTTTAGAATCCCGTACCGCCGATTAATGGATTCCAAGAAACAGGCCTTGGAAGACGAGGTGGCCAAAATGCTGGCGGCCGGAATTTTTACGGACAGCAAAAGTCCTTACAGTTCGCCAGTCCATTTGGTTACCAAGAAGGATGGGACGTGGCGGTTTTGCATCGACTACCGTAAACTACCGCAAGAATGCGTACACCCTACCACGCATAGATGAGAGCCTGGATAGCCTTGGAGGAAATAAGTGGTTCTGCACATTGGACCTTCAATCTGGATACCATCAAGTTGCGATGCAGGACGAGGACCGGGAGAAAACTGCCTTCGCTACTCATATAGGACTCTACGAGTGGAAGGTAATGCCTTTCGGTCTTTGTAATGCACCCGCTAACTTTGAAAAAATGATGGCTGAGATGTTAAATGGTTTGTTATTTACACACTGTTTAGTATACTTAGATGACATCATTATATTTGGTGACACTGTCAGTAAGTGCTGCGACAATTTACGGGAAGTTTTCCTTAGGCTTTGTAAATATAAACTTAAACTCAAACCGTCTAAATGTAATTTGTTTCGCCGGGAAACAGAGTATTTGGGCCGTATTGTCTCCGGGCAAGGCATAAAAGCCGACCCGTGAAAAGTGGAGCGATTACAAATTGGCCTGCGCCTAAGTCTCCTAAAGAGACTAAAAGTTTAATTGGATTCGCCTCGTATTATCGAGACTTTATTCCTAAATTTGCTGAAGTAGTCACCCCTATACAGGACATGGCTAACGTGAGCACGCAAGACTTTGACTGGGGGATACCTCAGGACGAGGCATTCCTGGAGTTAAAACGTCTGTTTGTAGTTACGCCCGTATTAGGCTACCCGAGGCCTGTCGGGCAATTTATCCTGGATACTGACGCGAGTGCATTTGCCATAGCCGGCGCGTTGAGTCAGCTACAGGACGGGGTAGAAGTACCCATCACCTTTGCCAGCAACCGGCTGAGTGCCTGTCAACGGCGATATTGCACCACAAAAAGGGAGTTAATGGCAATTGTCATTTATACCAAAAAGTGGCGGCATTATTTTTGGGATGCTGAATTCCAGATTCGGACTGACCACCACTCATTGAAGTGGTTATTAAATTTTAAAGAGGCAGAGGGGATAATAGGACGTTGGTTGGCCTGGCTCTCTGAGTTCGGTCTAACCAACACGCAAATTACCTATCGGCCGGGTCCTCAACATATTAACGCCGACGCACTGAGTCGCATTCCCGTCCGTCGTTGTGGAATACCAAAAAGGGGGAAAAGGGGGTGACCCCAACAATATGATGAGCATAACCCCTTATAGGGTCACCTCCCTGATACATGCAATGAGCCGTTGGGCCCACAATTTTCGGGTGATATTATTCGCGTGGCACCCGTCGTGTAGCCGATCATACCGGGTCTCCGGGTGGGTGGGATCCCCGGCGTGTATCACCTCCCCCAGCCAGGCAGTCGGTTCGCCGCTTAACCGGTTTCGACCCCCGATGGTCTCGTTGTACATGGCAATGATCCTGTCCATGAAATCCTGTAAAACAGAAAAACGTAGACACCGTTATAAACTCGTTTTAATTGCGATGGGTGCCTGTATCTCCCACCCTAGGAAATACACAGTATTTACCTGATCGGGGTGGTCGCGCACCCCCTCGTCTCGCATGGCCCAGTACTGGGCGAGGTTCATCCGACGCCGCCGCGGGTCATTACAGTCACGGAGGTTGACCTCCGCGACGGTGGCGAACGCGTAACGCCCCCGGTACACAGTCCGCAGGAGGGCGATGGATGCCGCCCGCGCATCGCAGAGGTCGGCGTAAACCGTCAGCGAGCCGGTGCTGCGCAGCTGAACTCGTCCCCGACGCAGCACCGTTACGTCGCATATGCCCGCCATCATTATGCAATACTCGGGCTGGAACTGCCTGTAAGGCGGAAAAGAATATGTAAAATATATACGGGCACACGCTGGGTTTACGGGGAGGAATGGCAGTTAAGTAAAATTATATAGTCTAAATCTGCGGGCCAATAGGAAAATATATACGGGCACACGCTGGATTTACGGGCGAGAAGGTCGGGTACGTAATTTGAATGGAATGGTTACTCACTGGATTTGGGGCAAGGCCAGGCGCATTGCCTCCACATATCCCTTCCCGGGGCTGAAGGACACGCAATATCGGTGTTCCGGAGCCAGCCGGTTAAGGAGAGGCTCCAGCCCACGCCCCCTCGAATCGGCGATGATGGCGACCTTCAATTGATTTTTTTTTTAGTTGCGTTTGCACGGAAGACTGGTTGCTACAAACAACAAATGGCGTCTGAGACGATGCCGCTGGTAGCCTGCGTGTTTCAGTGGCTCTCCGCCATACGCGTGCCCGTGACAAGCCAGCGAGCGCGCTGGTTCCCGAATGCTCGCCTCACCCCGCTAGGTACCGGATTGCTATAGTTTGTAGTAAAGCTTCCATCACTTATTTTTTAATGGTTGCTTGATCGATTGTTTTCTCGACATTTGACATCGGCCGTGGTTATGCATCAAACATAGGGGACGTATTATTTTAAATGAATTACGGGTCCCAGCTTACCGATACCCATATTCGTGGTTTCATCAAACATTAATAGAAAGTCCATGAAACAGTGATACGCTTTGCTGAAAACACGAACGGGTCGAGTTGGACACACCTTTTGGAACTATATCATTTTAATAAGTTTAATAACACCCCATAAAGTGAATAGTGCCCCTATTCACTCCCTGTACTAGCCAAGGCGATGCAAAAAGAAATAAAGACGGGGCCCCATTTATAGATTTTAATTTGGAACCACAGACGCACGCCTTTGGAATTTAGCGCCCTCGCTTCAGACGATCGGGGGTTTACGCTATTAGTCGCCTTGGAGACCACGCTCTCGGTGACCTACTTCACCGCTGTCGCACGGGCCGCGAGCGGTTTCCCGCCAAAACGCGGCCTTGCCATTGGCTGACGGCTTGCTTCAATGCGCTGCTGCTCCACATCGTGGGTGCAGGGCGTATTTTTCAATCAGTCGTCATCTGGTATTCGCCGGGTGTCGACCCTCCCAAATTGTCCAAATTTAACCGAGGCTGTTGGTTCGGGGCCCTTGCTACTAGCAAGTGGGTAAACGCTTTTGGCGGGTTAGCGACTGCTTACTTAAAGGGTTCCAACATCCTCGGTGTTTTAGGCGAAAAGTGGTTATTTGAGTTTCATTAGATAGTAGTTGAAGAGGGTTTGTCACTGGCCTGGTCGCGTTTACGTGACTGGGTCTTGGGATGGCTTCCTCTGTTGAGAGCGGTCCGGGCTCAGAGCCGGACGATTGTGAGTACATCCCCGTCCTTGATGGCATAACCGGGGAGGTACGCAATGTACTGCGCACCGATTGGATCTTGTGTTCATCGGGGAGCCGTACACAACTTAAATTATCCCTCGCAGAGGGTAACGTGTCTCAGCGCACAGCTGATGGCACTACTTTATCACATTCTGGCTCTCCAGTCAGTAACGCTACAGCCTCGCACGTCATCCCTATGGAGACAGACGATGGCTTTACTGTCGTCTCCGGGCGCTGTCCTAAGGACATTATTCAGGATGATGAGGCTACCACCTCATCTCCAGGTAAGTCGACTACACTTGGTTCTGATCGACTTTGCAGCAAATCGCCTGCAGTACCTTCGTCTCCTGCCTCCCAGGAAACACGGGCGGCCGCAGCGAGTGGTTCCCACTCGCCGTCTCGGCCGCAAATTAGACGATCACGCGTAAATCACCGGTCGTCGAAAGATTCTTCAAGGAGCCCTCCACTGCCAAAAAAGCAGCAGCTCCAGAGAAGGTCGTAATTGACATCCATCATCCCGATTTTGGCACCATGGCATTACGTCTGGTTCGTCTTGACAAAGGTGAGCTCAAGTGGGATAGCGATATCCCAGATGCTGTGATCCCTCCTAGGTATCCCAGCGAAGTTAATTGTGTCTTCAATCAGAAGTCAATCGGTGCCCAACCTATCAGGAGGGCCGCCAAATTAGGTTTAGTTCAGGAATCTGTTATGGGGGAAAGATACTTCGATCCCCCACGACCGGACCGTAAATTACTGATGTACATGCTACCAGATACGCCTGAAAGGCGTAATAAATTGCATCTTCCACCGCTTAACCATGATCAAGGCGGGGACTCGGACGAGGAAGACTGGGTGGACGACGACCAGACCGGCCTCGCCTCGTATGTGAAACAACTCGCGGACCTAATCACTGCCAAACGCGGTGTAAACAGGTCCGAATATCAACTGGACGACATCTCCCACCTGAAGTTTGTTAGGCATACCTTCAGGCCTAAGGATCGGTGTGCGTTCTGTGCTTATTTCCTACAAAGAGGTAGCGCTATGCCCTCTCACCTTACCACTCCCAAACGTCAATTTAAACGGTGGGATACCTTAGCTCGTCACATTTGTGAGGATCATTTGTATACTGTACCTCTGTGGTCGTGCGACGATCACAAAGCTACCCCATGTCCCTATGCTAAGGCGAATGGGCAGCCCTTCGAGACACCAAGGAGGGGCATCATGTTGCGACACTTAATGTCGTTCGGGACCTTTAGACGAACCGGCCATCGACGCGACCAATCTGTGATTGCGTTGCTGGCTCGGGTGGCGAAGGACCCATCAGCAGGAGACCGGTGTCATTTTACGTACCAGCCGGAACTTGTACGCCAGCGAGGACGTCAGGGTCTCGAGGAGACCTTACGTCTACCCCATCACGAGCACACTCTTGCGGTGTGTATCTACGGTGGGGAATCTCTCAAGGAGAAGTCTTACTTCTCCAGGACTCGCCGCCGATTACAGCTATCGATGGACGGGGAGGCGGGAATTCCCGTGGCCCCGTCAACTTCTCGCCCGTATGCTACCGGCCGCCCGCGTAATCGCAGAGGTCGCCCGGAGGTTCATGTGCCCTGCCAATTCGTGGCGGAGAGGATAGAGGAGGGAGTGTCGTATGCCGCAGCATTGACGGACTATGACGACCCACCTTTAGTTAAAACGGCTGAGCAAATCGCCGAGGGCGCCCGCTACCAACAGGAGGGCGATCGAGTACGTGCGCGGATTCCTAAGGCCACGTCTGCACCGCCAGCTGCAGCAGCAGCTGAATCTACAGCGAGCCGAACGGTTCAGCCGAGGCGCCGACCCGCGCGCCCCGTCGATCCCAGGTTATCCACGGTGGGAACCATCATGCATGCGGTCCGTCGCGACTTAAAAAGACGGGCCACTGAAATCAGTACTGCCACTCAAGAGCAAGTACCCGCTGACGCCGTGGGGAGTCCCTTCCCCCCGGAGTTGACTGACTCTGCTAAGAGGCGGCTAATTGAGAGGTATGAAGGTATGCCTCCCGCGGTCCAGGAAGCCCTGCAGCTAGACTCTAGCGAGGAGTCTACCGACGCAATGGACCTGCTTGGAGCCATTGTCGGCGACATGGCTACATCAAGGTGAATTTGGCTTGCCTGCTACATACGCGCCTGAAAAAGGAGTACGAGGCGAAATTGGACATTGCCGAGGCAAAAAGAGTAATGGCCATCGAGGAATACCGTTACATGCAAAGTGTACATCAGGAGGAAATCCAAAAGTACGAAGAGCTAGCCATGCACTTCAATTTCGCGTTCGGTTCACGAGCGCTGGACTGGAAAGGACAATTGGGGGACCTGAGCCTCTCCCGTTTCCCTGATGCTCAGCTTCACGCGAGCGTATCGGAGGACTTTGTATGCCCGCGGGCATCCACGTCTACACATGTTCCTGATGCTTCAGGAGACGCGGCCAAGCTACCGGCCCCGCCAACAATACCCAAATAGGTCCCGGGGAGCCGGACTACCGCTCCTCTCGGGCCTTACGTTGCGCCGTCGGGCTCTCGCAAGGGCAAGACGACGACTCCCAAGGGATGTTCGGTGGTGGCTCCTGCCACCATACTACCACCTACAACGCCAGTGGAAGAATCCCTGGTATCTTTCACCACGGCCATTAACCTCGAAGAGGCGATGGACGTTTCCGGGGGACCGCTACCGTCGGTGCACGTAACTACGCCGGCCCCGTCGCCTATCACACCCGTGATGGACGAGTCGCCCGTGATCTGCCAGCCTACGGGGCCGGTTACTGCCGTGGCGCCGCCACCGCAGTTCGAACCAAGGTCAGTGGGACTTAATTTATACGACGACATCCCACCTCCGGTGGGTGTCGCCGCTGTGGATGTGTGCCTTCTGGATGTGTGCCTGGACGACACCCTCCCATATGCTAGGAGGTCCCCTAGGGGGGATACCCCCTCTTCTGAGGGGGATTGGAAAGAGGTCCCCTCTCATTATTCCGACGTAAGTGCGGCAACCTCCCTACAGGACGAGATCGGGGGCAATTTGGGGGTGTTGGTGGACATCGCTGCCGCCTACCTCATATTGCCCTCGGAGGGAGGCACTAGCCCCCCTGAGGAGAAGGTTACTCCACAGGAGGGCGACCCTAGCCCCCCTGCTGAGGACACCACTCCTCAGCCTCAGTTCGGGGAATAACTTCATAATAAATATTAACTAATGGTAATATTTATTAGATAACAAGTTTCCACTTGTTTAAATTATCCCCAGCACTACTACCGTAGTGCTATAATTAATCAACTTATTAATTTATTAATAAATTATCAGCACCCCAAATATAGTGCTATAAATTAATTTCTATTTAATTTGAGGTGACCACCTAAGGTGCTAAAGCAACTAAATGCACATGTTTTTTTAATTTGGTTGGGAGGGCAGTAACGTTACATATTAATAATAATATTCCTATTAAATAGTAGAAAATTTATTATGTGTTTGTTTTAATAACTCAAAATAACTTGGTTCTCTGCTCATATTTTATACAGTATTCACTTAATACGTATATGTAATATTCCATATCCGCATTTGTTAATCGTTTAATATTGTTTTCGCCTACATCACCACACAACACTACACCGTGTCCGGGAGCCACGGCGACATCTCCTCTCCGGGGTGTCACCGGTTTCGCGGGGAGCCGAAACAGTCAGACCAGGACCGCGTCCAACCACCCGAGCAAGACCAAGGCAGAGCCAGATGCGGGACTTGAGACATACCCCCGCGGAACCGGCCACCACCATCTTCGCTCCAGGGCACCACACCGGGTATTGTTTCGTGGTACATAATTATTTACGGGTAACTGTTTACGGGGAGGGAGGTCTCTATTCCCTAATTAAACTACACAAATACTTCTTTTCACACACTTCTGCAAATATAACACATTTGATTGTATATTAATTTTGTACATATCTTGTTGCATATTTATTTCCCTTGTTTCCCCAAATAATGTGAGAGCAGAGGACCAGTTAGGGCAAGCGTTTAGTTCGACACTTTTATAATATAGTATTTTTATTATTTATTCATTTCGGGGTTGCAAGATTATAAGGGGCTATTAAAATCCAGTAATAAATTCTCTCTGAGGGTATCAGCTAGGTAGTAGAAAATTTCAATTAAATTAACCTTTTATAAATAAATTAAATTGGGATCCGTAAACTACATTAAATACAAACTAAGCCTTAAACTAGTTTAAGCAAATTAAAATCTGTAATCCCCATCCACATGGCAATTATTTAGGCGGCCAGGGGATTACATTATAATACAAAATTGGTCATGTGAAAGAGGTGAGGGTATTTCGAAACCACATTAAAAATTTTAATAATAAACATATTCCAAATGTTATTCCAAAGGTCAAAATACTTCTTAAATTAAAAAGTATTCCAAATTTCATCCTAAAAAAGTCAACATCATCTTATCAAAATTATTTAAAAGGTCAAAGTAATATGTCATAAGTAAACCCTCACACACAACCACCAGACCAACAAATTTAAAGAGTAGTACGACCGCAAATATTTGAGAAATCTGAAGAGATGAAAGTATTGCGAAGACCCGTGAAAGTAATGCAAACAAATAATAAACCAATTCCTGTGAAAGTAAAAGTAAATTAAAATTGATTAACGTTACACGGCAATTCAATTTCTGGCAAAAATAACTAACCCGTTGAGTAATGTACATATAACATGTAAATATCACCTATTATCCTAGAACACGTTGGGACACGTTGGGACACGTTGGTCCACTAATGTACATATAACATGTAAAAATCACATATTATCCTAGCACGTTGGTCCTGATGGTCCTTGAGCAGATTGCATATTTTAGTTATCGTGAACTTCAACCCTGGTTTCGATTTGGGTCAAATGAGCTCTGTCGATGTTCTCTAGTATCTCGCATATCATAAATCAAATTAATTTCTGTTGCATCAGCGTCTAGTTCGCGGTGCATAGGTTTGTGTACACAAGGTTTTGTGCAACTCTCTTCAATGGCTCATGTTGTCCAAATCTCACTAGTGTAATCTTGATTGTCAGTTAGGCGTGTCCACCTATTAATACAAACGTGTAATACGGTTCCCCGCGAAAAGCGCGAATCCACATAAAACTTCAAATGTAACCTACGGCTCCCCGTGAAAAACGCGAGTCCGTCTAAATAATTAAAACGTATAAAACGGTTCCCCGCGAAAATCGCGAGTCCACTTAAAACACCATTGTGTAAATTCATTGTTGGCAGAGTAGTCAGAACTGCTAGAACTGGTGGTAATGGCACCAAAAACACTATTGTGTAAATTCTTCAGAACTAACAAATGGCCATGGGCCAGCCCGCTATAAGCGGGCTCGCATCTAATATGAAAATTTCAGTGAACTAAACAAATTACATATCGCACAAACCCTTTCAAACTTAATAGGTGCGTGTAAACGCGTTAAGCATAAAAAATGTCACTAATTATCAATGTTGTAAAACGAGTGTTCCATTGTGTAGACTGTTAATTCCATATGAAAACAGCGTCAGGTTAAACGTAAATCTTGATTATCAGTTAGGCGTGTCCACCTATTAACACAAATGTAACATACGGTTCCCCGCGAAAAAACGCGAGTCCGAATAAGGCAGACATATCAAACGGTTCCCCGCGGAAAATGCGAGTCAATATAACAATTTTAATGTAAAATTACGGTTCCCCGCTAACTCGCGGTTCTGGAGCCACCCGCATGTGTGTGGTCTTTACCCCGTTAGCACCTTGCTTTCGCGAGGCTTTCCGCCATAAGCGGCCCGCAGGCTTTCTCACTTAGGGTGGAGCAAATTGGGACTAGTTCCAGGGTCAACTTGGAGATGGCTCAGGCCATGGCCCGTGAATTATGTTAGGTGTCATTAAATAAAATAAATTGTGTGTTGCAAACAGCAACAAATAGGTTTGTACCAAACGGCTACGCCCACGATTAGGGATATCGCGACATCCAGCGTTCTACTATTCGCAGTATAGCGAAAGACCGAGTAATTCCATAGTAGAGCCCCGTATTTTCGGGTGACAAAAGTTCGACGAAATTTTAATATTTATAGTATAACATACCAGCATATTTCAAAATGACTTAAATTTATCAACGATTTTGAGAAATTGTAACCCATTTTTATTCAAAAGCGGATTGTATTGTAAAATTAGTATCTACATTAACCAATTAAACGACATTCTTTCCGGTTTATTCGTGGAATATTCCTGGTTTATGGGGATGTGAGCAGCGGCCCCCCGGATTATGCCTTTTGCCCGTCCTTTGACGTTAACGGCAGTCGCTCTAAGGTCCTGGCCTGTCTGGCCCCAACCTGCCAGGCAGCTTAGCTGGCGAGAAACAGGGAGCACTGCACAAAAACCCATCAGCCCTGTCATGATCTCCTTCTGAGACGGCGGGTATCCCCTAAGAGCGTGGATCAGGCACCACTAGTCCCGCTAGGACCTAATTTTAGGTACCCGCATTAGCCTATTATTTTTCTGGTAATGTTGACTTTTTACGGGTTCGTCCCGGTCCATTACCAGGTGTCGGCCGCTCCGAAACCGGGACATCACTTGCAATCGATATGTGTGTTTCTCCATATACGCGGGCTTATATCATTTGCGAGTTAATTACCGCATCCATTGTTTGGCATTTGGCTTTTCCTTTGAAGCAGAAAAAACGGCACGCCCCGGATATTATCAACTGTTGTGTACGGTAAGTAAAACCATGGCCGGGCGCTTCACGATCCGTGCGTTGGCACCATCTTGGGTCAAACCGACACTGTTTACAGGTGGATATCCACAACACCAAAGCGTGAATTTCCACGAACACTCCACAAATTTTACTGCAACGGCCGGGTTTTCGTTTGCGCTATTTTGCCCATAGCATGGATGCGGCCCACGCAGTTAAATTAAATTCAATAATTAAACTCGTAAATTAACCACCCGCGTTGGGATTAATGGATTGCAATTTAAAACCCTAAAACGTCAATTTAACTTAAATTAGGCCGAGTCTCGGCAAGTATTAACCCACTAACTGGGGTTTCTGGATTGAAGGATCCAAAATATTAAATGTAAATTTAACACCTCTTAGGCCGACTCTCGGTGGGTATTAAACTAGTAATTGGGGTTTTTGGGTGATTTTATTCATATAAGTAAACTTAACTTTAGAATATATTAAGCCGTCTTTAGGCAGGTAATAAACTATTAACCAAAATTTAAATTTCAGGTCAACAAACTGTTATTGTCGGGTTTATTCAACCATGGCAGGGCACCCCCCCCCCCAGACAACTGTGTAATCCAAATAGTTCTCTTGAATTCTTAGAGCAAAGGCAACCTGCAGCTCATTGCAACATTGCACGAGTTGCCGGAGGTCCGTATTTTCATCTCCATCTTGATCTTTCTTAAATTTCCCTAATATTTTGCCCTTTCCCATGTGCAACTCACCCATATTGCCTTATGTGATTCGTCGTATTATAATTGTTATATGCTATGGCATGGTAGGTCTCAGTATAAAACTTAATGTAACAGTATTATGAGTCATTGACTGTGGTCGATCGCGGTCCGACTTGGTCGGTAGCCAGGGGTCGACTGGGTATGTAGGATCGGAAGATTACGGGGCACGGGAAATTTTTAGGTAGCTCTTCCAGGGCCATGGGGGGCACCAACTAGTCCGGGTACTAACGGGGGGGGCCGAGAAATAACTAGCTTCATCGTTGGAACTGGCTAACGTTATTTCCTTCCCCTGGGGAAGATGAGAAATAAATGGTTTCAACCCTGGAAATGGCCATGTTATTTTCTTCCATTGGTCGCTAGTTGGAGTAGAAGATACCAATTAATTTGCCCGTAAAATTAGGACTACCCAGTTTGACAGGATCCGACAGAGTCGGCCCGTGAGTTAAAAGGCTTGCGTAGGTACGCATGGTATAAATACTCATTAAACATCTTGGACGGACCATGTAAAAGGTCGTTTGGTACAACCCTCACGGGAGAAAGTATAACCCGTAAATTCATTACACTTCCGTGCCTACGGTTCTTATAGTCTTAAACGTCTCCTACTCAGGAAATGTAAATGTCGTTTAGTACGACCTTCTCAGGTATATGTATTGCCCGTAAATTAATTGCACTTGCATGCAAACAGGTTTTAGAAATGTTTACTAAACATCTTGGACACACAATGTAAATGTCGTTTAGTGCGACCTTACCAGGTATATGTAGGGCCCGTAGATTCATTGCACTTCGGGTTTTAGAATTATTTACTAATACATCTTGAACGCAAAATGTAAACGTCGTAGTAATACTGTAAATTCAAAGCCACTGTAACTTAAAGTTACTCGTTACTGCAGGTAACTAGTGCTGCAGAGTATCGGACGACCGCAAATAGTCACTTTGGCACGGTCGTTATATAAAGTAAATGTTATTATTCATTTAGCGTAGTCCCACCGTGTCTAAGTAGAGCACTCCTGCCAAATGTGCTACTTATTGTCTAGCTTCGACGGCATGGTGGGAACAAACTGTTAGCTAGCGGACGGCCCCTGGCACCGTGTTTGCGGGGGCAGATGTTAGATTTTAAGTCGTTATCCGCGCTCACGGCTCCCATCCATATATCCTCGAGTATTTATTAAAAAAAAAAAAAAGAGATAAATGGTGTAAAAAAAAAATTATGAACAGTGCACCAAAAGAAAATACTAAAAAAAAAAAATGATACTGAACACTTATCAGTACACAAAAAAAATATATATAATTAAATCTTAAACAAAAAAAAAATAATGGAATATTTAATGATGAGCAGTATACCCTCGTAGGGCCGAATACATGCTGAATTTATTCCATTATAAAAATAAAATCTCTGATAGCTCGTAAAATCTAGATCAGTAATTTCTTCAATTAACTTGTCGTTAACAAACTTCACTATATTAGGTGTCATAATAAAATATACATCTAAATATACATCTAAATATACAGATAAAATTCTTTTTATCGTAATGAACTATGTCAATATATGTGACCAGGTTCCTGGTCTCTTCTTTACAGGTACGAAAACACAACGAGAGGTCAAGTACGAGTCTTGCCTCCTGCACTGCTTGGAGGACGCTGGGCTATTTTCACAGGGATAATTATATTGCTTTTGCTATGACCGCAGACCGTTGTAGTCGCGCCCACTTTGCCTTTGTTAGATGAACATCAAACCTTGTTGTTCGTCTGGGGGAGCAGTGAAGTGGGCGAGACTACTCGCCTTGTGGCATTCACGGGCGTGCGCCGATTAACCCGTATTTGGAAATACGGGCTACCTGCCATGGCAGACCGCGAATGCCAAACACTAACGGGGCACCGGGTTTCCGGCTGTAAAGCGTTGCTAGGAGACGCAAATTACGACTCGCCTGGCAACGAAAGGAGGTCGGGCGTTCGGACCCAGACCGATCAGACGTATTTAATGACGCTCTGATGTTTTAGCCGAGTTTCAGGCCTATTTTATCTAAATTCTAAAGTTGTTTGAAATTACACAGTAGGGGAGGGGTTTGCATAATATTCCTACGATATGCGTTACGAAAGAATGTTAGTTTGGTTAAGAATAAACAAAGCCGTGAGCTCTTTGAAAAGTAAATTGGAACGTTCCTTGCATTCTTTACTATCCTCCAGTTTTCTATGGAGTAAACCGCTATGGTCGAACTTAACATTGGATTGCTTTATATATATAATTAAGGGCCTTGAGCCTAACTAGGCCTTATGCAGCTACTTAGCCCACCTGCGGGGAGACTATAACAGACATATGAACAGAATTAACGTATAGATCTTTTGGCTAAAATAAGACAGTAACTTAGGCTGATTATCAGTGACAGTGGTAGTGACAGTAGCGCATCTGCTTAGTTCTGAATCAATTTAAACATTTTAAATACACCGTAAGGCGAGTCGACCAGCCAGTTAGCTGAAATAACGAAGTAAATGCTTTAGACCAATAAATACGGGAGGGGCAAACCTCTGTATTTAGACGATGCTCTGGCTGGCCGACTTTAGCCCGAGAAGAACACCGACGGACACGGACTACCTGCAGACGGGACGAGGGGCAGCGGCGGCCCGCGGCCGGCCCAGGAAATTCACATGGAAATAATTATATAAATTAATGCGAAGGCTCGCCTTAAGCGGGGGTGAAATAGCCGGACGGTTAAAGTTCTATTCTTTTCTTCATTAAGTGGTAATATATAAATATTTATATTCTATCAGGGATGTAGAGTATTTTTGAGTATTTACTTGTGGATGAATAAGAAATAAACTAGAAATCTGCGATAGACACTAATTAAATTATTTCACTCTAATCATGTATCATTTGGATGAGCGAATGCATGAACTGTATTCCAAAGTATGATGAATTTGTTGCAAAAGTTTGAGAATTTTGTTTGATTTATTCAGATGGTTAAAGGTAATCTTATTTGATAAATCTAGGGGAATTATGAGCCATTACATAGTCGTTTGAATCATTATGATAACTGTGATGGACACTTTACATATTTGGCTTTGAGGTTAAACTGTTAACAAATTACAGACTTACAGAGATTGTAGAAGGTATCTTACGACCTTTGCCGTTTGATTTGTGCAGTTTTGGCCAAGATTGACGCACTAAGGAATTATTGGTGAATAAAACAGAATAAAAACTTAAATTGATAAATTCAAAAGAAATTGGGGAATTCTGAAGTATTTGTTGTGGAAACAATATTTGGTAGTTATAATTTATGCAATAGAATTGACCAATCACAGCGAAGAATGCCACGGAGGTAGCGATGGAGACGTGAATGTCTGAGTGATTCAGTTCAATCGACGAGAAAATTCTTTGTTGTGCGACACTAACAAAAAGCAACTGCGCCAAATTTAACCATTGTACTAATACAAAGCAGAGTACAAGTCGACAGGTTGGTATCTACTCGACAGGGTTTGGCTGAGTTTAGTCATATTAGTCATAAGAATTGATGGTGATCATCAGTAAACTTGCACCATTTGGAACATGTTGGTATGTAAGTTGCGCCAGTAATTAAGTTACTAAAACTGTTTAATTACAGACATGTTGTTGATGGTATTGACACCGCAGTAGCATTGCTATAGTAACATAAATAAGACACTTATGCTTACCGAATGCTGCGGGGCAGTTAATGGAAAGGAATCTTATGAAATGGATTATTTAGTACTCACAGGGTGATATGTACTAATGTATTTGTTATTCTACCGTGACATAAGCCCTGTTCACACGGGAAAAATGTGAGGCGCATCACACAAATCGGATCAGGTGAGGCGAATTGGTTGCGTCCACACGGGCAAAATTATCCGCATCACAGGAATCGATTCTCGTAGACTACCTCGCTGAGGTGGTCTACACGATGCGCATCACGTGAGTCGAATCAGCCCTAATCCGCCTCAGAGGTCCGTTCACACGGCAAATGTGAGGCGAACTATACAAGTCGCTTTCTACGAATCGATTTACATTGCCCGTGTGAACAGGGCTATAGAGCGAAAAAAGTTCACCTGTGGTGACTGGATGTCATACTAACAAATAACAATTTCATTTATTCTCCATTGACTTTTCTATTTATCTAAGTAAATTTTTAATACGCCTACGTATTACGGAGTGAGACGTAAAACAGGTGTTACTCAATGGTTTGAGTTTAAACTGTTTAGCTACTAAAAATAACTAAATTTTGTCACACTAATGACTGAAATGTTATGTTCGCATGAAGTAATACTCTAGCACTTTCGCTAAGGCTTTGTGGATGTTATATTTTTGGAGGTGGTAGATCTTGCAATTGTAAGAATTGACACGATTTAAGCAGATTAATGGCAAATAACCAAAGATGTTATATATTTGTTTTCGGACACACCATTGAGATTACATTATCTATTCTTCGTACAAAAATCATTATTCATTGGAAGTGAAAAACCTAAAAACGCTTAAAATAGCACATTGATTTTGCATTACCGTATTGATTCTATTAAATTCTCACAGGCTAAAATCTATTATATACTATGAATATAGGCATTTCATCGAACCTGTACCACTTGAGTGGGAGAAAAGATGGATGCGTAGGGTCGATAGAGCGATTCTATTCGACGAACGTAATCTTTTCGCGAGTATACGGTAAGGCCGATGAGAGATCTAAGGCGTGAGCCGGGAGTCTATGTCTTATCAGGTGTCGACGAGCGACACGCGTGAAGTGATAAAACAAATTTATTTGGCGAGTATGAAGCAGTAGTTACAGATAATTCACCGATGCGTGAAGCGTAATTGGACATAACATGATTAACATGAACGATTTGTCTTAAAATGTCGCTAATCTTCGTGGTGGTTCACGAGATTCGGTGGAAGCATTTCATCATTGACCGGAACTTTGGTAAAGTCCAGGTATTATGTTTTGTGCTAATAAATGCATAACTAATTAACTATGATACTTAGAAGCATGAACTAACCTAGTTAAGACATCTAAAGTATCTATTCTATGTTATTATGTGTATTAGAATACATATAAATGGATATAACATTATGAAATAAGACATTTAAATTAAATTTTTTAAACATTTGTTATTTTCTGGGAAGGAATTTATTCTATATGTTCATATTACTTAATAATGTGATATATATTATAAAAAAAATTATTTATTTAAAAATAAAAATAAAAAATGTTCTTGATTGTGATTAATATGGATGAAAAACCTAAGCAGAGAGTTGATACTTGTAGACTACGATTTGATATAAATTACTTTCTGATCCATATTTTCCAGGTAGAAACCTTTACAGTTAAGGGAAATAACTGCATGACTGCACAGTGAAGTGAAGTAACTGGTAGTCATGGGATTTTCTGACCCCAGGTTCAGGACAGATCGTTGTATTTAATGTCAATTGTGAGGTCGAACGTATAGGTACTCTTATGGAAGTTCAATTCTATATTAAATTTTTCAAAAATATTCCGCTAAGCAAAAAACATTAGTTGAACGTCGGGAGATTTTAAGTAATGTCTGATGTGAAGATCTTTTTCATTTATGTCAAAGTGATCTGCAAGATTCTTCCTTTTTTTTCCTATTGTTTGCTGAGCGAGACATGATTTGCTTTCTACTACTTATCAAGTGGAGAAGATACCTGGTGAGGTAACAGTAATGCCTAGGGTATTGAATGAACTAAATTATTTTTACAAAGGTGACTGTTCGTTGGGAGGTCAGCTAAAATAATCATAGGGATTTCACAATTTTTTTACAAATATGTTATGTTAACTTGACAAGAGCATGATGACAAATCTTAGCTATGAGTAAACTAATATATATATATATTTTTTATATGATCTTCAACATTTATTTTTGACAAATGATCAGTATTTGTTGGGATAGCATGAGTTAACACAGTGTTATGTATAGAGGTCAGAGGTCAGAGATCAGGGTGACGTCATGACTAGAGGATGCTGGAGATAGAAGTAAAATAAACAGTTCCATTACATAACTCACAGAGTCGACACATACCTTACATGGTGTCAGATTAGTAGGGGGATCTGTACAAGATAGACAAGATGGCTCTAACCGGATTAAAACCCCCAAGTCCACTCAATGTTGATGAAAACATGGTGATCAATTGGAGATCGTGGATACAGTCATACGCGACAGCTTCAGGACCGGTGTCAAAGACAGAGAAAATACAGTGTTGCGTCTTCCTGCATGTCACAGGAAGCGACGCTCAAAAGATCCACAAGTCATTGAAGATAGACACAGCGGATAAAGACAAGATCGGCCCTTTAATTGCTGCATTCAGTTGGTACTGCGAGGGGAAGTCTAACATTACGGTTGTTCGTTATAAATTTAATTCGTACAATCAAACCACTGAGAGCATTGATGTGTACATTCGAGAGCTACGATCACGCATTACGCAGAGTTGTTATGACAACCTTGAAGATTCTTTGCTGTGTGATCGGTTGGTTTGTGGAGTCAAAAATAACATTCTGAGGAATCGTCTTTTACAGACTCCAAAGTTATCACTAGAGGAATGTATACAAATGTGCCGTTTGAGCGAGCACACAGCGACACAACTGTCAATTAATGATAACAATTATGACACTGTCGACAGCATAGCAACTACGTTTGGACGTTGAGGCGTCTCACAGACGAAACCACAACATTGGAAGAAAACGTCACCAATGATGTAACAGCAAACACGACCTCGGCAATCGGTATGTGATCATTGTGGATATGTTCATCAGCGAGGAAGTTGTCCGGCTAGAGGAAAAGAATGTGCCGTATGCCACAAATTAGGACACTTCATTAAAGTTTGTAGAGCAACACAACGTAGGACGGCGCCTATTGATGAGATAAACATTGACCCACATAATGCTAGTGACCCACATAATGCTAGTGACGTGGATGGCTGAGCCGTTGACGACGAACATAGCAACGGATGTAATGAGTATGACTTGTTCGTGGGGGCACTTTATGATAACAATTGCAACAATAACGGATTGGTCGTAATGCGAGCATTGCGCTTGATGCGTGGAGAGGAAGAGACCCTCCCCCCGCCTCCCCGGTCGTCGCGCAGCATTCGCATCTCGCGCGACGTCCGCCTCTCACCCTCTGTTCCTCCCCCTCCCCCGGCCCGCTGCTTTCGCACCTCACCTGCCACCGCCCTCCTGCCCTCCCTTATAAGGCCGCCCGCCGGCCTCCCTCAGCCACTCGCCTTCCAGCCCTCCTCTGTGCTCTGCCCCTTTTCCTTTGCCTCGGACCGCTGCATCCCCTCGGACCGCTCCAGGATGCCCAGACACGGAGAGGGCAAGGGCCGCCAGAGCTCCTGGGCAACCGCCCTGGCCACGCCGGGACCCTCCTCGGGCTCGCCGGGAGGCGCCTCACCCTCCTCGGCCCCGGCATCTCCGCCGGCACCCTCGGACCCCGCCTCGGGCACCAAGACAAGCACGATTCTCAAGGCTCTCCTCCGCCTTGAGGCCCTCCATCGCGTCACCAGCGCCCACATGGACGCCCTCGAGTCGGGGGGACCCCAAGGGCCACCGGAGAGCCCCTCGCCTGCGCCGAGGCGACAAGCCGCCTACACCACGCCGCCCGCCCCAGCACCTCGGGCGCGTGCCGCAGGCGGGGCCCGCCCCCCGCCGCCGCCTCAAGCGACTCTGCCGGGGGCAGTGCACCCCCAGTACGGACGCTACAGCCGTCTCACCGCCATGCCCGAGGGGACGCCACTGCCCACCCCGAGGTGGCGGACGGCGTACAGCACACCGCCCATCCCAACACCTCGGGCACACCTCGCCGGGGGGGCGCACCCTCCCCCACCACCTCAAGCACCGCGGAAGGGAGCTCGGACGACCGCCGCGGCCCCGCCGGGCCCCTCCTCGGGCACGCCGGGAGGCGCCTCGCCGAGCTCGGCCCAGGGTTCCTCCCCGGCACCTCGGGACCAGCCCTCGGGCGCCGAGGCCGCCATCCTCCAGGTGCTTCAACAGCTCACGGCCCGCCCCGACGCCCTGGAGTGCGGGGACCCCACCGCCCACCCCGAGGCGGCGGACGGCGTACAGCACACCGCCCATCCCGGCACCTCGGGCACACGTCGCCGGAGGGGCGCACCCTCCCCCGCCACCTCAAGCACTGCTGTAGGGAGCCCGGGCGACCGCTGCGGCGAGGCCGACCCTCCTCAGGCACGCCGGGAGGCGCCTCGCCGAGCTCGGCCCCGGCTTCCTCCCCGGTGCCTCGGGACCAGCCCTCGGGCACCGAGGCCGCCACCCTCCAGGCGCCTCAACAGACCACGGCCCGCCTCGAGATCCTGGCGTCGCCCGAGGTGCAGCACAGCGGGAGACGCCAGACCACGGCAGCCTCGGCGGATTTTTGATCCGCCGCCCTCCCCCCCCCCCGGCCGGCCCGGGGGGGGCCACCGCCGGCGCCTCACCCACACCCATGCCGACAACCCCGTCACCACTACCGACAACCCCTCAGAGATCAACGATCGAAATGCCGCCCAGACGCAGCCGTGGAGGGCAGCATGGTCACCCATGCCCCCAGGTCACCATGGTGACCCACGTCACCCAGCCATGGCACCCTGGAACTATCTCCAGCCACCCTGCCTACGCTCTCACCGCAGTCACCATCAGACTGCTGGTCACCCATGCCCCAGGTCACCCTGGTCACCCATGGCACCCAGCCATGGCACCCTGGAACTATCTCCAGCCACCGTGCCTACGCTCTCACCGCAGTCACCATCAGATTGCTGGTCACCCTTGCCCCCAGGTCACCCTGGTCACCCATGTCACCCAGCCATGGCACCCTGGAACTATCTCCAGCCACCCTGCCTATGCTCTCGCCGCAGTCACCATCAGAATGCTGGTCACCCATGCCCCCAGGTCACCCTGGTCACCCATGTCGCCCAGCCATGGCACCCTGGAACTATCTCCAGCCACCCTGCCTACGCTCTCACTGCAGTCACCATCAGACTGCTGGTCACCCTGGTCACCCATGTCACCCAGCCATGGCACCCTGGAACTATCTCCAGCCACCATGCCTACGCTCTCACCGCAGTCACCATCAGACTGCTGGTCACCCATGCCCCCAGGTCACCCTGGTCACCGCCCAGACACAGCCGGGGACCATCACCTCGCACCGCAGGCCCCAGACGCCGCCCACTCAGACGACGAATCCTCCCCAGACAGCACAGCCGCCCCAGACAGCACAGCCGCCGACCATCACGGCCTCCACGACACAGCCTTCATCAACCCGCCCGACCCGACCCCGACCCCCACCCCGCCCAGCCCTGAGGACTTCGAGGCCCCCCTGCTCGACCCTCGCCGGACCTCCTCCCCGCAGCCCCCAGGAGCGGGCCTCCCTTTTTTGGCCGGCCGCTCCCCGTCCACGTAGGCCCCGGACACTTCTTCACCCCAGACCTGCAACTCCGGGCCCCCGCCTCGGGCGCGCCTCGAGCCCTCTCCTCTATTTTGGTGGAGGGCTCCTCGGCGCCCCCTCCCTCACCTGAACTCTTTTACCTCTCAGACATTTGCTCCTTATGAGCCCCTGATATACCTCCCTTGCTCTGTGCTCCCCCTCTGACATTGCTCCCTATGAGCCTCTGATATACATATTCTTGTTATGTGCTCCTCAGGAGCCCTCCTTGCTTGTTCATTACTGCTCCTCTGTTCATAGTTGCTCTGTACCCCCTGTTGCCAGAGGCGTCCCATTAAACGTCTCTTTTTCCCACTTCTGCCTTGCCTTCTTCCTTTTCGCGCATCGGTCGTAATGCGAGCATTGCGCTTGATGCGTGGAGAGGAAGAGACCGTCCCCCTGCCTCGCCGGTCGTCGCGCAGCATTCGCACCTCGCGCGACGTCCGCCTCTCACCCTCTGTTCCTCCCCCTCCCCCGGCCAGCTTCTTTCGCACCTCACCTGCCACCGCCCTCCTGCCCTCCCTTATAAGGCCGCCCGCCGGCCTCCCTCAGCCACTCGCCTTCCAGCCCTCCTCTGCGCTCTGCCCCCTTTCCTCCACCCACCCAACTTTCTTTAACTATCTCCTTCCTCCTCGGCTGGTGGAGGGCTCCTCGGCGCCCCCTCCCTCACCTGAACTCTTTTACCTCTCAGACATTTGCTCCTTATGAGCCCCTGATATACCTCCCTTGCTCTGTGCTCCCCCTCTGACATTGCTCCCTATGAGCCTCTGATATACCTATTCTTGTTATGTGCTCCTCAGGAGCCCTCCTTGCTTGTTCATTACTGCTCCTCTGTTCATAGTTGCTCTGTACCCCCTGTTGCCAGAGGCGTCCCATTAAACGTCTCTTTTTCCCACTTCCGCCTTGCCTTCTTCCTTTTCGCGCATCATGGTATATTAATGTTAAAATAGGAACATGTACTGTATCTTTCAAATTGGATACTGGTTCACAGGCGAATATATTGCCTATGAAAGTATACCATAAACTTGTGGATGTCACACTACAACAATCCAAGTGTCACTTGGTGACATACAACGGTCACCACATCCGACCTGATGGAGAAATGACTCTACGCGTCAACGGAACCGATCTGAAGTTCCAAGTAACAGATGCTGGCAGTGCGATTCTAGGCAAAGATGCCTGTGTCGAACTAGGACTGATAGCTCGTATAGATGAGATCATTCAGGTGCCGGGTCCAGATTCTGCACATAACATGGTAAATAGATATTTAGACGTGTTTCATGGATTAGGATTAATCAAAGTGAATACTAAAATACATGTTGATATCAATGTACCTGCTGTCATAGATTCCCCACGTAGGATACCTGTAGCAATAAGTGATGATGTGTTGAAGGAGTTGCAACGTATGTTAGCATTAGGAGTCATAGTTAAGCAATGTGACCCTACCCCATGGGTGAGCTCGATAACGATTGTCAGAAAGCCAGGAAAACTTAGAATTTGTTTGGACCCCACCAAATTAAATAATGCAATATTACGTGGCCCTTATCCAGTACGTACAGTTGAGGAAGTGGTGGCTAAGATCCATGGGGCCAAATATTTTTCAGTATTAGATGCCAATAGCGGTTACTGGCAAATAAGATTAGACGAAGACAGTTCGAAACTGTGTGTACTTTTAACACCCCATGGGGGGTTCAGATATACCAGGGGCCATATGCATGGAGCAGTGTTAGCACGTGTGGTGTTATCCATGCATACCAATGTGTCTGCGCTAAACCAGAAATCCCGTGCTAAACGCGTTTTGCCTCCTAACACTGCTCCATGCATATGGCCCCAGGTTACCTTTTGGTATTAAAACAGCTGGGGACATCTTTATACAAGAGATGAATGAATTATTGCAGGATTTACCTGGGGTGCATGTCATTTCGGATGATATTCTGGTGCATGGTACCACAATTGACAAACATAACACCAGATTAGAGTCGGTATTATCCAGAGCTAGGGAGGTAAATCTCAAATTAAATCCACATAAGTCGAAAATATGCCAGTCAAGTGTAAATTAAGTAGGTCATTTAATTACTGCTGCTGGGCTTAAACCTAATACTGAACGAGGATAAGCAGGCGGTACAAAGATTTTTGGGCATGATTGGGTATGTGAGCAAATTTATCCCCAACATGGCACACATCACTAAACTTCTGAGGACGGTGATTCAAAAAGATGTGGCATGGCATTGGAACGAACCTCAGATTTCTGCGTTTAAAGAGCTAAAGACGCTCTTAAGCAATGCACCACTTTTGAGATATTTAACCATACTGAACAAATAGTTTTGCAGGTAGATGCTTCCAAATACGGGTTGGGCGCAACTATGTTCCAAAATAAACAACCTGTCGCCATGGCTTCTAAGGCTTATAAAGCTCAGGTCAGTTACGCTGTGATAGAGAAAGAGCTTCTTGCTATTTGTTTTGGTTGTAAGAAGTTTCATGGATATTTATACGGAAACGCAGTTGTGGTTCAGACAGATCATAAGCCATTGGTGTCCATCATGCTAAAACCGATACATGAATTATCTGCATGCATGCAGCGCATGAGAATGCGATTACAAAATTATGATTTGATGGTAGTTTATGCTAAGGGTTCAACCCTTTATTTTGCAGATACATTGTCCAGGGCCCATACGCCCAAGGTAGAACCTCATGATCTATTCGATGACGACGTCTCAGTTGCTTCCATGGATATTGAAAATGATATCGTACTTCGCATCAAAGCAGAAACCAAAAAGGACAAAACTTTACAAGAATTAATTCGCTTGAACATACAGGGTTGGCCAGATAACAGCAAAGCAGTAGCATTTGGTGTAAAACCTTATTTTACTTACAACCAGAGCCTTGTTACCGATGAGGGTTTAGTGTTGAAAGGTAATCAGATAGTTATTCCTAGATCATTACAAGCAGACATATTGTGTAAACTCCACGAATCGGATTTGGGTGTTATAAAATGTAAGCAATTGGCATGGGATACTGTTTTTTGGCCAGGGAACGACCGCCGCCAATTAGAAGACAAAATTTCACGTTGCCCGATATGTCAACAATTCAGAAATAAGCTACATAAAGAACCCCTGGTGAGTCATTCCATAGTAGATATACCGTTCCACAAAATAGGTGTTGACCTGTTTCATGCTAATGGCCTAGATTACTTGATACTCGTCGATTATTACACAAAATTCCTGGAGGTAATAGAGTTACGGTCAACAACTAGCAAAGAAGTTATAATTGCACTTAAACAGACGTTTGCACGATACGGTATTCCGAAATACATAGTATCGGACAACGGACCACAATTCAAAAGCATTGAGTACATCCAATTTTCTTGCATATATGGTTTTACGCCAATATACACAAACCCAATGCACACGCAAAGTAATGGCCAGGTAGAGAGGTTTGTCCAGACTATTAAAATGATGTTGAGAAAGGCGGTTAAAGATGGTAGTCACATATATTTAGGCTTGCTAAACTACAGGAACACAACATTGCAAGGGATTGGGGCATCCCCTGCACAGTTACTAATGTCGAGGAAGTTACATACACGCATACCAACTCAGGATTATCAACTGAGACCACACATACAGACTTCAAAATTACAGTTATTACAACATAAACAGTTGCAAAACAAAACATAGTTTGACAAACATGCCGGTAATGCACTGCCTACTCTTAAAATAGGGGATGACCTAGGATATAGAAACCACAAAGATGAATGGAAAACTGGTAGGATAGTTAACACACAAACACCTGGACCGAGAGATTATGAAATAATCAACGCTGACAAAAACATATTACGCCGAAACAGAAAATTCATGTATATATGTCCCAAGAATAAACAGCGTGTTGAACCAATCAAGAATACAAATGGTCAGAATTTCAACAAACTACACACAAACATCCATACCAGGCAGCCTAAATTTGTTGCACATCCTTATGTGACGCGTTACGGTAGGCAGATCAAACCAACAGCCAGATTAAGTTATTCGTAAGCAATTTTGCAAATTTGTTGAGACATTTATACGTTAAGGTTCTTACATAAGGATGCCAAGGATATGTTGTTCCATATTGTTAGTGAATTTATGTCTTTCAGGATGTTGATATATGCATAAACATGTTGCTCATACATATGACAAGTCATTCATATACCGATTGCATAATAATATTTAAGATTGCATTGTTAAATTATTACATATACAAGTTTATATGTGCTACACGCTTCCTGTATAATTGTTCAAGTTTTACTGTTATCTACATTATGATGTCGGTGATAATTAAGCCTACAAGTTATACACTTAAGTGTTATGATATTTTCTATAGGAAGGAGGAGATATACCTAAAGCAGGTCATTCATGGTATGTCAGTGATAATTTATAATGACCTAGAAGCCTGTAGGAATTTGTATCCATAAAAGTCTAATTAAGCATATACCAGTTATACAATTCATTCTTATGGCATTAAGGAGGTAACGGGATGATGTAAATATAAGAACGTGAGCTGTTAGTTCTATAAGATAAAAACATTAAGGCCGGTACTCGAGCATGTTAGATTAACCACTGTTGTGAAAGGAAGATGGTATGTATAGAGGTCAGAGGTCAGAGATCAGGGTGACATCATGACTAGAGGATGCTGGAGATAGAAGTAAAATAAACAGTTCCATTACATAACTCACAGAGTCGACTCAAACTTTACAGTTAGTCTTAAGAATCTGATTATTATTTTTTATCATATATTGATTGACATTATCAAAAGATGAACTATCAAGATAGTTGTCTATAAATGATCATTATGTATGATGTTCACATATCTAGCTTGAGGTAGTGAGACCAATTTTCAGCAGGCTGCACAGTGAAATGGGAGTAACTGATGGCAGTAAGACAACAACTCTGAACTATTGGGGAATGACTTTCTGATCAATAAAAATGACATGAACCGATTACTCTGTAACTCCCTTACAGGACAGATAGATGCATTTACATTCATTTTTTTATATGTATTTCAGCAACACTAATAACTCAGCACGGTTGAAAAGTGGATTTTTGTTATATATAGTTGTTTATATTGTTGATTTCACTTGCATGAGCAAAGACTGGCTGGACCAGCGAGGCTAAAGGTGGGTTGATGGATATATGCTCTTATATATGTTCATTTGACTTGAGGTAACGAGGCTGATAAATCAGCAGGGCTGAAAAGTAAAGTAATATATATTTTTTTTTTTTTGAGATCATAAGCCACTTTTTGCAATATATCATACTATTACTATTAATTAAATAATATTACTAAAGCTATATAGGCTTTACAAACCTGTATAACACTGCAAAAATGTTTTACTATTGATGATATGAAATGATAGAAAGTAGATGACTAATTACTAAATTCTTTGAGGTTTGACAAGAATTCCTAAAAACAATAATTTCATTTGATATTTCTGAACATAACATGTTGAATGTTATCAATATTGCACGAAGATGTGTTCATTGAAATTCATGGGGATACATTATTAACATTATTGTCATGAGATGTCTTTCATATTGAACAAGGCCTAGATATGTGGGTATCCAGAATGGTTATTCAATTGAAAAATCATGTACATATGGGATGTTGAATGTTGCATGAATAATTCATTTGAAAATTCATTGCATAATTGTTGAATATTATCATTATTGTCGTGAAACATCAAAGACATAGGGTTGTCATGAACAGTTGTTCATATGAAATTCATGAGGTTTCTATTTGACATTAACCTATGAAGAGTTACTACTAGTACGCTGCAATATGGACTATAGGTAAATGACTTTCTGATCCGTATTTTCCAGGCAGAAACCTTTACAGTGAAGGGAAGTAACTGCATAACTGCACAGTGAAGTGAAGTAACTGGTTGTTGTGAGGATTTTCTGACCCCCAGGTTCAGGACAGATAGCTGCATTTCAGTTCAATTTTGAGGTTGAACGTATGAGTACTCTTGGGTAGGATGTTAAACTATAACCATGAGCATGAAAGTTTCATTTGAAATTCATTGACATACAAGATAATCGGGATGTTAACATTTGTTCATAAAGTTGTTCATTTGAAAATCTAAATAATATAATGTTGAATGTAATCATAATTGTCATCAGAGGCTATAGACATAGGTTGTCAAGAGTTGTTACACTTGCATAACATGAATGATTTTGTTGAATTTTATCAATATAGCATGGAGATATGTTCATTGAAATTCATGAGGTACATTATTAACATTATTGTCATGAGATGTCTTTCAGATTGAAGTTATTCAATGGAAAAATAATGTACAGATGGAATGTTGAATGTTGCATGAAATGTTCTTTTGAAAATTCATTGCATAATTGATGAATATTATCATTTATTTCATGATTTGTTTCAATTGACTTTGACTTATGATTGAACATTGCATATATTAGCAAACATTAGTAATAATGCTATCATTAACATTATTTGTGTTACGAGAACATATTAATGATCTTGGTACTAGAGATGCATATCATTGACATTATTCATGTTGTGGAAACATATTAATGATCTTTTATACTGAAGAGTTATTTCATTGACATTATTCTTGTTGTGGAAACATATTAATGATCTTTGTACTGGAGATGTATATTATTGACATTATTCATGTAGGAAAACATATTAATGATCATTATATTGCAAAAGCATCTAGTTATGTAATCTATAGGGCTATAGATTTAAAATTTAAAATTTAAAAATACGTGGAGAATATTATTATTCTAAAATACTTGTATTGAATATAAACATAATAATTAATATGTTACATCGATAATTTCTGTGTAAGAAGAAGTCATCAGTTGCCTTCTACAATGACTACATCGTAGGATCACAAGACCTTGAACATTGATATCACATCAGCAATAGCAAGGGCCAATGCTCAGTTCATGGGGAACTGCAGCATATGTTGATGGTCACTATGTCGGACTGCTACAGTTCACGAGGAACTTTTGCATATGTGACTGAGTCAATGATTTCACTTCAGCAGTGTGATGGACAATGCTAAGTTCATGAGGAGCTAAAGCATATGCTGAGAGGGGCTTGGATCGATGACGTCTAGAAGATTGCAATATTAACATTGACATTAAATTGTCTTCGCGATATCAGTAATATCAACACGAGGTTCAGTTCATGGAGAACTGCAGCATATGCTGATGGTCACTATGTTCACAATAAGGTTCATGAGGAACTTTAGCATAGATGACTGAGTCAATGATTTCACTTTAGCAGTGCGATGGACAATGCTGAGTTCAAGGAGAACTAACGCATAGGCTGATGGTCATTGGATTGTGTTAGCGATATCGATAGCAGAGACTGCCGTAGTTCACGGAGAACTAGCGCAGAGACACTTTTATTCAATACAAATTCGCCGTTTCGCCAGAGAAGCACTTTAACATCATAAATCGACGTCAACAAGGAGAGAACATTCTAATACTGCAACAGTATGGTTTAACTTGAGCAAGAACATGTAAATCTATTATTATTTAATAATATAGATATAAGTATTATGGTTTTGAAGTTAAAAAAGAACCACTGTCATTGCTTTGCTTACATTATGCCACCGAGTTAACACTGTCGTATATGAATTTCTATTGCCGTGATTATATTTGTTGATACTGATATTTGATGCTTTATCTTTGTACAGGAGGTACAAAAAGAAATATTGATTCATCTTTAGCCTTTATTTCGACACAAAACGACTTAAAATTGGTGAAATCAAAAATTTTGGTCTTGATTTGCAAGAAAATAGTTCCTAAGACTAGGTCATCGATTCAAACCGCTTAGGCCTTGTTTTCTCATTGGATTGAGTTCCGTAATGTTAATCCTATGAAGACTTGTCGAGCAACCACGTGTCTACCATCGACGTCCCCAGGTTTCTTCTATTTGACAGTCGGTAAAACAAAAACCTTGTACAAGCACGTCGATGTCGGAATATTTGACAGCAGATCCCAAATCTGATTAAGCACTAATGTAAGATCGATGCTTTGAGACTGAAATATACCTTTAGAGCAGCGCAAAACAACCTCTGAATCGTCACAAAGTCGAAAAACGGTCGGATTAAGCTAAAAATGATGGCAAATGAATTAGATGCTTCTTAAGACATCATATTAGATACAAGAATGATGAAATAGTATTTGAAACATATTGGAAATTGGCTTTATAAAAATACATTTTTATATTTTGTATTTCGAGTCAGATATACCTTATCCATTAACGCGACTACTAAGACTTAAATTTATTATTGATAGTTAATAGATTGAGATTTAAAGGTGAGAGGACTACAATGTAGTACTGTGCACTTCTTTCTACACTGCTGGGCAGGTGGTAAGAAGTGGAGGGGCGGAGTACATTGTAAAATTTTCCGATCTAATGGCATGAGGATATATGTGAAACTACTATAATAAATTGCAACTTGTCTATATAATGGTAAATGGTAATATATACAATCCAAAGGCATATGAGGAATATGTGGAGTTGGTAAACTATTACTCATTAGGTATAGAAACTGTATAGTAAAATAGTACAGAGGAGGAGTGTCACTTCTTAGATAGTCTTTGGAGGAGTCACCTCACTTACCCCCTCCCCCCATGGTGTTATTTATGGATCACTGGCCACCACAAGGCACTGTAGCCAGCATGGCAAGGCCTTGGATACAACAGATTGAACCCTGATTGGTAGATCAACCCATGTGACCACCACCATCTTGGATTCTAAAAGCTATACATATAATAAACTAAGCAAGCTCCTTCTGGTTCCTTCTGCACACTCTATCTCTTGCCTTCCTTCTCTATACTTGCCTGTAGTGATTTCCTATTTAACCTGTCTACACAACCACAGCTGCCGGCCGTCGCACTTTACACGGGGTCGGACTCGGAGGGGATCCTGCTAGGTTTGTTCACGGACTCATTGACAAATGACACTGTGATCACCGCGGTGGACTTCTGACAGCCTGCAACCCTGGTGAAGGCCTTCGAGACAGCCATTGCCTAGGGCCGCGCCTGGAGGAGGGGAGAGAGGAAGGCATTAGAGAGGGAGGAAAAGGTGCAGGCAGTACTCCGGGAGAACATGACCAAATCAAGCAACCCTGCTCAGAACCCCAAACCCCAGAACCCAGTGAATGGAAGGAGCCTGTCAGAGAATGACAAGAAAACCCTACAGGGAGAGGCAAAGGCCATGCGGAAAATGGTGGAGCGTCTGATGTCCCCATAAGGGAAACCTGGAGAGGCGGCACCGTGCAACCCCAGGCCGCAGGTACAGGCATCAGCAACACACAGAAAAGAACCTGGGAGGGAGGTCAACAGAGACGAGGGCAGGCACCCCTGAGGTGCTGGAAATGTGGCGGTCCCCATATCCAACGGTTCTGTCGAAACGCGGGACAGTGAGGGATGCAACAGACACAGGCACCACAGTGGCAGAAGAACGGCCAGGTGATGAACGGTCAGTACAGCCCGCTGTCAGGAAACTAGAAGCCATGCCCGACCACCGGCCAACGGTGAGTGTCGCGATTAACAGCGCGAGACTGACTGCACTGGTGGATACAGGAACGGCGCGTTCAATGATAAGAACCGCTAGTTGGCATCAGCTGGTAGAATATGGGGCAGCGAGTGAGAGGTTGGAAGTAGGAATGGGATTGCGCTCACTGTCCGGTCACTTATTGATAACAAAAGGAATAGGGGAGGGTAATATATATATAACGTCAGAATTAATTGTTATGTAGTAGAAGATTTACAGCATGCTATGTTATTAGGGACAGATGCGTTATTACTATGTGGTGCCACCTTACTATATAAGAGAGAGCAGGTGGTGCTGTGTAATATCACGCATGAATGGGGATCACGGGAGATGAATGTGATACTAGAAGACATCTCCGACAGGGAGATGTGGAGAAGGGCATACCTACAGGTGTTTCCATCTGCAGACAGGCCACTGAAAGCCACAAATGTAATGGATATGCATATTGCTACCGGGTCGGCTCACCCCATAAAACAGTGCCCCTACCGCATGCCACTGGCAAAACGCGCCATGATGGAGAACGAACTATGCAGTATGCTAGACAAGGGCATTATCGAGCCAGGCTGTAGCACATGGTGCCTAAAAAGGACCTCATGATGAGGATCTGTGGGGACTATCGTAAACTGAAAACCGCAAAGACGCCTACCCAATGCCGAGAATACAGGATATCTTCGACCAGTTGGGTGGCGCTAAGGTGTTCACGACACTGGACCTAAAATCGAGATACTGGCAGGTCCGGGTGGGAGAGTCTAGTCGGGCAAAAACCACAATTAGCATGCACATGGGACTGTTCCAGTTCACACGGATGCAGTTTGGTCTGTGTAATGTACTGGCGGTGTTCCAGCGCATGATGAATGCGATATTTGCGGCGCAGCTGGAGAAATATTGTCTAATTTACTTGGACGAAAAAGTGATGTACTCCCCGGATGAGACCTCACATCGTTGCAAGGGCAGGGACTGACCATTAAGCCATCAAAATGTGAATTTGTGGCAACGGAGGTGAAGTTGTTGGGTTTCATAGTGGGTAAGGACGGCCTAAAAGCTGACCCGGAGAAAGTTGTGGCCATCCGGGAAATGGCAGCCCCTACTACGAAACAAGAGGTTTGACGTCTCCTGGGCTCCGCAAAGTACTACCGGCAGTTGATGCCTAAATACACAGAGATAGTCGCACCCATAATGGCCCTGATGGGTAAGCATGTAAAGTTCATGTGGACGGAAACATGTAAAAGGGCTTAGGACGAGTTGAAGGAACTATTACTTAACTGTGTAGTACTTCAGTTTCCCGACCCATCTAAACACTACAACTGTACACATATGCTTCTGATTACAGTATGGGCACGATACTGGTACAAGAAGATAATACTGGTGTCGCCAGACCCATGCACTTCATCAGTGGTAGATTCACTGCTGCACAGCTGAATTACCCAACTGTGGAGAAGGAGGCATATGCCTTGATCTACACACTGGTCAAAGTGCGCTCCTATCTCTATGGCGCGGATGTAAAAATCTACACCGACCATGCACCACTGCATTGTATCTTCACGAAGGAGATCAAGAGCACACATAGCTTTAATTGAATATTATGAACATACTATTCACAGGAGCATTTTCTTCATATACACTTTGAAGAGCTACTTACACCCATTCTAATTATATATTTTGTTAGGGTCCATCGTCAATATTAAAGTAGTAGCAGACTGTGACAGGTCACCCCTATTTGTTTCTATATGTACAACTATCTTGGTTTTTCAAGCTGCCTTGAGAAACCAAGACGTTTTGAATTCCAAGTCGTGGTCCCTACCTGATTACTTGATTAAAGAGGGGATTATTAAATCGCAGACAATTGATCTTCCTCATTCCATCCTCCTTGGCCTATCCTAGTCTGCTGGACACCAAGGTTGGTAGTCACACATGTCAATCTTTACGTTATGTGTATACCATGGTTCAAACCTGGGGGTTCGAATGCCATGACATAACAAAATGGGAGGCAGGCACTCAATTCATTTGGCCACCCTATCTGGGTCTGAAGTCAAATGTTGATGATTTGGGGGTGGACAGGGGGGTGTGAAAAAGTAGTACTCTCTGTACTAGCTTGGAAATGTTGACAACTTTGGACGGCCCTTAGCACTTTTCCTCCAATGACAATGAGCACTACAACTGAACTCACATTTAACATGGGAGAGTTGAAACATGCTCATCAAAGCTCACACAACACTGCAGTTGGTTTTTCTCAAATATATTACCAGTTCCTGAAACACCTACACAAATCTGCATTTGCTGCTTTATCTGGGAATCAGGTGTCATCTCCTTCTCTTGGGAGAAGGCAACAACAATCCTATTTCCTAAACCTCGTAAAGACCACAGTGAATCCAACATATCTACTTTCAATAGCGTCATAAGTTGCATCTGTAAAACAATGGAGTGAATAATAAATAATCAGCTGATCTGGCTCCTGGAATTCAAACACCACTTTTCCAATAAACATATTACGACTATTTTACTACCTTACAAAGGCTTATGACACAACATAGGGGACATGACATCATCAAAGATCTCTATTCTAGTCACTATAGTGAATCGTCGATGATTGTCCATATTCATAGAGAACTTTCTAGCCAAAATGCGTTTTAGTGTTCACATAAAAACCACCCTAATCTAATTTAAATTAGCAAGGACTGGAAGTCCACCAAATCAAAATACTCTCTGTAACCCTTTTCAGGGTGAAAGTGAATTCTGCCGTTAAAAGAGAGAAATTCCTGTAGTTATGACGTGGATTATGTCTTAATTTATAATGAGGCAAATATGAATCTCATTGAGAGATCATTGCAGCCATGGCACACAGGACAAGGAGGCACGGGTGGGATAACATGTCTTTATTCCGGGAAGCCCCCAGGGGCATTACATGAAAGGCTTTCTGGTTTGCGGGCATCTGCGAGCTGCAAAGAATCAGTGTCATGTGGTGATCGGAGTGGGGGATGAGAATGGCATGAATGAGGTGCGACAGGTGAGCAAGGCGAGGTGAGGAGATGTCAACCAGTGGGTAGCAGTGGTTGAGTAAGGTAGAATATTATATAATAATAATTAATGGTTAATTAATTAATAAGTGTTAATTAGAGAAATGGTCGTGACCATTGTTTAATTATGGCAATATAATTAATTGATGATTATTGGTATTGTTTATATTTCTTCGCGGTGCGGGTGGGTGGGTAAAATTGTGTAGTCGTCAGTCCGGATGAGTGAGGCGGAGTGACCAGCTGACGGCGTGAGCATCGATCTGCGCGCTCTGTGGCTCCCCCTCCACACCCTACCACCTGGCGGTGGGGGGCGAGGGGGTGGGTGCCGCGCCTTGCCGCCCCGCAATGACCCCGAATGAGCAGATGCTCATTCCCCACCATTGCGGCCATGGCACACAGGACAAGGAGGCACAGGTGGGATAACGTGTCTTTATTCCGGGCAGCCCCCGGGGGCATTACATGAATGGCTTTCTGGTTTGCGGGCGTCCACAAGCTGCAAAGAATCAGTGTCATGTGGTGATCAGAGTGAGAATGGCATGAATGAGGTGCGACAGGTGAGATGATTATTGGTATTGTTTATATTTCTTCGGCCAAGCCAATATAGTATCAGCATTTGTGGTAGGTTTGGTTGTAATGGACGCTACTGTGTCATGGCTCGCATGAGCGAGGCGTTGACCTTCTTGGAGGCCTGGGTGCTGATGTAGCATGTGTAGGCATCGGAGGTCCATCCCCCGAATCACTGCACCTCCAGCTCAGAGCTGCCCGAGGCGAATGCGACCGTTGGTGCCGCCCTCCTTATCGCGTGGAGTGTGTATGGGGGGGCGGTCAGACCGCGCCACCTGGGCCTCCCTCCATCTCCGCGCGATGTAGCGGATGGTCATGGGCTGCTTGTCCCCCGGGAACAGCAGGAGGGGCTGGGTGGGGGCGGAGGTGGGGGTAATTCGGAGCATCGCGCGATATGCCCGGACCAGGCAGAAGTTGGGGGCCGGGGCCGAGGCCAGCACCAGAACGCGTGACTGGTTGTTGGCCTGCATGTTTTTGGCCCACTTCTGGTCGATGCACAGGGCCCCGTCCCACCCCCAGACGTCTGCCCTGGTGGTGTGCCGCGTTCTGTCGAAGGTGGCCACCGACCTCGGCACGACCTCGGACTGCCGGGCCCCCGCAAAGAACATGACCAGCCATGCGAAGGCCACCACCATCCCAGGCGGGTCGCTTCTGAGGTCGATGAACGCCTGCCATATGACGCTCATGGGTGCGTGCAGGGGGGCCTTGGGCATGTGGATCTTGGACCTGCGGAGTGCGTCCATCGCCAGCCGCACCGTTATGTGGTCGAGGGGTCGGGTGGAGGCCTCCCTGAGCCGGAAGAAGAGCCTGAGGTGCGACACTGAGTTCGCCACAGATGATGGGCACAGTCGGGCCGCATGCTCTTCTATCCAGCACATGATCTGGAGCGGCGTGGGGGACAGTGGCTGCACTGCGTAGTGGTTGCAGTGGGCCGTGTAGTTGGTGATGGTGGCATTGTAGTTCGCCCACGACCCCAGAGCCCTGGCCTCCATCTGCCTGGCTGTCATGGCCTGGGCGAGCTCCGTGTACTCCGCAGAAAGCAGAAAGAGGTTGGAGGGGAGCATAATGGAGAAGAGCTGGTTTAACAGGGGTTAAGCAGTTTTCAATGCAAATGTTTATGGCAGTAGCCTGGTGCTTGTGGCTTATGTGGGCCCTACTCAGGGCATCAGCTATGACATTCAGGTGGCCGGATATGTGGTGGTAGGTTATGCGGACGTTCCGGACTGCCTGGAACATCCAGGTGGCCCTCGCAATTGCGAGCAGTCGGGGATCGTGTCCCCTGCCAGTCGAGAGCACGTGGACGGCGGCGGCGTTGTCGCACCATATAGCTATGTGGCCACCGGTATCATGGGGGCAGGCCAGCATGTGGAGCGCGACCAGCACGTTGAGGGCCTCTATTTGCGTGATGCTGTCATCGGTGTTGCAGTAGCCGTCCCTGAGGGGCATGGAGTAGGCGTGGGTGTCATCGGCATATGTCCACAGCTATGTCCCTTCCTGGGTGGTTGGGGGGATGGTTGCAGTGCCGTTCCAACATTCAGCAAATGCGGGGAACCAGGCGAGATCCGCCCGCATTTCGTCATCAATGTGGGCGCTGGTCCCGGAAATGGCCCTGAGGGCCCCCAGCAGTCGTCGGACGAAGAGCCTGGCGGGGCAGACACACTTAGAGAGGTGGAAGAGCTTTCTGAGCAGGGACTGGAGCTGCTTCCTGGTTATGCGGGCCCTGGCGGCAGTGACGTGTACCATCCGCATGGTGCTTGCGACCTTGTCGGCCGGCATGGCTAGGGTCATGGTGGGGGAATCTATGAGGATTCCGAGCCACCGGACGGGCGCCGTGGGGGGCTGGGTTTTCTCAGCCGCCTCGGGGAGGCCGAGCTCATCAAATACACCTCGGGCGGTGCAGAAGTGGGCGTCAGCTGTCGGGCGATCGGATGCGACGACTATGAGGTCGTCCAGATACATTGTGGCGGCTATCCCGCATCCGCGTAGTATGTAAACTACTGCCTCCGCCACCCTCTGTATGTGGCAGCTGGACCCGCGTGCGCCGAACGGGACGGGGGTGTCGAGGTAGTAGCCACCTCGCCAGCGGGGTCGAGGAGGGGCCAGTCAAGAGGGCAGGACCTAAAGTTCTTGTAGGCCCTGCTAATGTCCATGGTGAACACGAAGCTGTTAGGGACACTGGCCCGGAGCTCGCGTGTGAACCCGTCAACCGTGGGGAGGCAGTGGTCATGGGTATGGCCCAGCGCGGTGTTCTTAATGATGTACGCATTGACGGATGTTTTGTGGGAGAAGGAGAGGTCGGTGAAAATCCTCCTCTTGCTGGGGTCGGCCTTCTCCCTCGTCATCATGGGCGAGGCATGGAACCATGGTTGGAAGGATGGTTTGCGGTAGGGGCCGTGGAGCGCCCCACACTCCATCTCCCTGCGGATGTATTCTCCCACGGCCTCCACGTGTTTAGTGGCGCTGGGGTGGTTCCTGACCTGTCCTGTCCCAGAGGTGGGGCCAAGTTAGCCGAGGGGAAAGCTGAACCGGGGGAAGTCAACCAGCTGGCGGTGGTCGCAGGACCCGGAGAGCAGGGCGCTCCACCGGTCGACCCTAATGCCACTTGGTACTGGTATGTGGGCCTCCACCGCGTTGGGCATCCCCGTGGTGCGGACGGCCACGTAAATAGTCGCTATGCTGCCATCTACCGCGGAGGGGGGGAGCGGCCAGTGGTCACGGCGGTGCCCCGCGAATGCCCGCGTGGTGGGGTCGATGCGGCTTCCGGGCATCCTGAGCACAGTGGATCCGGATCCGGTCAAAGTTGGGATGGGCCTCCCCGCCGTTAGTGGGTGCCCCGCCATCGGCCCGGCTGACGTCGGGTGGGGGCTCCCCGCCCCCGGAGGCGGGGGCTGGCGGGAGCCACATGGTGAATACTTGTGCAGCATCCGCGTATGTGGCGTTGCCCACATTTAGTGTTGGGCCGTTGCCCGCAATCTATCAGGCGCCCGCATTCCCCATGCTGCTTGCATCTGTCGGGTCACCCACATCTTCCAGTGTGGGCGCTGACTGGTGGGGGCAGATGTGATGGGGGGCGGTGCGTGTGTTGGGTTGGCGCCCCCCGGTGGAGCTGCGGCAACGGCGGCGCATCTGTCGGGTCGTTGAGCCGGGGCTCATCCGCCATATGTGGCGGTGAGGTGAGATGGCGATATGGTGTGGTGATGGGCGGTGCGTCTGTCGGGTTGTCCAGCCGTGGCGTGACCGCCAGATGTGGCGGTGAGGCGAGACGGCGATATGGCGGTGAGGCGAGATGGCGGTAATGGCTGATGGCCATCCCGCCGCCGGGCCGAGACAGACCGTTGGTGCCGCCGCTGCCGCCGTCCCCTTCACCGCACCCGAGGACTGCTGGGCAGTTGGGAGCAGGGGGGAAGGGCGGGCCATCCGCCGGCTCACGCTTGGGGTCAGCGGGTGTGGGGGCCGGTGGGGTCAGTGGGTGCCCATGCATCGGCTTGAGGTGTGTAGTCCCCTCTGCCATCCGCCAGGGCAGGGGCGGGGGTTGTTGGGCGTGCCGTGCTTGATGTCGCCCTGTCAGCGACGCGGGTGGGCGGGGCAGGGGTGGGGGGGCCGGGCCATTCGGCCGCTTCCCCCGCATCTAGTTTTTTGCACCATCCCATGCCTTACGGTGGCACTGCTGCTCGGAATGGTCGTAGAATGCCTGCGTGACCCTAAAGCAGTGGGCACAGGCATGGACGACCTCGTCGGGGCCGTCCTGGTGGTACTGGGGGAGGGTGCAGCGGTGGGCGGAGTTAAACGCGGGGCACGGCCGCTCATGAGTCTCTGCCTCGATGCGGGCGCATCCCAGTTTGTTGTTGCCGTTGTTTTCTTCCCGTCCACCACGCGCGACCGCCTGGACTGGGTTGGGCACAGCAGTGTAATAGGTGAGCCGGTCGTGTAGCATGGTGTTCCTATCGGACCAGGTAATCTTGTTCTTTTCAATACGATCAAAGATTCGCTTCGCCCATTTGCGGACCATGGGCCAAGGCTTCGTCATGCACTCCACAATGATGCACCGGTCCACGGTGGCAATATAATTAATTGATGATTATTGCACTCCACAGTAATGCACTGGTCAATCATGTCCTTGTAGTCACGCAGGTCATATACCGGCTCGTCGTCCAGGAGGGCAATGAACGCACAGAGGTAACCTCTCTCGGTCATGGTACCGTGCACGGCCAGTTTCTGGGCAGCGGCCTGGCATTCAGTCCGCTCCAGGTACAAGTAAGGCTTGGATATAGGGTTTGCTTCAAACATGTCATGCATGATGGTGCGCCTACCTTCCAATCTGCAGTACCGCATGCGGTCACGATACATCTCGTTGTCGAGCAGCTCTATCTGCTGGGCCCTGGCCTGCCTGCGATCGAGCCCGTCCCAGTGAGCACCGGCTGCCGGGACGACCACTCCGACCAGGGATGCGACTGCGAGGAGGGGATCCGGTGCCAAGCCCTGTACGATGCGGGGTGGGAGAACCAGCCGTGTCGCAGCTCCCCATGCGGGGACCTGCGGGTGTACTCCCCTGACCTGGGCCTGTCGCGGGGCCATGCCAGGCGCTGGGCGGGGGGCGGCCGGTGTGGTGCCGGGGTGGTCATCAGTGCGCGCCGGCGGGTTGATCTGCAGCGGGTCCCGCCCCCCGGCCCCCTCGGCTATGAGAAGTATGGCGTCGTGGAGGGCCCCGATCCGGTTGTCGAATCTTGCCTCCATTTCCGACAAGCGTCGCTCCATGCGGGTGTCCGCCTCCTCGCCAGGTACGTCCCGCACATTGTGTGGGGATGCAGCCCCCCTGGCCAGCCGCAGAGAGGACTGCCCCGGTATGTAGGAGTTGTCACTATCAATGACTGAGCACCCTGCTCCCTGCGGTGAGCCTCCATTGTCCTTGGGGATCTCCTCCCCGAGGGGGAGTATGGAGCAGGATCCCATGGGCCCGGGCCCCATGACATTACATGCAGGTCGTGCAGCCCGCCTCTTTTTCCCGGCAGATCCGTGTCTGGGCATATCTCGTTGTGTTTGCGAGATGCCCCGGGTGCTAAAGTAAAATTGTGTAGTAATCAGTCTGGTTGTGTGAGGTGGAGTGACCAGCTGAAGGCGTGAGCATCGGTGTGCGTGCTCTGTGCCCACGCCGACACCCCACCACCTGGCGGTGGGTGGCGAGGTGGGCGCCGCGCCTCGCTGCCCCGCGGGCCTCGCAATGACCCCAAATGAGCACATGCTCATTCCCCACAATTTCTGCTTTCCATGGTTATCAAGGGCTCATGATCAGTACCCACACCCCCTCCAAGATGCACACCTCCTCCAGGACACACACCTCCTCCAGGACACACACCTCCTCCAGGACGCACACCTCTCCAGGACACACACCTCCTCCAGGATGCACACCTCCTCCAGGATGCATGCCTCCTCCAGGATGCGCATCTGCTCCAGGACGCACAACTCCTCCAGGGGGCACACCTCCAGGACGCACACCTCCAGGACGCACACCTCCTCCAGGACACACAGCTCCTCCAGGATGCACACCTCCAACAGGACATACACCTCCTCCAGGATGCACACCTCCTCCAGGATGCATGCCTCCTCCAGGTCGCACACCTGCTCCAGGATGCACAGCTGCTCCAGGATGCACACCTCCTCCAGGACACACACCTCCAGGATGCACACCTCCCCCAGGACGCATGCCTCCTCCAGGATGCACAACTACTCCAGGAGGCACACCTCCTCCAGGAGGCACACCTCCTCCAGGATGCACACCTCCAGGACGCACACCTACTCCAGGATGCACACCTCCTCCAGGACACACACCTCCTCCAGGATGCACACCTCGTCCAGGATGCACACCGGCTCCAGTATGCACACCTCCTCCAGGATGCATACTTCCTCCAGGATGCACACCTCCTCCAGGAGGCACACCTGCTCCAGTACCCACACCTCCTCTAGGACGCACACCTCCTCCAGGACGCACACCTCCTCCAGGACGCACATCCCCTCCAGGATGTACACCTCCTCCAGTATGCACACCTCCTCCAGGATGTATGCCTCCTCCAGGACGCACACCTCCTCCAGGACCCACACCTCCTCCAGGATGCAGACCTCCTCCAGGATGCAGACCTCCTCCAGGATGCACACCTGCTCCAGTACCCACACCTCTACCAGGATGCACAACTGCTCCAGGATGCACACCTCCTCCAGGACACACATCTCCTCCAGGATGCACACCTCCTCCAGGATGCACTCCTGCTCCAGTACCCACACCTCTTCCAGAACGCACACCTCCTCCAGGACGCACACCTCCTCCAGGATGCACACCTCCTCCAGGACACACACCTCCTCCAGGATGCACACCTCCTCCAGGATGCATGCCTCCTCCAGGATGCGCATCTGCTCCAGGACGCACAACTCCTCCAGGGGGCACACCTCCAGGACGCACACCTCCAGGACGTACACCTCCTCCAGGACACACAGCTCCTCCAGGATGCACACCTCCAACAGGACATACACCTCCTCCAGGATGCACACCTCCTCCAGGATGCATGCCTCCTCCAGGTCGCACACCTGCTCCAGGACGCACATCTGCTCCAGGATGCACACCTCCTCCAGGACACACACCTCCAGGATGCACACCTCCTCCAGGACGCATGCCTCCTCCAGGATGCACACCTACTCCAGGAGGCACACCTCCTCCAGGAGGCACACCTCCTCCAGGATGCACACCTCCAGGACGCACACCTACTCCAGGATGCACACCTCCGCCAGGACACACACCTCCTCCAGGATGCACAACTCGTCCAGGATGCACACCGGCTCCAGTATGCACACCTCCTCCAGGATGCTCACTTCCTCCAGGATGCACACCTCCTCCAGGAGGCACACCTGCTCCAGTACCCACACCTCCTCTAGGACGCACACCTCCTCCAGGACGCACACCTCCTCCAGGACGCACATCCCCTCCAGGACGTACACCTCCTCCAGTATGCACACCTCCTCCAGGATGTGTGCCTCCTCCAGGACGCACACCTCCTCCAGGACCCACATCTCCTCCAGGATGCAGACCTCCTCCAGGATGCACACCTCCTCCAGGATGCACACCTGCTCCAGTACCCACACCTCTACCAGGATGCACAACTGCTCCAGGATGCACACCTCCTCCAGGACACACATCACCTCCCGGATGCACACCTCCTCCAGGATGCACACCTGCTCCAGTACCCACACCTCCTCCAGAACGCACACCTCCTCCAGGACGCACATCTCCTCCAGGATGCACACCTCGTCCAGGATGCACACCTCCAGGACGCACACGTCCTCCAGGATGTACACTTCCTCCAGGATGCACACCTCCTCCAGGATGCACACTTCCTCCAGGACGCACACCTCGAGAATGCACACCTCCTCCAGGAGGCACACCTCCTCCTGGAGGCACACCTCCTCCAGGAGGTACACCTCCAGGATGCACACCTCTTCCATAACAGACGGACACCTCCTCCAGTCACACTGCCTCCAGGACGTGCACCTGGAGGTGCCTGTTCCAGGATGCACACCTCCTCCAGGAGGCACACCTCCTCCAAGACGCACACCTCCAGGACGTACACCTCCTCCAGGCCACACACCTCCTCCCGGATGCACACCTCCAGGTTGCACATCTCCGCCAGGCCACACACCTCCTCCAGGACGCACACCTCCTCCAGGACGCACACCTCCTCCAGGACGCACACCTCCAGGAAGCACACCTTCTCCAGGACGCACACCTCCAGGACGCACACCTACTCCAGGAGGCACCACTCCTCTAGTCACACCTCCTCCAGGACGCACACTTCCAGGATGCACACCTTCTCCAGGAGGCACACCTCCTCCAGGACGCACACCTCCTCCAGGATGCACACCTCCTCCATGATGCATACGTCCTCCAGAACGCACACCTCCTCCAGGATGGACACCTCCAGGACGCACACCTCCTCCAGGATGTACACTTCCTCCAGGATGCACACCTCCTGAAGGATGCACACCTCCTCCAGGAAAAACACCTCCTCCTGGAGCCAGCCCTCTTCCTCCAGGACGCACACCTACTCCAGGAGGCACACCTCCTCCAGTCACACCTCCTCCAGGATGCTCACCTCCTCCAGGATGCACACCTCCTCCAGGAGGCACACCTCCTCTAGGATGCACACCTCCTCCAGGATGCACACCTCCAGGACGCACAACTCCAGGATGCACACTTCCTCCAGGATGCACACCTCCTCCAGGAGGCACACCTCCTCTAGGATGCACACCTCCTCCAGGATGCACAGCTCCAGGACGCACACCTGCAGGATGCACACCTCCTCCAGGATGCACACCTCCTCTAGGACGCACATCTCCTCCAGGATGCACACCTCCTCCAGGATGCACACCTCCAGGACGCACACCTCCAGGATGCACACCTCCTCCAGGATGCATACCTCCTCCAGAAGTCACACCTCCATGATGCACACCTCCTCCAGGACGCATACCTCCAGGATGCACACCTCCTCCAGGACGCACACTTCCTCCAGGAGGCACACCTCCTCCAGGATGCACACCTCCTCCAGGATGCGCACCTCCAGGACGCACACCTCCAGGATGCACACCTCCTCCAGGATACAGACCTCCTCCAGGACACACACCTCCTCCATGATGCACACCTCCTCCATGATGCACACCTCCTCCAGGATTTACACCTCCTCCAGGAGGCACACCCACTCCCGGAGGCACACCTCCATGATGCACACCTCCTCCATGATGCACACCTCCTCCAGGATACACACCTCCTCCAGGACACACACCTCCTCCTGGAGGCACACCTCCTCCAGGAGGTACACCTCCAGGATGCACACCTCTTCCATGACGTACACTTCCTCCAGGAGGCACACCTTCTCCAGGAGGAACACCTCCAGGATGCACACCTCCTCCAGGATGCCTACCTCCTCCACGATGCACACCTCCTCCAGGAGGCACACCTCCAGGACCCACACCTCCTCCAGGATGCACACCTCCTCCATACCTGCACCTCCAGGATGCACACCTCCAGGATGCACACCTCCTCCATGATGCACACCTCCTCCCGAAGGCACACCTCTATGATGCACATCTCCTCCAGGACGCATACCTCCAGGATGCACACCTCCTCCAGGACGCACACCTCCTCCATGACGCACACCTCCAGGACGTTCACCTCCTCCAGGACGCACACCAGCTCCAGGACACACACCTCCTCCAGGACACACCTCCTCCAGGATGCACACCTCCTCTAGGATGCACACCTCCTCCAGGACGCACACCTCCAGGACGCACACCTCCTCCAGGACGCACACCTCCAGGACGCACACCTCCTCCAGGAGGCACACCTCCTCCAGGAGGCACACATCCTCCAGTCACACCTCCTACAGGACGCACACTTCGAGGATGCACACCTTCTCCAGGAAGCACACCTCCTCCATGATGCACACCTCCTCCAGGACACACACCTCCTCCATGATGCACACCTCCAGGACGCACACCTCCTCCAGGATGTACACTTCCTCCAGGATGCACACCTCCTCCAGGATGCAGACCTCCTCCAGGACACACACCTCCTCCTGGAGGCACACCTGCTCCAGGAGGTACACCTCCAGGATGCACACTTCTTCCATGACGTACACTTCCTCCAAGCACACCTCCTCCAGCATGCATACCTCCAGGATGCACACCTCCTCCAGGACGCACACCTCCTCCAGGACGCACACCTCCAGGTCGCACACCTCCAGGAGGCACACCTCCTCCAGGATGGACACCTCTTCCATGATGTACACTTCCTCCAAGCAAACCTTCTCCAGGAGGCACACCTCCAGGACGCACACCTCCTCCAGGATGCCTACCTCCTCCAGGATGCACACCTCCTCCAGGAGGCACACCTCCTCCAGGACGCACACCTCCAGGACGCACCCCTCCTCCAGGATGCACACCTCCTCCAGCACGCACACCTCCTCCATGATGCACACCTCCTCCAGGATACACACCTCCTCCAGGATGCACACCTCGTCCAGGATGCACACCTCCAGGACGCACACCTCCAGGATGCACACCTCCTCCAGGATGCACACCTCCTCCAGAAGGCACACCTCCATGATGCACACCTCCTCCAGGACGCATACCTCCAGGATGCACACCTCCTCCAGGACGCACAGCTCCTCCAGGAGGCACACCTCCTCCACGATGCACACCTCCTCCAGGATGCGCATCTCCAGGTTGCACACCTCCAGGAGGCATACCTCCTCCAGGATGCACACCTCCTCCAGGACGCACACCTCCTCCAAGAGGCACACCTCCTCCGGGAGGCACACCTCCATGATGCACACCTCCTCCAGGACGCACACCTCCTCCAGGATGCACACCTCCTCCAGGAGGCACACCTCCTCCAGGAGGTACACCTCCATGATGCACACCTCCTCCATGATGTACACCTCCTCCAGGATGCACACCTCCTCCATGATGCACACCTCCTCCAGGACGAATACCTCCAGGATGCACACCTCCTCCAGGACGTACACCTCCTCCAGGATGCACACCTCCTCCAGGATGGAAACCTCCTCCAGGAGTAACACCTCCTCAAGGAGGTACACCTCCAGGATGCACATCTCCTCCAGGATTTACACTTCCTCCTGGAGGCACACCTCCAGGACGCACACCTCCTCCAGGATGCACACCTCCTACAGGAGGCACACCTCCTCCAGGAGGCACACCTCCTCCAGAACGCACACCTCCCGGACGCACACCTGCTCCAGGACGCACACCTCCAGGACGCACACCTCCTCCAGGACGCACACCTCCACGACGCACACCTCCAGGACGCACACCTCCTCCAGGACGCACACCTCCTCCAGGACGCACACCTGCATGATGCACACCTCCTCCAGGACGCACACCTCCAGGACGCACACCACGTGGCTGCTTCCAGCCGTCCGCCAGCTGAGAGTTGAATATCAACAATTTGGTGAACCACCCCAGCTGCACTCACATCTCCCCCAATATACTCGCAGTGATACTGATTTGTGCATTCATGTCATGTTCACTCCTTCTCTATGCGACTTCTACCAGGTAGGAGCAATGACTCCTTTTTCAAGCTGTCTCATTTTCTCAAGCCTTATTGAAAACCAAGTCAGTTTATATGAAGAAACAAATATGGGTGAGCTGTCATAGTCTATAACTTCTTTTATATTGAGGAGGGAACACATATCATTAGAATGTAACTCATCACAATTTCTATGAAGAAAATACTCCCATGAATAGTATGCTCATAATAATTAATTGGAATTACATTAACATAAAGAGATAATCTTATTTTGCATATAACATTATGGTCCTTGTACTCTGGAATTAGTCAGTTTTACTAGTGAACCACTATGGTCTATTCTAAAATAAATTTTCTTAGAATCAAAATCCCATACATAGTTGATGAGAATTAACCAGGAAAATGAGAAAACCATGATGTACAATATGATTTGAATCTGTAGCACAAAACTGTCATGTTGGTTTTACACTCACAATCGTGACAGAATGCTTCGACGAGGAGAGCTAGCTTATCCTGTTGACTGGGTGTGAATTTCACCATTTGGTAGACTTTTTGGGCCTATGGCCCCGCCATGTGTAGAAAGATGCACATCTGCATTTTTCCCGGTTTTACAGCTATCCCTGCTGATGTGGCATACATTTCATAGCTACTATACCACCTATATCAATTGGAGGCAAGGTGCTCATCCATATTAAGATGGCCCTGAGGTTTCAAGGCTTGTAGCGACATCTTGGTTTCTTGGTCCGGATCTGACACCATGTGATAATGAAGGAAGACTGTACGCTACCATGTCCGTGAGTCAAGTGGTTTATTCAGTAGATCGTTATAATCTACACTACTTTAGTTTGAAGTAACTTTGCTTTATAAATAATGAATAACTTAGGAAATATTTTGAGTGTACACATCCCAAATTAATGTTGGCATGCTTGCCAAAACTCTGACTCCATATAGGATTCAGCAGTAACAGATTCTATTAAATTGACTTAATATGCTCTTCTATGTAGCAACAAATACTTAATAAATGCACCATTATGATTATCCAAGGTGGATATATAGGTTCAAATCTAGATAAGTGTTTTGCTTTTGAAAAGTTGAGTGTTTGATCGGACTATGCAACTTTAAGATCTGCTTTACTTATACTCAAAGTACCAGCTCACAAGTTTTTATGGCAGAAATATGCATAATTAAAGAAAATATCAACTCTTAAAAATTAGGAAAAAAAGATTGATTAAAATGACAATTTGGCTAAAGTGCCATATTTGATGATCTGTCATTCGATTTCTAATGATATGTGTAGTCTCTAGTTGCAAAACCTGCTAGTCCTCTACCCAGTATGTGGAATTTGTTGAGGGTGATCACTGTATTTTCCTTGAATATATACTCCCAAACATGAGAAAAGGGTAATGCTTTTCAAGTACGGATAACAAACTTCTTAAATCAAAATATTAACAAGAAAACACAGAATTCAAGAGCTATCTACATATATTTGATAATATAAAAGGTTTCTTTCACATGGAGTTAGAAAGAATGAAAGAACACAAATTTACTTATTTTAAACAGTGATTGGCAACATGCCAGTTGCTTCCCAATATGGCTGACAATCCCACAGAGTAGTGCGTGTGACGTCACACGCGCGGAACCTATCTAAACTATTTTGCCGATTAAATCTATTGACTCATTAAATCACTGAGTGTAATATAAATTACAAGTTTTTATGATCTGAAGACAAACAAATTAGACATAGCATGATTAACATGATCGATTTGTCTTAAAATGTCTCTAATCTTCGTGGTGGTTGACGGGGGTTACACAGAAGCATTTCGTCATTGACTAGAACTATGGTAAGGTTCAGGTCTTATGTTTTTGTACTGATAAATGCGTAACTCGATAACTAAGATACTTAGAACCATAAACTAACTTAGTTAAGACATCTAAAGTATCTATTCTATGTTATTATGTGTATTACAATACAGATAAGTTGATTTAACATTATGAAATAATACATTTAAATTTAAAAAAGATTTAAACATTTTTAATTTTTCAATAAGAAATTTATTCTATATGTTCATATTACTTAATAATGTGTTATATATTATAAAAATAATTATTTGTTTAACAATAAAACTAAATAATGTTCTTGATTGTGATTCATATGGATGAAAAACCTAAACAGAAAGTTGATACTTGTAAACTACAATTTGATTTAAATTACTTTCTGATCCATATGTTTTAGGATGATAAATCTTCAGTGAAATTGGAGTAACTGAGTTACTATACAATGAAATAGGAGTAACTGTTAGTAATAATGATTTTCACCCATGTACAGGACTGATTGTTGAATTAATTTCAATAGTGAACTTGAACGTATGATATTCTATGTTGAACTTTTCAGAAATATTCCGCTAAGCAAAAACATTAGTTGAACGTCGGGAGATTTTAAGTAATGTCTGACGTGAAGATCTTTTTCATTCTGATTAAAATGATCTGCAAGATTCTTCCTATTTTTTGTCCTATTGTTTGCTGAGCGAGACATGATTTGCTTTCTACTACTTATCAAGTGGAGAAGATACCTGGTGAGGCAACAGAAATGCCTAGGGTATTGAATGAACTAAACTATTTTTTCAAAAGCGACTGTTCGTTGGGAGGTCAGCTAAAATAATCATAGGGATTTCACAATTTTTTTTTATATAAATATGTTATGTTAACTTAACAAGAGCAAGATGATCAGATCTGAAGCTATGAGTTGAACTGATATATATATTATTTTTTTGATATGATCTTCAACATTTATTTTTGACAAATGATCAGTATTGGTTCGGATAACATGAGTTAACACTGTTAGTCTTGAGAATCTGATTATTATTTTTTATCATGTACTTATTGAATTATCTAGAGGAATACTAGGCATAGTTGAACCTATGATTATCATTGAGGAAGTATGATGTTTCACATATCTAGCTTGAGGTAGTGTAATTGATTTTCAGCAGGCTACACAGCGAAATGGGAGTAACTGATGGTAGTAAGACAACACTTATGAACTATTGGGGAATGACTTTCTCACTAATATAAAATGGCATGAACTAATTACTCTGTAACTCCATTACTTTATAGATAGCTGCATTTACGTTCATTTGTTATTTTGAATTCAATAGGACTGAAAAGTTGAATATATTTTTTAAATATGTTGTTTAACTTGAGGAAGTATGTTGGAACTCAGCAAGGCTGAAGAGTAAAGTAACATATATATTTTTTTGAGATCATAAGCCACTTTTTGCAATATGTCATATCATTGTTATTAATTAATTAATATTGTTAAGATATATAGACATTGTACTATATTACACTGCATAAAATGTTTTACTATTAATGATATAGAATGGTACAAGAGATGACTAACAAAATTCTTTAAGGTTTGACTGAGAGTTTCCTTAAATGTTAAAATTTTATTTTTCAACAAACACAACCAAATATGAAACTTACCTGGTGGATTAGGCCGCATAAAAAACTTGGTTGTTGACTATCTACGACATTTTGTCCTGATGAAGCATTTTTGTCCTGATGAGTACATTCTATCTGCAACATCTTGTCTCTTGGTTGGACTGTAGTAATGCCGCCCAATCTATTGCATGTTCGGGAGTCTTGTCTTTTGGACATGGGCTATAATAGTGCCGTCCTATATGTTACATGTTGTAGTATGACATGGTTCTTGCTTGTAACAGGACTGTGTGGCCCACTTCATAGGGATAGAAGCAAGTTTTTTTTTTTTTGATTCATAGGGTTGGGATGAGCTCATGTTACATGTTCTCATGTTGTCAGAGGATAGGACACTAACCGATGTTATTCCATAGGGATGGAATAAATTTGTGTTCAGAGGGTGGGAATAAACCAAATATTACATGTTCTCATGAACATAATACAATTTCGAAAAGAAAATCTAATGATTTTGAATTTTCGATTAAAAATGAACTAAATATGAATATTGTCATCATTGTCATGAAATGTCAAAGATAGAGGTTGTCTGAATTAATTAAAACAATGCATAATAAACCATTATTGATATCATAGTCAGCAAATGTCATTCTTATTTGAAAGTATAATGAACATAAGATAACTGGGATATTTATTCATTTGTAAAATGTGTATGGATGTTCAGTGTGCATGTGTTCATATATTATTCATTTGAAAGTCATTGACAGGTATGATGTTAAATGTTGCATGTGTTTACAGTTATTCATTGAAATTGATTGACAAATGATAGATTAAATATTGCATAATTCATCAAATTCATTTAAGGCTAAATAATATGGTGTAAAATGTTATCATAATTGATTAAATGTCATAGTCAGAGGTTGATAAATGGTTCATTTATGGTGCATGAGTAGTATTGAATGTTATCATATATTGCATGGACATGTATTCATTGAAATTCATGAGTTGCATTAACATTAATTGTCATGAAAGTTATTTCAGATTAAAAATGTCCTAGGCAGAGGTTGTCTACACAAAACGTTCTTTTGAAAAAAACATGTACATATGAGATGTTGAATGTTGCATGAAAGATTCATTGAAAATTCATGGCATAATTGATGAGCATTATCATATATTCCACTGTTAATTTGTTCCATTGACATTGACATATGATAAACATTGCATATATTATTAAATATTAACTAGCTAAAACTATCATTGACATTAATTGTGTTATAGGGACCTATTGATGATCTTTTGATGCTAGATATATTTCAGTTACATTCTTTATGTTGTGGAAACATATTAATGATCTTTTATACTGAAGAGTTATTTCATTGACATTATTCATGTTGAGGAGACATATTAATGATCTTTGTACTGGAGATGTATATTATTGACATTACTCATGTTATAGGGACATATTAATGATCATGATTCACAAAATAGCAAAATTGTATTCATTTACAAAATTATAGAATATAATCTATGAGGTTATAGATTTAAATTTGAATTTAAAAATACTTAGAATAATATTATTGAATATAAACATAAAATTGATAGATTGTATCAGTGATTTCTATGTAAAAGAAGAAAGAAGTCATCCGTTGCCTTCTACGAACTATAGGATCACCAGACCTGAAACATTGACATCAGTACGAACAGTCAACTATGCTCAGTGTGCGAGGAGCTGCAGCATATACTGATGGTCACTATGTTCGCAACAGAATTCGGTAGGAACTTTGGCATATGTGACTGAGTCAATGATTTCGCGTCAACAGTACGAGGAAATGCTAGGTTCATGAGGAGAACTAAAGCATATGCTGACCAGTGTTTCCATTAGTCTTCGAGAAGATTTCAGCAATAATATTGACATTCGATGAACTTCGTATGCAGCACTATCAACGCGTAGCAGTTCTGGAGAACTGTACCATATGCTGATCGTCAATATGTTTGCAACAGAGTTCGGCAGGAACTTTGGCATATATGACTGAGTCGAGGATTTCGCTACAGCAATGTGATGGACAATGCTAAAGTTCAGTTAGAACTAACGCATATGCTGCTAGTGACTGGATCGTGTTGGTGATATTAAGCAACGAAAATGGACGAGTTCACATAGAACTAACACAGAGACAGTTATATTCAATATAAATTCGCCGTTTCGTGGAAGAAACGCCTTAACATCGGTGATCGACGTCAACAAATACAGAACATTCGAACATTACTATTTAATACGTTAAACTTGAGCAAAAGCATGTAAATCTATGATTATTTAATAATATAGATAAGTATTATGGTTTTGAAGTTCAAAAAGAACCACTGTCATTGCTTTGTTTACATTATGCCGCCAAGTTACGCTATCGTATATGTTGAATTTCTGTTGACACGATTATATTTGTTAATACTGATAATTGATGCTTTATTCTTGTACAGGAGCTACAAAAACACATATTGATTCATCTTTTGCCATTATTTCGACATAGAACGACTTAAAATTGGTGAAATCGAAGATTTTGGTCTAAATTTGCAAGAAAATAGTCCCTGAAACTAGGTCATCGATTCAAACCGCTTAGGCCTTGTTTTCTCATTGACTTGAGTTCCGTAATGTTATTCCTATGGAGACCTGTCGATCAACCACGCGTCTACCATTGACGTCCCAGGTTTTCTACGAGTTTAGCATTCGGTAAAACAAAATGCCTTGTACAAGCGTATCGATGTGAAGGGTTGACAGCAAATACCAAATCCGATTAAGCACTAATGTAAGATCGATGCTAAGTGACTGGAGTGTGCCTTAGAATCGTTGCAGAACGACCTCTAAACCGTCACAAAACTAAAAAATGCTCGGAATAAGCTAAAAATGATGGCAAATGAATCGTATGCTTCTTAAGACATCATATATGTTATCAGAGGGGTAAAATAAGATTTGAAACATAGTTAAAATTTAAATTATAAAAATAAAATATAGAATTATTTTATTAAATACCATAAAAAAAAAGAAGATTTTAAATGAAATTTTTCAACAACAAAATTGTTTGCTCTCAAAGTCAGATGTACCTCATCTATTAGCGCGACTATTTCAGGCTCAATTTATTATTTAGGTTGATAGGAGATAAAAGATTTAAAGGTGATATAGCTACAACATAGTACTGTGCACTTCTTTCTACGCTGCTGGGCAGGTGGTGAGAAGTGGAGGGGCGGAGTACGTTGTAAAATTGTCCGATTTGATACATGTAAACCGAGGTGAAATTACTATAATAAATTGCAAACTGTCTATATAATGATAAATGTTAAAATATAAAAACCCAAAGGCATATGAGGAGGTGTGAAATTGGTAAACTATTATTCATTGAGTATAGAATTTGTATAATTGAATAGTCTTTGGAGGGAGTGTCACTTCCGAGCTTGGCTAAGAACAGTCTTTGGAAGAGTCACCTCACATGCCCCCTCCCCGCCCACATGGTATTGTTATGATCATTGACCACTGCATTGTATTCTAATTGGAGGATTAAGTCATGTGACCACTGCATTGTACTGTGATTGATGAATTGAATCATGTGACCACGGCCATCTTGGATCTTGAGAAAACCTATATAAGCCAATAAATTGAAGAGTCTCATTCTCTTACTTTCACTCTAACCCTGTTTCCTTCATTACCTGTAGTGCTTTCAATTGACCTATTTACACCACCCACACCACCAGCCGGCACGTTTACACCTTGTTATGCTGGCTACAGTGCCTTGTGGTGGCCAATGAGCCATAAATAACACCATAGGGGGAGGGGGTATGTGAGGTGACTCTTCCAAAGACTATTTCTAGGAAGTGACACTCCTCCAAAGACTATTTTACTATACAATTTCAATACCTAATGAGTAATAGTTTACCAACTCCACATATCCCTCATATGCCTTTGGTTTTTATATATTACCATTCATCATTATATAGACAGTTTGCAATTTATTATAGTAATTTCACATAGATCCTCATGCCATTATATCGGAAAAGTTTACAGGTGGGTGAGAGGGAAAGAGAGAGGGGAGAGAAAGGGAAAGAGAGAGGGAGAGAAAGGGGAAGAGACAGGGAGAGAAAGGGGAAAGAGAAAGGGGGGTGAAAGGGAAATAGAGAAAGGAAGAGAAAGGGGAAGATAGAGGGAGAGATGGGAAGAGAGGGTAGGGACTTGTGTCCTTAATATTAATAATAATTATTCTTTAATTTCAGTGGTTATTTGCGTATTAATTTTACTTTAATATATAACAATTAAATGATGACATGCCATTATTGAATGCGGACACAAAAATTCTAGTTTACAAAATCTTTATTTATGAAGGACATATTGAGACATATATAAATCTATACATATGTACATATCTACATACAAACATAAACATTACAACATAAGAACATTTTTACTAACCTATTACTAAATATTTACACATATTTGCAAATTTTTACAATCACTTGTCAACGTTGCCCGCCCCACCTGGTGACATCGGGGCTGATGAGGGGAAGAGGTCCCAGTTGGAAACCCCCAACACTCCTGAGAACCCTGACAGCCCCGACAAGTTCAATAGTCCATCAGAGGTCTGGCTGGGCGACTCCAACAAAGTTCCTGTTCCGGGGGCCACTGGTGTGGGAGTGGAACTCCCACTCCCAACCGGAGTCAACGCTCAGGGAACACTCACAGGGGTCCAGTGTGCTGGGCGGGGAGCTGGTCCTGGAGGGTGTATGGTCTGCCCCGCCACACCAAGTGGCCGGAGTGGAGGCGACTGCACCAGCGACATGGAGGGACATGGCACCAGCTGAGGCAGAGGCGGGACCGGCTGATGGCGCATCTGGAGCGGCTGTACGGGCAGCGGTTGATGCTGAGGCTGAGGCTGAAGAGGTGGCTGGTGAGGCTGCAGCATATATTGCTGGATATAGTCCTGGGTTTGCTACGGCCATGGTGATGCCGGTGGTGGCTGGTGAGTCCACTGCTGGGGCTGAGGCTGGTACAACTCACTCTGAGAAGGGCCAGGACTAGGCGCACAAACTACAGGAGCCGCTACAGCCACAGGTGCCGGTGCAGCCACAGGAGCCGCTGCAGCCACAAGAGCCACCGCAGCCATAGGAGCCGCCACAACCACAGGAGTCGCCCCACCACAGGAGCCAGAGGAAGCATGCCTGCCTCACGTCGGCAATAGTCCTCCAACCCCTGCGACAAGATGCGGTTAATTGCTGCCCGGGAATTGAGGAACCCCTCCAGCGGCATCGTCATCAGCGAGTCCTGCACATAGTTGGCGAACATCTCACGCTTCGTAATGGCCGGTGTACGGGGCGGCTGCATGCCCTTCAGCAGCTCCCCAGACTCGTTGAACCTCTTTTGTATCGCAGCCAGGAGGTTGACGTCGTCTGGGGCTGCCCCCTTCCTGGAGCGGGATGTGTGGCAGGAACGTCCTCCTCCATTCGCAGCTCGAGATCTGTGCAGACATTATCGGCAGCATTGAGATCACCCTGCGCAGCGTCTAAGGCAGCCATCACTTGCAAGACAAAATCATAAAATAACATAAGTAACATGAATGCAAATCGATGTTTCCACAAAAGACTTAAACAACAACACAAGTCAACAATAAAGAACAAAAAAATATATATAACGTTAAATGATTAAATTGATTTCTGAAGATTAATTACATAAAAAAAGTCACAACAACACAAGTCAACAATAAAGAACAACAACAAATATATAACGTTAAACGATTAACTTGATTTATCAAGATAAATTACATAAATAACATATACCGGTTTGTTGACTTCTCCAGAATAATAGGGGTTTTACGAGAATCCTAATGCCCACACTAGCCCACACTAGTCAGAAGGATAAAAGATTTTGTACTTACAGTTCTGCAGGGCTGAGGCCGGTGACGGACGACGGACCGCAGGAAACCAAACTTCTGCATAATCCTGCTCTTCTTTTTGTGGAGCCATGTGTTGGTGTCCCGGAGCGACTTGAACCACCCCTGCAGATGGACGGATGTCCTCCCCATCCGGTTTGCCTGGTCCTCCCACATCTTCCCCTTCTTGTCTGACTGCCTGTAGTCTGTCATCTTGACGTTCCAGATGACTGGATTCTCCTGCAGAAAATCCAACAGCCGGAGGTGCTATTGGGGGCTGAGGTGGAGGCCAAGGTGGTGGAGGTGACGGATGACGCATGCGAGCTCCCACGAGAAGCAGGAGATGGAGACCTGGAGCGGGGCATTGTCTGGCCCCATCTCCATCTCTTCCGGCTGGCTAGATGCAGAGTGGTGTGCTGGAGAGTGGTGTGCTAAAGAGTGGTGTTCTGGAGAGTGGTTTGGTGAGGAGGCAGGTGATGACACCGGCGATGGTGATGGTGAAGCTGGCAGAATATGCTTATTCCTGCCTCTCCCACAGCCTAGTCCTCCAGTAGTGAGAGCAGCCTTGCAGGCAGCTGTAGTAGTGGTGTTCCTCTTAGCAGGCATGGTGGCATTGTGTGGAGGAACCAAAAACTCCAGGGTATTTATACCCTGTCGGCGACCGATCACATGATCGGGGCATGGCCTAAAGGTGATTGCAAAAGTCATCATATGCTTTGCACATGTTACGCATAAGTTTTGAATATGTTGTGCACGTGCTACTCATACGCCGCTACGCTAGGCATATGGTGGTCATACGTTGGCGTAGGTTACTGATACGCCAAACCTGTCACCTCCAACCGTAAAAAAACGTCCCAGCACAACGATTATATGTTGTTTTACACTTCGTATATATATCGCTATACGCCAGGGATACGGTAGCCATACGCCAGCCATACGCTGCGCGTACGCTTCATACCTTTCTGTGACCACCCACAGTGCAAAAAGTTCATGCCGACCTATTTTGATTTTCAATTTATTTCAACATGTTATGCACACGCCGCCGCCATACATCTTAGTGTGACAGGGCCTTTAGCAATGATCGCATTATCACTCTTTCAAAATGGCCACAGGTTTCACAATTTATCACGCATGTGATGACGTCACTTACAGTAAAGGCCCGTTTATACTTTTGATGGCGTGTGACGCCGTCTACTTTACGCCGGTTTTAGCGCCATGTGACGGCGCAAAACGGTGGGGATTGCTACGAGTGGAACGTGACCGTGAAAGTCTGAATGCTTTGATGCACACGGTTGATATGCTCATGTCAAAATTTCAATTTTATTCAAAATTAAAAGAAATACAGAACAATAAACATATAAATTTAATATAATCTGTTCGGTAAACATGTTATCTATTTGTGTGCCAAGCTGTTTGTTTCTAGGTGGTGTAGTTTTAGAGATATTTAACTTTTTCTGTATGAAGATTGCTCACGGCCATTGACAATGCATTGAGTTTGCCGATACACACAGTGGAAAACGTCAATTATATTCAAAATTAATAGAAATGCAGAACCCAAACAATATAACTTTAATGTAATCGTTTGTTGGATATGTTTTCTGTATGTATGCCAAGCGGTTTGCTTCTAGGTGGTGCGGTTTTAGAGATATTTCACTTTTTCTGTATGAAGATTGCTCATAGCCATTGAGTTTGCAGTGTGACGGTGTGTCGTCCTGCAGCCAAGCTGGACACGCACTGACCTGACCACTTCTGATTAGCTGAACTGCCGACGTGTGGAAGCGCTGAATTGAAAGTTCAACAACATAGTTGCACTCTGGTCAAGGCCATCTAAAGCCCTCACGCGTCGACGTAAAGTCTAAATGGGAGCGTTGGCTTGGGCCGTCTAACGCCGTCTAGCGCCATCAAGAGCCTTCAAAAGTATAAACAGGCCTTTAAACCTCTCTAAATCGACCGACCTTGGGACCGACTTTAAGTGGTTCATTTAGGGAGGTGGACGGTTTAGAGAGTTAGAATATGGTTACCATGGTATTGTTGGGACCTAAATAAAGCAACCGATATAGGGGAGTGGTCGATCTGTGCAGGTGGTCGGTTAGAGAGGTTTCACTATACTTTCACTGTACTACTACACACAAACACAATTCTAAAAGGTAATGTATATAGGCTAGCAGATGGGAATACATATTTTGACCTATTAAGCACAGCGATGCAACTAATTCTAGACATTAACAATTTTGATTAGTGGTGTTAATGCACATTACGATGCGAAAAAGCTACCATCACCCAACATTATGAAGCAACTTGCTGCAGGACATGTGAATGCCACAGATGATTAAAAGAAAAACCTGCTCGAAGCACATGAACCTCAAATACAATATGCCTGGCTTTCACATACACCAAATATTATTGCACAAGAGTAGGTGTCTTCAACTCCCTGACCAACAGAAGCAAAAAAAACAAAGCAAATGACACAACATTCACTGAAAGGGCTGTTAACGTTGGAGTCCTGCAAGGTTCTTTCCAAGGATTTCTCACAAATAGACAACAAAGAGTCAGGTACAAGGGTCCTTTTCAGATTGGCAGAATGTTCTGAGTGGGATTCCACAGGCATCAGTACTTGGACCTCTGTTGTTCGTTATTTATATAAATGATCTGCCTTCCCAGGTGTTAGACTCCTACCTGTTTCTCTTTGCAGATGATATGAAGCTATTTAGAGGCATTTTTGATTAGCAGGATTGTACTCTACTATAGCAAGATCTTGACAGAACATAGAATTGGACTGGAAAATCGATATTGAGATTTCATCCAGAAAAAAGCAAACAGATGAGAGTGGGACTTAGGATTATGCCTGACAGAGTATATAAACTGGGAGATGGTCATACTCCACTAACAAAATACGACCAGAAGAAGGATACTGGAGTGATTATTGTCTGCAAATTGAACTTTGAACACTGCATCACTCCAAAAGTCAACAAGGCAAACTCAATCCTGGGAGGGATACACTGTACATTTCAATATAAGGATGAGAGGACTCTGGTCACATTATACAAGTCTCTGGTAAGATCACACCTGGAGTTTGCAAATGAAGTTTGGGCTCCTCACCTGGTTAAGCACATTGTAGCTCTAGTAAATGTACAACGTCGCGCGACAAGGATGATCCCAGGATTGGGAGTGATATCATATGAAGATCACCTGAAGAGAGTTAAGCTACCAACATTGTCATATCGTCATCTCAGGGGAGATATGATAGAGACTTATAAGATTATTACTGTAGTCTATGACAGTGATGTCATGACAGGTTTATTCAACCTCAGAACAAACAGTAACACCAGAGGCCAGCAGTATAAGCTCTTCAAGGAGAGGCCCAGACTTCAGGTCAGGAAACACTAATTTTTCTTTTGAGTGAAACATCCATGGAACAGTCTCCCAGACCAAGTGGTTGAAGCACCAACAGTAGAAGCATTTGAGAGAAGGCTGTATAGACATTGGAGAGGACACCCACAATTACATGACTTCAGGCACTGCCGACCTATATATGTGTGCAAAAAAAAGTTATTTTTTTGCCATAATGAGCTGGCATTAGAGGCCCATTAGGGCCTAGATCAGCCAGAATATGATTGGTAAGTTAATCTGTAAGTTTATAATTTACATAAACGATCTGGAAGACTGGCTGGGAACGAACAAGCTCCAGCTGTATGCCGATGAGACTGTAATTAACACAGAGGATCAGACAGAGGATGAAGTTATTGACAAATTAAACATAAAGCTTAACAATTTAAGTAACTGGTGCAATGCAAACAAAATAACCATCAATACTAAAAAATCTAAAACTCTTATCTTTCACAATCGGGAATGAATAAACAACACCAAAGCTACCACTCGAGGGGGAAAAGAACTTGAGAGAGTCCATGAGTACAAGAACCTGGGTCTGGTTCTTGACTTCAAACTAACATTCAATGCATGTATCAAAAATGTTCTCCAGAGGGTAAAGGGTAAAATATGGTTGTTCCAGAAACTTAGGCCATTCAGGACACAAAATATGTCAATCAAAATTTACAAAGCCATGGTACTACTTTATTTTGATTAAGGGGATGTAATTTTTATGGGGGGTGTACCAACACTCCTGAACAAATTACATCTCCAAAATAAAGCACTCAAAATTTGTTTACAAATAACTAAAATGCCCATGCCCACTGACCTACACTACCAATAAAAAATGACAATGCTACAAATACGTAGGGAATCACACCTACTAAAACTAGCATTCACCTATGCACAAAATCCTAAATATGCTACGATACCAAGCATTAAAACACCACAAAGAAACCAAGCACCAACTATAAACCACAGTCGTCCGAAATTGGGCTGTTTTGATCGCAGTGTTTTTTCCATGGCTGCTAAAGCATGGAACGGGCAAACGGTTTCTGTCAGAAACACACAAAACATTAAAAAATACAGTACTCACCTACAAAACCAATACAACTGCTACAACTTCAAAAACAGATGATGAAGGAAAAGACTTGGCAGCAGGACAATCTGGGTAGTTAGTGAGCTTGCATGACAACCATTCAAGGTCAAATTCCAATTCGCCCTGATCTCAAAGTGTACAAGTGCAGGGGGTAGGTATATACCAAAATGTTGCAAATGTGGCACCAAAAAAACAACAACAAAACAAACAAACTAACATAACTACTAACAGCTAAGATCACAAAGCTACTACTAAAGTGAGACTATTGCTGTTTAACGATGAAAACAAACCGCGATGTGACTTACTCCTTATGGACTGGGTAAATAAACCATCACACACAAAAACAACAACAAAATACAACATGTACAACAAGTGACCATTTACATATTTATGCTTTCATAGTTATGTGTTGCTATTTGATCAATTACTGAATTAGTGTTTGAATATTGATGGTCCAGGGTGTAAAAATATACGGATTTTCGGTTCGGAATTATATATAGGCAGAGAGCATTATTATTCTTAGGCGACGGAGTGGGAACAAGGTTATGTAATCTGAAGGCAATGGTGCCCCACTCACAATATGACATGATATAAGCTATGTGAGATATATGTTCATACATGATGCCTGAGGTTAATGAAGAGATGTTCCTATATAAGAGACAGTTCATGTTTGTTGCAATGTTTCCTCTATGCATCCAAAAAGAGTGCAAGTGGAGGAAAAGGACATGATATATATATATATATATATATTTGTAACTGTCTGCAACTACCTGTTATCATAAGTGCCCATGGGCCAGCACACCAGCCTAATTTGCATATACACATAGACACCACCTGCAACTGGGTTGAGTGACAGACACCCTCACTGGGGGGGTGTCACCCTCCCAGGCTGTGGGGGTGCCTGATTGGCTGGCTGTGGGATGCCCAGTCACCTGCACTCCCTTGGCCCTCTGACCACAATAGCCTCACTTTGAGATTAATTATGCAAGACACTGCTTCAGGCACACTGGAGAGTGGACACCCTACTCCTGGCTCTTGAGTGCAACACACCTACTCTAGAACAGGACCCCAGACAGTGTCTGATGCTACCAACATTCATATTTAAATTGAGTTGAGTGCAACAACCAAGGGACTCTGGTTCAATGGGCTGTAGGCACTGATTCATTGACAGGCTAAAGAGGTAATGAGATTCTGTGTGGACAGAAGGTAAGGGGTCAGGGTGATAAGTCACTAGTAGGTGAACAGGAGTTGATGCCAATAAAACACAACATCTTCACTGTCAATCTTTGTGACTTGTCTTCCCTTTCTTCCTTATGGGTTTGTTTAAGAGGGGCATCAGAGGTGAAATGATGGGGAGAGTTTATGGTATTATCTGGTGTTCATGACGGCCGAGCATGCAGAAATACTATAAGGGGTTAGCTTGGCCCCTCCTCCCTCTTGGATCCAGAAGCCTGTGCAGTCATGACTTGAAACGTTTTTACACTAAAATCCTGTTCGCTCTATAATTCGAATGTAACGAATTGTAGACGGTCACGATTACGATAATGTAGTCATCTAGAATGTTATTGATATAATGGACACACGCAACTTCTGGTATACACCTTACCAAGCTAAAGGATGCATATTCACAGCTAGAGGCGAGAGCTCTGGTAGATACCAACGCAATGGAGAGAAGACGGGGAGAATGTGGCCTGGCAGGGATCGATTAGAGAATACCAGAGAATACCAGGAGCACTCTGCGTGCCGTGCTGCCCGAGAACAGCACCCCTCTCAGGCGATCGGTGAAGAAGGCTGATTATAGGGGTCATGTATGTAATATAGCCTATATTAAAATGTGTTGTGTATGTTGTAGAGAATGTCTTTATCCGAGTAACTATGTTATGGGTGTTTGGGGTGCCTTTTGTGTGTGCTAACTTAACCCTTATTAAGAAAACAAGCGGCCAAGTTGTTAGTTAAACGTGGTGCACGCCCTCTTGCCAAGATAAAGTCGGCTCTATGCTGCGATGGCCTTATCTTACCCTGCCCCACAAGCGCGCACACCTCTGGTGGCAGCAGGACGAGTTATGCAAAAGGATCCACTCCGAACATGACGCGACTTTGTGCCGGGAATGGTGGAGATTGGGGCGGATGGGACGCAAGGCGACCACACCAATATTGAGCACATCACCTAAGGAAGAGAAACGACCAGCGTCTGGTCACTCCGCCCACAGATACCCGACACGCAGCAGGACTGGCAACCCCCCAGGAGGCGCACGACTTAAGCACCCCTCCAGCCCCCCCCCCCCCCCCCCCCACAAATAAAGCCATATCAAGCCGCACTCTGACAAGCCTCGCCTTCCTCATCTCAACGGAATGCCTTGAGACGTCGGTGTACGCGTTCTGTATAAACAGGACACCGACCATGTATGGCATATACTAGGTACATACATCGAATCAAAAACCTAAATATTCAATGAATAAACCAAAAATGACGGCGTAGGTTGCTGATTCATTGCAACGCAAATGTCAAACCAATATATTGTATAATAAGAATACATAAATATGTATCCTTATGTTTATATACGGTCCCTCCTTCACATTTCACAATCCCTCCCATACACATTCCTACTTGCAATATATGTTGAAACACAATCGAAACACACATAGATTACAATACCTACAGTGTGACCTGACGTCATTTGGGTAATGCCCTGACGTCAAGTCCTGCGTCGGCCCGATACTGTTGTATCGAGTGTTTATGATGACAGCGGTAAACTATGAAGCTCTCACAGGCTAAGTACCACTCATGTATGGTATATTAGTGCAATTATCAGAATATGCGTCAATTTGGACTTTCCAGCAACTTGGAAAAAAAGGTTTTCCAAATTCTCTCATTCCCAGGTTTAAAAAAAATCAAGCTGAATATATGAGAGCATATACTGCATATACTTTCCCACTGCAATGGCATTGTTTTCACATTGGAATGACACAACTCATCAAATGCATGTCAACTCCGTTACAGTCATTTATTTTTCATAAACATAAAAATTCAAGTTGAAAAAGTGCAATGACATGAATACTGAATATACAGAGTGAATCTTCTGAAAGTATGATACACAATATCAATAATAGTTTTGACATGAAGTAAGGTCCAAGTCTTTAGTAGCGTTTAACAAAATGTGGAAGCGCACATATATTCTCACCCGGAACAATTACATCGAAGAAAGTATTAAAAAATGTACAGGAACTACCTGTAATATTAATCTCATCTTCCTGCATCTTCGCCTGAGATACACTGTAACAGCCTAGTGACCTCAAAACTGGACTACTATTAAGTGTAGAAATGTGTTTAATCCTTTTTGAACTGTATGAATATGGAACGGAGTTGATTTTTTTTCTTCAAAATTATTGCTGAAATAGAGTAAGAGTCATTTCCATTGAAAGATTAGGATCTTATGAAGTATATTGTGGCTAATGCATTGACAACCTGTGCCAACAATAAAACAACTGAAATCAGCATAGTATGCAGTAATCCATTGGAGTTTTTGCAAAATTGTAAAATTAAGAACCACCTGAAGTTGGCCAGACAGAACAAAATGCTGATCGTTTGCTTTGCCTCCTCGGCATAAGACATTTAGCGCAACACAGCCTTTCTACATACGTTTCAGTTAACGAGAAATGGTCGTATACACATTTTTTTTAAACACCATCATCCTCTTGATCCAGCATATAATGAGGATGTACCTCTTCATTTTCTTTTCAACATTCACTGTCTTTGTGTCTCTGACATGGGTGCCTATGCGCGCATTTTCATCTCGTTCAAAGAACTGGACAACTGCTTCTGTGATCTCATTCGTAATGGCATTTCTGTTTCTCTTTTGTTCATGTTTTCGTACCCCTTCCTTTCTAATCATATTTGAAAGCACTCTTTTCGTGGAAACAGCACGGCATGTTTTCTTCGCAAGATTTGTCAAGTGATAATTTTTTAGCACTTTGCCAACCAACACTTAGGAAACAACCTGCAGATCTTTTTCTGATCCCGAAGACATGGACAAATTGATCTTTAGCCCCGTTCACAATGGCAAGTTAAAACGATTCATTTAAATCGAATTGGCTAGTTTGACTCACATTCGCCGTGTGGACGCTACACTAAAGCGATTTAGGGCTGAATCGATTCATCTAGTTCGCTTCAAGTAAACCACCTCCCCAAGGTAGTATAGATGAAGCGATTTAGCTTGTTCCAGGGCAGTGATAGTGTAAAATAGCAGTGCTCACCGCATACAGGCTCAGGTGTAACTATTGCTGGTGCCCGGCAGTGTTAGGGACCGATTAGGCTGAAATCTATTGAATGCGATCATATTTAACAGAATTACATACTCAAATAATGAAATTTAATTAAATTAACCCTAAATTCCAAGCGATATTAACGTAGCAGCTACATCGGCGTCGTTATTCATATTGTCGAATCGACTAGTGTAAACTAAACAAATAGCAGTGCTCGCCAGATACAGGGGGGGGACTTGCTCATGTGCAGATATCGATTTCCACCTTAAACCGCTCCGTGTGTGGACACGACACTAAATCGATTCATATAAATCGACTTGTCTAAGTCGACATAAACTTTGCTCGTGTGAACACAGCTTCTGACACAAGCGCATGGTGGCAGATCAAAGGTTGTTTTTTGTATGGATTTGTCCCATGCAGATATAAGTTGATTGGAAGCATGCCTCAATGTTTAGGGTAGCATTGTGGCTAAATTAGCCTCTGCCCATTTGGCCTGCTTTCTATATTTTTCCGATGACTGTACCAAATGTTAAGCGTTCACATTTAGTTTGGTATTATCCCGGTAAACTTTTGCTTGATCCTTGCGCATGCATTTTCGTCCTTATGCCTTGTTGCCAACATGTGCAGCATGGACGTTCTTTTTACCTCAGCTGCAGCAATACCATCACATGGGCAAAACACGAGATTGTGACTCAATCCATGATCAATGGAATAAGTATTTTTTCTCTCAAGTCTGCTCTTTTACTTCATTCTTCTTGGAAACATGTTTTCCTGGTCGAAATTGCCACAGAAATGCATTTTTGGAATAGCCATCAACTCCGTTACGACCAAATCCTAACGGAGCTGATCGTAACGGAGTTGATGATTTTGTAATATTTGCCTATCTGGTGAGTGCATGGTACATGACAAGCTTGAAACAAATTCATAATTTCTTATAGGTTTATGGTGCCTGTCTTCTATCATAGGCATTCTATGGTTTCTATGGCTACTTATTTCACCGATGATGTAACGGAGGTGATGGATGAATAAACCTACTTACCAGTTTTTTTAAACTTTGTCCTCAGAAATTAATAAATCAGCTTTCAATCTTCGGCTTCCATTTAGAATTTCCCTCAATGTAACAAATGCTGTGTTTGGCTACTGTAGTTAGTTTCACTGGCTGTGTGTAGATGGCACCTGTGAGCAGTTGTAAGGGAGTTGATCTCCGTGCTTGAACAAAACGTATTTTAAGCAAAGGCATGAAACTTATGTGGGATAAAGGCTAGATATAACTGCTTGCCAGAAAGCCCAAATAATGTCCAGTGAGGCATTACAAGTGCAAAATAAATATTTTCACAGAATAACCATATTTAGGATAGGGGATTTTTGCACCTCACTAAAATTGGAAGGTAAACATTTCCCAGTTAATATTGTTCTGGACCAATTGATGTGACCTTACCTTATTGGCTCGAATGTAAAAGACATAAAGATCCTATTTGATGGAATTAGGCCCAAATAGTTTTTTTTAAACACCCAAATACTCCGGACACTATTTTGACCTCTATTCTGAGAATTGCACATTAGCACTCACATACTTTGCTTTTACTGTTGATGTGTGTGTGATTTCTAATGTGTAAATCACTCTAAAACTGCTGTTGAGTTGAGTAAACTGATAGAATCATTTATTATCACTCACAAGCACACAAGTAGAAAGCATGTGGGTTGTTTATTTTGCACACAGTATGTATATGGGACTCAGTGACTCTGTAGACTTCTGTATTAACCCAAGGAGACTGAGGAAGGAAGGATATTTAAATTTGGTGCTCAATTGCTCTATAAACTCTGACTATGTGCATAGAACAACTACAGTGCAGTGTGTGTTATTGGCACTACAGTGACTCTGTCTCTGCTGCCAGTTCCAATGCCACTGTCTGCGTGATATTGTGCTCAGTGTGAATCAGTGTTGTGTATATCTTCATTCAAGTAATCTATCAAACTAAATATGGCAATTGCATTACCCAATTGTTCACGTTGTTAGTCAACATGGGTAATTTGTGCGCGAACAAGGGACTACACTGATGGTGGCACCACCTGGATTCGAACTCAATGCCCAAAACCCCTCTTGGACCCTGTGGAACTAATCTCCCCTCACAAGATCTCGCACCTCCCAGTCGACATCGGGCACCCAGACCCTGAACTTAACCAAATTGACTCCAGACACCGGACAGACAACAACTACCAGCTTACTCCTCTCCACTCCACCTCAACAACTCCCCAGCCTCATTCAGCAACGACGCTAACCTACTCTGCGTCTGCCCGACTGGTTCAGGCCGCCCCCCCCCCCTCCCCCTCAGGCGCCCTTATAATCTGAACTCGATTCTATACATCGATTTCTATATTACCTGCTTCGTTCAAAATTTGATACTCTCTCCCTGAGATACCCGTACGACCTAAAATAACCCCTTTTTCCATTCCCCTGCATGATTTTTGTATTTTATTTTGTCCCCAACTTTCATAGGTTTGTGCGGCGTACCACACTTCTTGTCATGAAACACTTTCTGGCTTTGTTGCCTTTTCGCTGTCTGCACTTTCTTTGAATTTTTGTGTTTCGGGTATCAAAATTTCTTCCGCCATCGGCAACCTCCCTCTCATTGAGCAGCTGAGCCGGGGCAATGGAGTGTTCCGATAGTTCAACAAAGCTAACTGAAAGTCTGTATTTTTTTCTCGCACTTCTTCAACATGTCTTTTACCGTTTGCACAAACCTTTCCACCTGGCCATTGCTGCATGGATACTGTGGACTGGAATACACAGCTTTAAAACCGTAGTGTTGTGCGAACTCCCTGTAGTCATGGCTCTTAAATTGCGGACCATTGTCCGAAATGACCTGACTAGGAATACCGTGCCTTGCAAGATTATCCTTCAACGCCTCAATAACCGTGACAGACGATGTATCACCTAACAACGTTACCTCTGGATATTTCGTGTAATAATCTACAGTTATCAGGTAATTTTTATGGTTTAACTGGTGGCGTATATGTCATATGCTCTGATCCATGTTTTCCAGTTCGATCTTGCATTGTTGCTGAGGACAAGCTGACCAGGCGGCTGCAAACCCGGCAGTGTATTAGCGGGTGGCATTCTTCCTCATCTGACACCATGTGAAAGTACAATGTCTGAACACTTTGACTTCTGGATACTGAATGGTTTATTCACGTACAGGGCTCGCTGAACCGCAAGCTAAACCGTCTCGATGGTGAAGAGGGGCTTCGCCCGATCATCCCTGCACGTCCCCCGACAGGCGGCGCCTCTAACACTACAGCACCTCGATGACGCGATCCGGTACTTCTGGGCCGCCGGCACGCTAGCCAAGGTACTCGCGGCAGCACTCCTGTTGGGGTTCTTCACTATCCTGTGCCAAGGGAACCTGCTAGTCACGGAACGGTCCCACGACCCGGGCCATACCATAAAGGGCGCCGACGTCCATGACACTGGAAACAGCCTCAAGGTCCACATCCGGTCGACGACGACAACAAGATCTGCCTCAGACGCGTTCACCCTCATGGTCTGCCACATCCAAGGGTCGCGCTGCTGCCCGGTGCGTGACTGGCGCGCCTACAAGAACGTCACCTGGACCTCTCCGGAGGCCCTGGGTTTCCTACTCCCAGAAGGAGCGCCCCTCACAGCCGTCTCCCTCACCACCGCCTTACGGGCCGCCCTCGCTGCCTCACCTTCACACTCCACAGTGTCCATCGTGGAGGCGCCTCGTGAGCTCTCGCACCTCCCAGTCGACAATGGGCACCCAGGCCCTGAACTTAACCACATTGGCTCCAGACACCAGACCGACAACAACCACCAGCTTACCGGCCGCCCACCCATCCCTACAATACCAGAACATTCATAGGGTTGAGAGAGCCTGATTTCCTATTGGTACTTATGATTGATTGATTCCCTTGATTCTTGATTGATTCTTCCATGTACTTGATTGATAAGACTGTTAATTACCTACCCATTATTTGACCTACTGATTCAGCTCTTGATTGCACTTAGTGACTGTCCCTCTGTCATTTGATTGTTAACGTTATGCATTCTCCATTACTACCTACATAGCCTGTTGTTTGGCTGACTCTCCTATTTGATTGTACACACTTGATTCATATTGTTACCATTATCTGGCCTATTAACCCAATTCCTGATCGTACTCATCTGGACCAATGGTGGCTACACTTAACTAACCTAATCTCATTGTATCATCATTAAGGCATGTGAACTGTAATAACCTCCTCTTGAGCGACTCTGGCCCGAGGGCCTTTATTGAATAAAACCACTTCATGTAGTCCCTTGTCGTGTTGTGAATTATCCTGCATTTGAGGAAAAGAAGACCCTTCCCTTGCTACTGAGTGGGAAGACTGGATAGAGGGACTAGACTATAGCCGTGTTTACAGGGCCGAGTTAAAATGCCTCATATAAAACCACTTGTCTAGATTGATTTACATTTGCCGTGTAAACGCGACGCTGAGATGTTTTAGGGCTGAATCGATTCATATAAATTGGTATATGTAAACGACCTTGCGAGGTACTATAGATGAAGCGATACAGTTGGTTCCCGGGCGGCGATAGTGTAAAATGGCGGTGCTCGCTGGATACAGGCTCAGGTGTAACTATACACTGGTGCCCGGCAGTGTTAGGGACTGATTAGGCCGAAATCTATTGAATGCGATCATATTTAACAGAATTACATCCTCAAATAATGAAATTTAATTAAATTAACCCTAAATTCCAAGCGATATTAATGTAGCAGCTACATCGGCATCATTATTCATATTGTCGAATCGACTAGTGAAAACTAAACAAATAGTAGTGCTTGCCAGATACAGATGGGGGTACTTGCTCATGCGCAGATATCGATTTCTGCCTTAAACCGCTCCGTGTGTGGACACGACACTAGTTCGCCTCATCTAGTTCGCCATATCTAGTTCGGCCTAAAGTTATGCTGTGTGAACGGGGCTTATGATTCAACTAGGCCAGGATACTACAGGAACCAGAAGACCCAGTTTCTCGCGTATTTCAATTAGTGTTAATGAGGAAGACTACAACCTTGATAATAAGGGAAGTATCATAAACCTATGGTGCAGTCAGGACTAGACTACCATGTACAGTCCTACACACATGCCGTTGGAGCCAATGCAACGCAAGTGAATTTTCCTGCGGAACTATAACTTAATGGTAAAACATGTATTTTGCAGACACGCTGTCCCGGCTCATATTGAAGAGAGAAAAAAGATGTAGATATCCATGCTTGATGGCGAATCAGGCATCGATACAATACAGCTATCCGGGGATCGCCTCGTCAGATCGTCCATATAAAAAATAGTGATCCCTGTTATAAAAGAGGGCTTTCCTATAGTTTGAGCGAGTTTGCAATTTACTATCGTAGTACTAATGCTGATGCCATTGAGAGACATTTATATGTAGATTTGGATATTTGGCATAAAACGAAATCTTTAAACATCCCCCATGGTTGTTGAGTTGAGGTTCAGAATGTAATTGTTTGCGAGTATCTTGGTCAAGACTGCTTTGATAAACTCGGCCAAACAACTACCTCTCTCGCTAATTGAGTCTAGGAGGACTTGTTCTTCGTGTCTCCTGGCATTTGGAAATCTTAAAGTAGGCCACCCAATCATGAGAAAGGTCCTGAAAAATCCTGAAAATGAATTCCTTGGAAACAGCAGGGTACGACATATCAACTTGTGCAGGATACCTGGGCATGCTGGCATTTAAGGAAAAGACCAAGCTAATTGAACAGCGAAAATGGCTCGGAACAGTATTACTGCACCATGTCTGATCTGATGCCACTTATTCAAAAGTACATCATATCAATATGGCAACATGAAAGGGACGAGCATCCAAACAACAAGTTGCATAACATCACTCCATTCATTGAAAACCAGCAACAGCAATATCCCAGCACACACAGGGTGTGACCCCGACGCCAAAATCCATCGGATGCATCGGATATAGGTAGTCTGATGTCGGTTAGATGTTGCCAAAATACGGGAATATTACATCAAAAGACTGACGTCAGTTGGATATTTCAAAATTATCAGAAATTTTGTGGTGTGTAACTTGTTACGCAAGTATTATTAGAAGCTAAGGCTAGGTTAATCATTGGTGAAACGGTCTGGTGGGACAATGCAGCCGACGTGTTTATGCAGCACTGTGCTGCTTTGATGTCGGGCCTGCCTACTGGGCAGCCCGTAACCGGCTGCGGTAGCTTGCCGGCGCCGCATGTGTCTGCACGCTACTGTCTCTGCCTCCATTCGGCATGGAAATTTGCTTGAGTTGGATGTGCCTGTGGAGATCGCTCTGCCACATCCGCGTTCATCACGCCCAACTGTCGAGTTGGCCATGTCTGTGGGGCGACACCTGCTGGGCAACTGTCTGCAGACACAATCCGGTGTGGATCGTGTGCTGGTATCGTGGGACGAGTACGAGGCACCTCGTGGTGCAAAATGCACAGTTGTCAAGGCTAAAATTTCAAGGCGTATGGTGAAGAGTGAACCGTTGGAGGACGATGATACACCAGGCACGGTTGGGGGTATGGAGGGTGCGGTCGACAAAATGCTGGCCATGTCGATCGGTGATGTGAAGGAGACAAACTCCTGGTAGAGGAAGCCAAAAAGAAAACAGCAGACATGGCGTCAGACACCGAACTGGGAGAAGAGGCAAAAAACTGGGTATTCCATGTCAAAGGACCGCCAAGGGAACAAAAAATAGTGAAAGTGAGACCACGCACCCAGGTTTAGATGTCAGCCGAAGTAACATCAACTGTAACATCAGAAGTATGCAAGAAACAACTAAACCTAAACCATGTATAACACAAAAGTATCATTGGGGCCACAATCCTAACTCAAACTCGAACAAAAACAGAATCCATATCAGCACATCTCATAAAATTATCAATGGCCTGAGATGTATGTATACCAACGCAGATATCAATTATGAACAAGCGAGCCGAACTGGAAGCAAATATTACAATTTACAACCCAGATATCATTGCAATTAGTGAAGTCATACCAAAAAACCCAAAAGACCCAGTCCAGCTCTGTGAGATTGCCATAAATGGATTTGATATTTTCAGCAATATCGATGAAGGGAGGAGGGGTGTGTGTATATATACTAAGTGCAACCTTAATGCAGTCCCTTTAGATGTACTCCCATGTAACTCAAGAGAAGCGATATGGTGCGAGATTAAGCTAGACGACAGGGACAGTCTGCTTGTTGGATGCATCTACAGGTCACCCAACAGCGACAACAGTGTCCATGAGGAAACTCGACAGTTGATCCAAAAGGCCTCAGCCCTAAAGCACAGCCACCTCCTAATCATGGGAGACTTCAATTATCCAGAAATCAGTTGGCAACCTATGCGAACACCAAATGGCGAACAACATCCAGCAACACTCTTTGTCGAAAATCTTAGAGATTGTTTCCTTTTCCAGCACGTCACGGAACCAACACATAAGCGTGGTAACCAGGCTGCAAACATATTAGATCTCATCATCACAAATGAGGAAGAAATGATTGGAAACCATAAACATGTTGCGAGACTTGGAAATAGCCACCATGATTGCCTTTTCTTTAATTTCAGTTGCTATTACCATGTAAACTCAAGTGGAAAGCACAAATTCATATTGGATAAAGGCGACTATGAGGGCTTGAGACAGGATCTCGACCAAGCTCTACTAAGTGCAGCCCCAAATCCAGACATTGTTGAGGACAATTGGAATGCATTTGAAAAAACCTTCATGGAAAAATGCAAACAGCACATACCCATGTCATCTGGCAAAATGAATAATGGCAGACCACGGCCAGAATGGATGAATGACCAAGTCAAACAGAAGATCAGCTTGAAACAACAGGCATATGCAGTGAAGAGACAGTCAGGCACAGAAAGTGACAGAATTTGATATGCAAAACTATGTAACCAAGTAAAGTGGGAATGTAGGAAAGCGAAGAGAGAGCATGAGAAAAACATAGCCAAAAATGCCAAAGAGAACCCAAAAGCCTTCTATAAATATGCTAAGAGTAAACTCAAAGTACATATTCCAGTTGGAGATTTGAGGCGGGATGATGGGACCATTGCACAAAAGGATATTGACAAGGCTGATACGTTGAACACCAGATTCGCAAGTGTCTTCATACAAGAAGACCTCTCATATATACCAATGTTTGAGGACCGACTCTTTCGTGCCCCCCTGACCAACATAAATATTGCACCATCCGATCTGAAGAAAAAATTATACAATCTTAATGCATCTAAGGCAGCAGGTCCTGACGGAATATACCCACGCATATTGAAGGAGCTACATAACGAGCTTGTTGAACCACTTAGACACATTTTCCAAAAATCACTAAACCAAAGAAAACTTCCTCACCCATGGAAGGATGGACAGGTGGCTCCCATCTTCAAAAAGGGTAACAGAAGTGATCCAGGAAACTATAGGCCAATCAGTCTAACATCTGTAGTGTGTAGGTTGCTGGAATCAATAATAAGAGATTCTATCATGGCTCATCTTGTCGAAAACAACCTCCTATCAACACAGCAGCATGGCTTTGTGCAAGGAAGATCTTGTATGACCCAACGACTGGCATGTATGGATGAGTGGACCCGCGTTATTGATGACTTTGGAGATCTGGATGCTATTTATCTAGATTTCCAAAAAGCATTCGACACTGTTCCACACCAGCGACTGCTAAAAAAACTGCACGGCTATGGCATAAGAGGAGATGTCCTACACTGGATAAAGGATTTTCTGAGCAACAGAAGACAGCGAGTCATTGTAAATGGCAAACCATCAGGATGGTGCTCGGTGAAAAGCGGAATACCTCAGGGCAGTGTGCTTGGACCAGTCTTATTTGTGATATATATCAATGACTTACCAGAGGTTGTACATTCTATGGTCCAAATGTTTGCTGACGATACCATAGTATTCCGCCGTATGGAGAAAGGTAGTGACTCATGGGACTTGCAGAAGGACCTCAACAACATGCAGAAGTGGTCAAGTGAATGGCAGCTGAAGTTTAATGCTTCAAAATGCAAAGTGATGCACTTAGGGGGCAAAAACAGCAAGCACATCTATGTAATGAACGATGGTGTGAATAATGTTCCGCTCTCCGAAACAATGATAGAAAAGGACTTGGGTGTCAAGGTGGACAACAAACTGAGATTCAGCGACCACATCCAGGAAGCCGCCAACAGAGCTAATGGAATACTGGCTATCATTCGAAGATCGTACACATACCTAGACGAGGATGTTGTACGCAGACTGTACACATCCCTTGCACGTCCACTTTTGGAATATGGAAATGTTGTGTGGTCACCACTCTACAGGAAGGATGCTGAGTAAATTGAGAGGATCCAAAGAAGGGCAACGAAGCTTGTACATGGATTCGATGCAATACCCTATGAACAACGTATGCATCATTTGAAGATCCCAAGCATGTACTACAGACGGGCCCGGGGGGATATGATTGAAGTATTCAAATATCTCCATGGTATCTACAAGACAGGCAGCCCCCTTATCAGAGACTCCAACATCAGGACCAGAGGGCACTCCCTGAAGCTGAGGAAGCGGTACTCCAGACTGGACCTGCGACACAACTTCTTCGGCTTTAGGGTGGTTGACTGTTTCAAGTCCCGACTGGATGCATACTGGTCAAGCATTACATATATCTTGGAGCCAGTGACAGTTGCTACGATCGACCATATCTGAAAAACTGTCTCCATTTCTATTAATTAAGAGCGGGTAACAGGTCCAAGGCCTATTATAGCTGTATCCAATTGATTGATTGAAAGGGGCGGCGAGTAAAACGGTTAGTGTGGTAGATATGGAGGCAGATGAGGAGGAGCTGGAGTTGTGTCGCAGATTGGTGCAAAGAGTGCTGGAGAGACGCAAGGCGAAGCTCAGGGCGGAACTGGAGAAGGAACTCAGTTGGGAGGAAGAGGAGGACAGGGCGGAGTCCAGATCAAGGAAAAAGAAGGAGGAGAAGAAGAAGAAGAAAAAGAAGAGCAAGATCAGAAGGCGCAAAAGGGAGGAGGCGGCTGCGAGGGACCTGAATTCCAGCCCAAACAGTGATTCATCGTGTTCGTCATCCGAATTGTCAGATACAGACAGCAGTAGGAAGTGGAGCAGGGATTGCCAGAGGCGACGTCAGAAGAAACGCAGTAAGTTTTCTCTGGATAAATATACCAAAGGGAGGAAGAGTGTGAACAATCTGAGTCATAATGAACTAATGCATACCGCCCTCACTAAGGTGAGGGTGGTGTAGCAATGTGTGGGAGGTTACAATCTGAAATTGATGAACAATTGTTGACTGTCATTGATAAACTGTGTGTATGTATTCATGGCCTAGGCGATGTACCAAAAGGCCATGATGATTTCAGGCCATCGTGGACTACTCGAGTCCAGATGCTATATGTGTCAATGATTACACCAATGGCTGCCGTGCAAACTTTTGTTATAATTCAGTGGAATCGGTCACAGAAATACTGCAGGTGGGGGATTACTTAGAAACAGTGGAGAAACAGGACTTGGCATGGGATTTTTGTGAAGGCACGGTCTACCTGCATGATAACCGCTTGTGCATAGGGCTGAGCAGCAGCCCCTATGTATTCTCCAAAGTAAGCGACATGGTAGTTCGCTGTATGGTAAGGGAAGGCATTAACTATCTAGATGGCTTCAGCGTGGTGACACACATGGAGGAAGAATGAAGGGAGGGAGGCACAGTGGGTGCTGGTAAAAATATTGTGTAGGCTTGGGTTTCATGTTAGCTAAGGGGGGGGTGGCGAGGGGGACCTTGCTGGCCCTTGCCGCCCGGCTTGCTCCCATTCCTGCCGCGGCCTGTCGGCCAGCGACACCGCCTATATCGACCACCTCCTTGGGTTCCACCCCTTCACTCAGGCCTACACATCCTGGCGTGGCGAGACCAGCTCCAGGGATACCATGACCTCGACTTGGTTGACCTCCTGGAGTTTGGTTTCCCCACCAACTACCCCGCCCCACTTACACTAATCACCGGGAGGCCCGGGAGCACTAGGGGCACCTCCGCATCCTTCGTCCAGAGCTAGCTAGCCCACGGTGCTCTTGCCGGCCCCTTCCACGTTCCCCCCTTCACTCCCTGGGCCCAGGTCTCCCCGCTGATGACTCGCCCCAAGTCCGACCTGGGCAAGAAGCGGGTCATCGTCGACCTCTCCTACCCTCCCACAGGCAGCGTCAACACCGTCAACCCCCTGTCGGGAGTAGCTTGGGAAGCCCCACACCTACAGGCTCCCGTACATCGCCGACGTGGGCCGCCACCTCCTCCGGGACGGGACCGGGGCCTACACGTGGACGGCCGACATATCCTGGCTCTAATGCCAGCTCCGGGCAGACCCCCTCGCCTGCCCCATGTATGGCATCACCTTGGATGGGGCGACCTATGTCGACCTCACCCTCCCCTACGGTTGCCACTCCTCCGGCGCTGCCTGCGTCTGGGTCACCGCGGCCGTCGCCTGGATCCTCCGGCATGAGGCCTTCCACGCCCTCGTCTACGTCGACAACTTTGTCCGGTGTGAGGGCTCCTACCTGAGGGCCCGCCAGGCCTTTGACGGTTTCATCGCCCTCGTCGGCGCCCTCGGGCTGGAGGTCACCGCCGGGAAGTGCCACCCTCCGGGGTCTGCCTCACCTGGCTCGGATTCACCCTCAAAAGTGAGGCGATGACGATCCGGATCACACCCGACAAAGTCGAGGATCTCATCGCCGAATGCGAGGCATGGATCGCCCACCCCACCCTCAGGCACCGTGAACTTCAGAGCATCCTCAGCTGCCTCAACCACATTGGCAGCTTTGTTCTTCCCGCGAGGAAGTTCATGGGCCGCCTCCTCGCGGCCCTGCGCAGCTGCTACGGGGCCGCCTCCATCACCCTCGGGGAGGAGGCCCGCAGCGACCTCAAGTGGTTCGCGTTGTACGGACACGCCTCAAACGGCCTCCACCTCCTCCGCGTCCCTATGGTCCGCTGCCTCATCATAGAGTGCGACTCCTGCCTCACCGGCGGCGGGGCCTACTCCCTGACCGGCTGTTACGCTTCCGCGCGATCCACGAGCTCGAGGGGTGAACCTCGTCATGGCCCTCCAGACCCTCCTCCCCGAGGAGGTGGTGGGGGCCACTGTGGTCAACATGGCCTCCGCCGCCTCCCTGGAGTCTGGGCACGCCCGCGATGCTACCCTCGGGACCTGTGCCGGCAAGCTCTGGCTCATGGCGGCCAAGGGCTCCTTCACCCTCTCCATAGTCCACAAGTTTGGGGCCGATCTCGTCCTCGCTGACGCACTCATCCATGCCCACCTCACCAGACCCTGGGCCAAGGTGGGCCGGCCAGAGGTCGCTCGCCTCGGACTAGCCTACCTCCACCCGCGCCATGATGACTTCCCCTACAATCCGGGCCTCTAATTACAGGCTACACTGCCCTGGAGGTTGCCGCGGTTGACGGCCTCTGCCTCGCCTCCCTGGTGCCCTCGACCTGGAGGAACCATCGCTGCCAGGCAGAGGCCTAAGTCAAGTTTGTGTCGGCCCACGACCTCGACCACCTCGCGCCTTTGGATTTTCGACATTGCCGCCTACGCCATCTCCCTCTATGCCGGCGTCATGGTGCCCACCTCAGTCAGGAACACCCTCTCCGGCACGTGCTCCTGGGTCGAGGCGGCCGGGGTGACACCTCAGGCTTCGGCGCGCCTCGGTGCACGTCCAGCACCCCGCCCCCCCGCCCCTCCACTCATGCCTGAGCACCTCGCGGCCGTGGCCACCTACCTGGCCGCCACTGGCGCCTCAGCCCTCATCCCTCGGGCGGCCCTCCTCCTCAGGTACTACAGTATGCTCAGACAATCCAGCCTCCTCTCGCGCAGTCCCGAGGGGTGGGGCGGCCCGCACACCATCACCCGTGCTGATGTTGCGGCCGCACCAGGCGGCCTGCGAGTGACCCTCCGGAGCTTCAAGACCATCTCGGATCCCTCTGGAGCAGTCGCCCTCTTCATGCCGGCCTCCCTGTGCCCCCGCTATGCGCCGTCGCCGCCTGGAACACCTCGGTCACCCTCGTCCCTGCTGCGCCGGCCGATCCGGCCTTCATCATGCCCTCGGGCCAGCCGCTAGACCCTCGGATGCTCACAGCCATCTTCCGCAGCGCCCACCGGACTGTGGCTGTGTCGGCCCCCGAGGCCTTCACCCTCCACAGCCTCCGGCGAGGCGCCGCCCAGGCCTGCCAGCATGCCGGGGTCCCGCCCCCAGACATTATGGCCCAGGGCACCTGGACTTTGGGGGCAGTACATGCATACCTCCCCCGCCTCGCCCCTTCTGCCGCCCCTCGTGCCCTCTCCTCCATTTTGGTGGAGGGCTCTTCGGGGCCCCCTCTGCCCCCTTGACTTTCATTGATCTCCCTGTTGCTGACTTTCATTGATCTACCTGTTGCTGATATACTGTATTCATTATTGTTTACCTGCATTATCCTCTATGTTCCATTTCTTATTGTACTTTATTCATTATTCATTGCCCTGTATATCCTCTATGTTCTCGCACTAGTGAATAAAGTGCTCTTATTCCACCCCCGTCTCCTCTTCCTCCTTCGTCACGGCGGAGGAGGAGTACCCCCTCCCAAATCCTCCTGCCTGCCACAACCTTTGCTCGTTACATCATGCCCCCCCCGGCTCCCTCCCTTATAACCCGGGCCCGCAGTTGCCTCCAGCCACTCCACCTCCAGCCCTCCTCCCGAAATGCTCTCCTGCCATATCTTTTCCACCCACTCACCCACCCACCCATACTTACCCTCTTCCTCCTTTCCTAGGGTGGAGGGCTCTTCGGGGCCCCCTCTCCCCCTTGACTTTCATTGATCTCCCTGTTGCTGACTTATGTAATATATTGTATTCATTATTGCTTACCTGCATTACATCCTGGTGAACTTGTTAAACATTTGTCACCAAATAGAAGGGAATACTGGGGCAATTTGATAAAAGCTGTTACTGCAGAAACTTATGGTGTCAGAGTTTAGGCAAGCTTGCCAAAACTAATTTGGCATGTTTGCACTTCAAATACCCCAAGAGTTAGCTATTGAAAATAAAAATTACTTCAAACTAAAGTGAGGCAGATTATAATGATCAACCTAATATGTTTATCTAAAAAAATAACAGAACCTCAAAACTATCAGACTATGTAGTTTTAAGTAACTTTGACTTAAAATGGCTAACTTAGGACAAGGAGATATTTGAAGTGTAAACGTGCAAAATTAATTTGAGCGTACTTGTCAAAACTCTGACCTCATAGCTTTCAGTAGTAGGGTAGGGTGGTAGTAGGGTAGGGTCGAGTTAAAACTATCCCTACCATTTATGGAGCAGTCACACTAGGACGTGTTGGCCCGGCTTAGGACAACGCGTGGCAACGTGTGGGGTTTTTGGGCGAAACGTCGGGACGCGTCGGGACGCGTTACAAACGCGTTACAAACGCGTTACCGGCGCGTCGGTACACGTTGGTACACTTTGAGTGACAGGTAGGTCTGAACCAATGCGTCGGCGCGCGTCACCCAGCGCTGAAAGTGTTGTGCAAGCACAAAACTTTCGGCGCTGGGCGACGCGCGCCGACGTGTTGCACAGCACGTTACGGGCGCGTTGGAGGAACGTTGCTCGCACGTTGCTGTGTGTGTGTCTCTGTGTGTGTCTCTGTGTCTCTGTGTCTCTGTGTCTGTATGTGTGTCTCTGTGTGTGTCTATGTGTCTGTGTGTGTCTGTGTGTGTATGTGTGTGTCTGTGTGTGTGTCTCTGTCTGTGTCTCTGTCTCTGAATGTGTCTCTGAATGTGTCTCTGTATGTGTCTTTGTCTGTGTCTCTGTCTGTGTCTGTGTCTCTGTATGTGTCTCTGTCTGTGTCTATGTATGTGTCTCTGTCTGTGTCTCTGTCTCTGTCTCTGTCTGTGTATCTGTGTGTGTTACTGTGTCTCTGTGTGTGTCTGTGTGTCTCTGTCTCTGTCTGTGTCTCTGTCTCTGAATGTGTCTGTGTCTGTGTCTGTGTATGTGTATGTGTCTCTGTGTGTGTCTCTGTCTGTGTATCTGTGTCTCGGTGTGTGTGTCACTGTGTGTCTGTGTGTGTCTCTGTGTGTGTCTCTGTCTGTGTCTATGTCTCTGAATGTGTCTCTGTCTGTGTCTCTGTCTGTGTCTCTGTCTGTGTCTCTGTGTCTCTGAATGTGTCTCTGTATGTGTCTCTGTCTCTGAATGTGTCTCTGTATGTGTCTCTGTCTGTGTCTCTGTATGTGTCTCTGTCTGTGTCTCTCTCTGTGTCTCTGTCTGTGTCTCTGAATGTGTCTCTGTATGTGTCTCTGTCTGTGTCTCTGTCTGTCTCTCTGTCTGTGTCTCTGTCTGTGTCTCTGTCTGTGTCTCTGAGTGTGTATCTGTATGTGTCTCTGTCTGTGTCTCTGTATGTGTCTCTGTATGTGTCTGTGTCTCTGGCTGTGTCTATGTATGTGTCTCTGTCTGTGTCTCTGTGTGTGTCTCTGTCTGTGTGTATGTCTCTGTGTCTGTGTGTGTTTCTGTCTGTGTCTGTGTCTCTGAATGTGTCTCTGAATGTGTCTCTGTATGTGTCTCTGTCTGTGTCTCTGTCTGTGTCTCTGTATGTGTCTCTGTCTGTGTCTCTGTCTATGTATGTGTCTCTGTGTGTGTCTCTGTCTGTGTATCTGTGTCTGTGTGTGTCACTGTGTCTCTGTGTGTGTCTATGTATGTGTCTCTGTCTATGTATTTGTCTCTGTGTCTGTGTGTGTGTCTCTGTGTCTCTGTGTCTGTGTGTGTCTCTGTGTGTCTATGTCTCTGTGTCTCAGAGAGAGAGAGACAGAGACAGAGACAGAGACACATACAGAGACACAGATAGGGACACAAACAGAGACATATATACAGAGACACATACATACAGACAGAGACACAGAGAGAGACACAGAGAGAGACACAGACAGAGGCACAGACAGAGACGCAGACAGATACAGAGACACAGACAGAGACACAGACAGAGACACAGACAGAGACACAGACATATACATACGCACAGACAGAGACACAGACAGAGACAGAGACACAGACATATAAATACGCACAGACAGAGACACAGACACAGACACAGACAGAGACACAGACAGAGACACAGAGAGAATGCGCCGATACCACAACGTGGGAACCTGGCAAAATTGGGTCGTTGGCGCCGCGCCAATAACGCGCCAGCAACACGCTCCCAACATGTCAAGTTTTCTCAAAACTCGCCGAAAAGTTTGACGTTTCTCGACGCATTGAATATATTTAAGAGCGTTGGCGGCACGCCGGAATACACGTCGTAGTGTGACTGCTCCATTACTCAGTCCAAGCACAGTCCCTGGTGGTTTCCATTAAATGAATATGATGCTGCCACCTAGAGACAACACTGTACAATTTACAAAACTGCATGCACAAGTCATCCACATTTAGTAAACTATGCCTACGTGTATTTGATGTTATTATAGTTGTTTGATATAAATATTCTAAGCAGTACATGTTGTCAAAACACTAAGATTATGTCTATGAATGAGCATTTGATTAAATGTGCATCATTAATCAACCTAGTTTAAATTAGTGTTGCAACATGTTGGGGATAATATGCATGTTGGGGACAATATGGCGATAAATATGGACATCATGTATAGTTTTGTGTCGGCAAGATGCTCATGGAGGTCTCTTGCCCCACAGCAGGATGCCATTTTCAGCAATTTCACCTAATGCTTCATTATTTGCACTATTTAATGCTAGGCCTATAATTAAGGACATGGTAAATGATGCAGTTAAATGAATTTATATTTGTTCATGATGTGTTTTATTACAAATAATGGGTCCCCATTACATAGAATGGAATACCAATCATCAGCAGCAAGCTGGCCTAAGGCAACATCACCAGGCATTCATCCATCATTTAACCAGTTGGCTGAGCAGATCATAAATGGACTGTCACCAAAACCAAAAATGTCAAAGCCATGCCCTAGAACACGTGTTGCAGAATCCGCTAAAGCGCTAATGTCGTCTCCATACAAAACCAAGTCAAAGAAATGCCAAATAACCATGTCAGACAAAGGTGACAGTGAAGGGAAAAGGCAAAAGAAAGGCTTTGACGGCCAAACCAATGCAATCTAAGAGAAGAAAATGCATAAGTTTCAGCAGTAATGGTGAAGAATGGCCATGTTTTATCTGTGGAAAACCATTCGAAAAGAGTAAATCATGGGAAGTATGGATTCAGTGCCAGGGCTGTAAGAAATGTGCACACATTGATTGTACACAGGGCCAGGTATGTTTTGTCTTCCCGAACTCTGATTCAGAGAGTGATTGACTACATGATTATAAACTATATGGTTGATTTTCTGAAATTGGAATCATATACTTGGTTTCCATGTTCCAATGGTAATAATTTTTTTTTTTTGGTAGCAAGTCAAATAATTATTGTTGCTTCTGTGTGCTAACTATGTTAGCAATACTACATGTACGATCTCACAAAATGTATCAATTGTATGATTTTATTATATTGTGCTAAGTGAAAATGATAGCCTGCTAACATTTTTTCAACTTTGTTCTTGTAATGGCCCAGTCACATTACGGCGTATGGCGGCAGTGTATATAAAACGCACCTCAAAAATGAGAAAACCATTGCGGGTTGACGTATGGTGACCTTTGTGCACTGACGTGTCTTTTGGAGCGTATGCGTAATGTATGCGTAATGTATGCGTAACGTACCCCTAGCGTATGATGGCGTATGAGAAGCATAACCCGACGTATGCGTGGCGTACTGTGATGTCTGTTGACAGTTGTGATTGACAGGTCAAGCATATGCGTAACCTATGACCAACCTATGCCTAGCGTAATGGTGTATGAGTAGCGTATGCACAACCTATACGAAACCTATGCATAACGTATGCAAAGCGTATGCTATCCCGGAGGGCAGCAGCTGTCGAAGAGATGGGAAGAGTAGGACGGGCCAAACATGTGCTCCAACCACTATCAAAAGAAACTACCTGTTAGGAAGCAGTCTCCATATGATATATGAAGAAATGGGACTGTGCAAACATGTAGGACGGTCCAAACATGTCCGTTAAAAGCGGCTCAGATCGATGTTTGTTTGTTGTTGTTTTACATCTTAGCAACATCTAAGGTCATATCAGGATGGGTATCCACACATACATACATCCACACATACATCCGCAGATACATCCACACACCACACATACATCCACATCTATTTCAATTCTGGGGTTGTTTGTAACCTTACAACGGTTACTGGTTGCAGAACTGCAACATTAATAGAGAGGCTCCGATAAATAAGCCCAATCTTTGGTTGAAGATTTAGCTTCAGTAGGGAGTGTTGTAGAAGCTGGGGACATCTTTACAACGTTGTAGTGGTGAGGCGTTGGGGCGGCAGCGAATCTCTTCGGTCCGGCGGTAGTTGAGCGGTAGATGTAGTTGAGCACTTGTATCCAGTCAGCAGCAAGGGTTTCGAGGAAGGACGTGTAAAGATGGGTGCAGCGGTGGTTCCAGCAACGAGAACAAGACAGAGAAATCGTAAAGGTGAAGGGCCCCACCCAAGAACACAATTACCCTGGTCAGGGGAAGAAGTATGCCTGGGAAAAAATCGAAAGGGCAGAGTCTAGGAAAGAGAAATGAGGAGAGTTGAGTCAAAGAACCGTGTCTATTTGCTCTATGGTGACCAACCAACGAGCCATAGACACGGACAGAGTAAGAGTAGAAAGTGAAATGCTGGCGGGCTCCCCCTCCTGGAACTCTTTTCAGACATATCAAGGAGGAGCAAGGCTGGTGGAGAGGAGAGAGAGAGGTGTGGACAGAGTGCGGTCCGGATAGCAAGTGCATCCACATGACAACGATTGGGGTGTTTGTAACCTTATGACGGTTACCGGTTGCAGAACTGCAACATTGGGTAGAGAGGCTCTGATAAATCGGCCCAATCTGTGGTTGAAGACTTAACTTCAGTAGGGAGTGTTGTAGAAGCTGGGGACATCTTCACAACGTTGTAACGGCGAGGCGTTGGGGTGGCAGCGAATCTCTTCGGTCCGGCATGTAGTTGAGCTGTAGGTGTAGTGTAGAACTTGAATCCGGTCAGCAGCAGGGGTTTGAGGAAAGCGGGCAAAGGTGGGAGCAGCGGTCATTCCAGCAACAAGCACAAGACAGAGAAATCGTAAAGGTGAAGGGCCCCACCCAAGAACACAACTACCCTGGTCAGGGGGAGAAGTGTGCCTGGGAGAAATCGAAATGGGCAGGATCTAGGAAAGAGAAATGAGGAGAGTTGAGTCAAAGGACCGTGTCTATTTGCTCTATGGTGACCATCTAGCGAGCCATAGACACGGACAGAGTAAGAGTAGAAAGTGAAATGCTGGCGGGCTCCCCCTCCTGGAACTCTTTTCAGACATATCGAGGAGGAGCATGGCCGGCGGAGAGGTGATAGAGAGAGGTGTGGACAGAGTGCGGTCCGGATAGCAAGTCTGCATCCACATGTACATACAAACAACATATCAGATGGGAAGAGTAGGACGGTCCTAACATGTGCTCCAACCACTATCAAAAGCAACTACCTGTTAGGTTATTATTATTTGACTTTATATACGCTTTATATACGCTAGGAGTACGCGCGAACATGCTACACATAGGTTATGCTATAGATATGCCGAAGGCGCGGTTTCAGCATACGCCTAACCTATGCCGGCATACCCCTAACGTATGCATAACTTATGCCGGCGTATGCATAGCGTCTGAGCATCATATGAGCCTTACGCTGCCATACGCTGACAATTTTGAGCATGCACAAACATTTTCGGACGGACGGGCGTAAGACGGCGTATGACGTGATAAGCCGGGCATATACGATGTATGCATAGCATATGCGTAGCGTATACATAGCGTATTTGTAGCGTATGATGGCGTATGACAGCATATGTGACGAAAACCGGTACGCCGGCATATGCTTACGCCATACGCCGTAGTGTGACAGCCCCATAAGACATAATAGTTGTTTTCTTAAATGTCATTAATAAAATCTGGGTTGAATTTAGTGTGTATGCTAAAATGATGTTTTGGATGTGTGTTTAATTTGCATGTTAAAAGTCATTTTAACATATTCCTCAACTTGATCAAAATCAAAAAGCAAAATAGTATTTCTTCAACTCTGACATATGCACAACATCTAAATCTTCACATATGAACATGGATTATGCTATTATTTGGAATGTTTTCACTTTTGGTCTCCCTGTCACATTAAGGTGCCCACTTTATTCAAAAATGACCCATAATCACTTATTGGATACAGGATCATGCGATGTGTTTGATTAAAATTTAAAGTTCATGTTTTTTGTTCTGTTCAAGTTGAAGGTTTCATTTCATGTACACTGGGGCATCTTAGACACACCCCTGAGAGTGTCTTTCTCCATGCTAAAAGGAGTCTTGCCCCACCCCACCCTACCACTTGCTATCCGGGCCACAGTTCATCCGCACCTCTTCTCCTCCTCTCCGCTGTGCCTTGCTCATCCTTGATTATGTCTGAAAAGAGTTCCAGGATGGGGGAGCCGGCCAGCATTTCACTTTCTACCTCTTACCACGTCCGTGTCTCTGGCTTGCCGGCTGGTCACCATCGAGCAAAGAGGCACGGCCCTTTGACTGAAATTTCTCTTTCCTCTACTCTACCCTTTTTTTTTTCTCCCAGGCTTCCTCCTCCACTTGATCAAGAGAGTTGTTTGCTTGGGTAGAGCCCTTTTACGTTTTCGCTGTCTTGCTTTCTTCTTGCTGCAGAATGCGCCTTTCCCCATCCCTTCCTCCTGAACCCCCAGCTGCTGGATACGAGTGCACTGCTACTGCCAGACCAGAGTGATCTGGGGCTGCCCCAACGATTCTTCGTTTAATTGTTGTAAAGAGATCCCGGCTTCTACAACTGTCCCACCTGAAGTTTAATCTTCAATCCAAAGATCGGACCGATTTATCAGTGCCTTTCTATATTGCTGCAGTTCTGCAGCCGCTAACCATCGTAAGGTTACAAACCCCCCACCAAGTTCAAGTTCCCACCCTACTAGTACTAAGTTCTATTACATTGACTTAGTATTCACTTCAATGAAACAACAAATGATTAAATGGTTCAATCATTATTTAAGTTGAATATGTATCATCAAATCTAGATACGAGTTTTAGTTTAGAAAATTGTATGCTTTCATCGCAGCTTAAAAATATCTTTTTAATTCGGTGTATTAAAATCCACAATAAATAGTCCACATTACTTCTGTCACATTGCCGGTATCTGCAGCGGGACACTTTCAATATCACTCAGATATCTATCTGGTCAATATCCGCAGCTTACATTAGTGGGGATGGAGTACAAGCGGAGGGTGAAATGGATAGGAAACGATGAGACACAAAGATACCAAGTATCACATGCCAAAATGACAATATCCTTTTGTATAGGTTATACAGACTACACTAATCCCATACAACATGTTTGTACATATTGCATTGCTCACCTCCACCCTACCCCTAGAACAAATCATTACAGTCTTCGCGTCGTCTCCAGTCCAACACCCCCACCCCCAAAAAGACAAACACTGTTGGTCATTAGCAGAGCCCTGGTGACAGGAAACACTTTGCTACGCAGCCAGACGCCCCGGGTCTATCAACCCGTGAATCGGGACGCACCTAAGCATCCACTTACCTGTCGTTTGCCTGGCAATTAAGCCCAATTTGTCTGCGATGTTCAACTCGGCGTGCCCACATTCCGCAACCGGGCCGCGCGCCATCTCTCCCGGCCATCTGACCTGGCCCGGGGCGCCGTCGGCTCGGAGTCGGGGTGCTCGGACTCAGGCCGGGGGGTGCTTTGTGACTGGCCGGTGCAGCTCACGCCATGAGTGTAACGACGCTGCGATTAGCACGTGCAGCCTGCCCCATCCGTCTACCACCATGGTGGTGAGGATTGGCGAATAAATGCCGTCGGGTAGTTGACTTTCTCATGAGCCAGGCATGGTGTCGGGAGGTACCGGACGTGTGCTGAGTGAATCAGCGGCCGGCGCCGGATGCTGGAGGTGCCGGGTGCTGGAGGCGCCCGGTGCTGGAGGCGCCCGGTGCTGGAGGCGCCGGGTGCCGGCCTCGCGCTGCCGGCGGAAGACGCCTCCCGCGCCGTGTCGAACCGACCGTGTTCGGAAGAAACCTGCCTGGCAATTCAAATAGTTGATGCATCTAAGCGAAAGACATTATGCAGTTGTTCAATGCGTGTCTAAACTAAGGCAAATACTTGGCATGGACAACCTGCAAATAACTTTTAAATACGTAACAAACATAACATAAAACAGTTTCGAATGCTGTGTTGAAGATATGTTGTGTTGAAGATATGAGATTGTGCACCGACATAGACATGCATAACTAAATTGCATGCAGCAAGGGAGGGGGATGCCGGTCATAGGTGAATTATCTTAGGTTTATCTCTCATTGTCAAGACACCTCCATTTAGAACGCCCCTAGTTAACAAGCACGTGACTTGAACTAATGATATTCGTCAGTTAATACACACACAATTAAGACAATACAAATGCAGTATCCCATACTTAAATTATTGCGAGTCTGCAATATGCAATTACTGTGTCGTCTTGAATTAATCGAGCTAATTAGGCCAAGTCAGAGGCCCTATCGTGATAGGGGCCTACTTAATAGTCAGAGGCCCTTATCGTGACAGGGGCCTACTTAATAGTCAGAGGCCCTATCGTGACAGGGGCCTAATTAATAGTCAGAGGCCCTTATCGTGACAGGGGCCGACTTAATAGTCAGAGGCCCTTCTCATGACAGGGGCCTACTTAATAGTCAGAGGCCCTTATCGTGACAGGGGCCCACTTAATAGTCAGAGGCCCTTATCGAGTCAGGGGCCTACTTAATAGTCAGAGGCCCTTATCGTGACAGGGGCCTACATAATAGTCAGAGGCCCTTATCGTGACAGGGGCCTACTTAATATTTTCGAACACGCGTAAATTGTATTCATGGCTTACACCATGTAGCAACTAGGCTAGCATTGGATACCCAGCTATAAAAAACAAATGGTTCATGTCTATCTTTGTGTTTTGTCCATAACCTTACTAAAGAAGCCTTATGCTAATTGAGCCGCATACTGGAGCTACATTATTCCTGATAACTGATCAGCTGGGTTGCCACTTTCTACCGTTTTACTGTATTTCCTTGATCCGGTCAAACTATTTTTGGATTTCCTATACTGGCATGCATATTCGTTATATGTTACAAATATATGAAATGGGTGAGCTTGCAAATTGCAGACGAGTTTGGACATTTGCGGGCCTGCGGCAGGACATACACATATTTGTATCAGCAATCAAAACGCAGATTTGGATATATTTAGTTAAATTATTGCCTAAATACAATTTCTAGTTATAGTATCGGTTCAATAATATGTATCACTTTCCGATCATGTGCTCTGCCAAGTTTCGTATTTTGAAAGTGACTATAGGTGGTGCTAGTGTACAAGGCATAACGTCGTACGGCCGGTTCTCGATAGGTGGCAGCATAAGGCCTTCTTAGTACTATGAGGCTATGGCTGTGTCCGAATGTCAAATTACCCGTGTTGCCGAACATCACGGACAATTCATAGGAGTGTACAACAATTGGTTGAGCTAGAGTGAACATTTAAAGATATATCAAATTGATATATTTGGTTTTCTGACAATTTCTCTCTATATGTTCAATCAAAATGCAAGTTTTGTCCATACATGTGAATACAATATTGTTATAAATAATATTATTAGACTCAACGAATGGATATTCTAATACTGTGCCAAATATGAGGAAGATACATAAGGTTTTCTAGCTGCAAAGAGCTTTCAAAGATTTCATTTACAGATGCTGTTTATATGCAAACAATTCCACTTTTTCACATCTTAGGAATCAAATATCTTTTGATTCTCTACAGATAGAGGTATGAAAAAACACAATTATACTGCTATGAATACGTGAAGTATTTAGCATTTATTCAGTCTTGTTGAAGTTTTTCAAGAAAATGCGATGGTTTCAAAATGGTGCTTTATCCAAATCAGAATGATTTGTTGTTGTTTTGAATTACACTTTTGACATTGTCTTTTTTTTTAAATGCATGACTAATTGATGTAGCAATTTACATTTTAAATTCTGCTATATGTTCACAATGGAAATTGGTTAGCAAGTGGTTCCAATTTTTATTATATATATGGGTCAGGATCACGAAAAGAGGCCAATTTGTGGAATTTGTCGGCGTCGAGCTTGGATGTCTGCGTCGATCGGTATAATTATAATTTGGCATTGACATAGGTGTTGGAAAGCCTTTAAAGCGGCCAGCTATCCGCCGCGTGGAAAACAAACGAACTCGGAAATAGTTCAGATGTGTGCCACAGGGGTGGTGCATGCTTAGTACTGAACCTTTCCACTTGGTGGTGTACAGGAGAGTGACCTAGATGAGGGTAATTGGCATTGAGTTTGCTGGAACGCGCAGTGCGAAACGTTAGTTTTATTCAAAATTAATAGAAATCCAGAACCCTAACCTTGAGGAAATATATTTGTGTAATGTGAAATATATGTTAGTACAATTACATTGCATAATTCAATGAGAAACAGATATAGATGAAAAAGTTTTTTTGTTGTTGAATATAAAAAAAGTCCTGCTGTGGAGGGGGTTTGAACCCACACAACCAAACAACTTCTAATCACAAGTCCTACACTCTAACCACTAGGCCACAGAGACCACACATAATTACTACCCTCAGTTCAGGCTATTTGTGTAGAGGACATCACATATAAAACGTGTGTGTGTATGTGTTTGTTTTGTTTGTTGTTGTTTTACATGCTAGCACCATCTAAGGTCATATCAGGACAGGTACCGACTTGTGACAGTGCGCACTAATGGCAACTTTATCATGCCCCACTGGAATACCAGGCCACCAGCATCATGACCTGATATCCCACTCAGTCACATTGTCCTGACACTGAGCCAACCAGTCCTTGTCCTATCCTAATAATGCCAAGCGCCAGACTAGGAAGCAACAAGTATCAATTTTAAAGTCATTGGTTTGACTCGACCAGGATTCAAACTCACAACCCCACGATCTAACAACACGGGAGACGGATGCTCTAACTCGAATCCTGGTCGAGTCAAACCAATGACTTTAAAATTGATACTTGTTGCTTCCTAGTCTGGCGCTCGGCATTATTAGGATAGGACAAGGACTGGTTGGCTCAGTGTCATGATAATGTGACTGAGTGGGATATCAGGTCATGGTACTGGTGGCATGGTATTCCAGTGGGGCAGCACTATAGAGTTGCCATGCGCGCACACTGTCACAAGTCGGTACCTGTCCTGATATGACCTTAGATGTTGCTAGGATGTAAAACAACACACAAAAAACGTATGTACGTATGTACGCACATACATATGTACGTATGTACATACATACATACATACGTATGTACGTACATATGTACATACATACATGCATGCATACACATGTACATACATACATACATATATATGTACATACATACGTACATACATATGTGCATATGTACATACATATGTACGTACATACGTACGTACATACGTATGTATGTATGTACATACGTATGTATGTACATACATACGTATGTCTGTATACATACATACATGCGTAAATACATGTAAATATATGTGTGCGTACGTACGTACGTACGTACAAACCTTTTATATGTGATGTCCTATACACAAATACCCTGAAGTGAGACTACTAATTATGTGGGGTCTCTGTGGCCTAGTGGTTAGAGTGTTGAACTTGTAATCTGAAGTTGTTTGGTGGTGTGGGTTCAAACCCCATCCACAGCAGAACACTTTTTACATTCATCAACAAAAAAAACGTTTTTCATTTTTTCTGTTTCTCATTGAATTATGCATTGTAATTGTACTAACATATATTTTACATTACACAAATATATTTCCTGATTGAACTACTCTAAAGAAGATTGAAAATACCCCAGTTTTACTCTCCCTTATCTCCACTCACCCAGCCATTTTTAAAACAACAGCTGCCAGCAAATGCTTCTCTCCCCACACATACTTGGTTCATTTAAACATAAAAACTAAACAAAGTTGTGCTTGGAGAGCATTTGTCGGAGTACGTGCAGTGTCCCAGCGAGCTATAGCTGGTCCCTTTAAATTTATCCTGAATGTAAAGGTCGAGAAAGTACAACAACCTGATTTGTTTCTAGGATAATATAATATAAAACAAAGAAATGTACAAGACTTTAAGAATTGCGATGCCGACATCTATTAAAGTTGTCAGCGTCGATCATTTGATGTCGGCGTCGATCAGGATAATTATAATTTAGCATTGACAGAGGTGTTAGAAAGTCTTTAAATTTATCCTGAATGTAAAGGTCGAGAAAATAAAACAACCTGATTTCTTTCTATGATAATTGAATATGAAACAAAGAAATGCACTACACTTTTAAGAATTGCGATGCCAACATCCTCACTTGACCACCAATTGGCCCGTTTTCGTGAGGCTGACTCATATATACATATATTTTTTTTTAATTGAGGCTGTATTTATACTGTCCATAGCATATAATCCTGGGTATTCAGGCTTGTTTTCAATGCTGGCCAGCTGTAGTATTGGTGTTATCTTATCAAACAGTAGCTGCTGATAAGGTATTGGATTGCCTGCATTTCAGCAGCAAATAGATAGTTGGTTGGTCCGGTTAGTAGTCTATGTTACTTTTTTTGGATTTTCTTGGCATAAATGTGTTTTATTTTTTCTACTCTTACTACTAGACTAACCTGCTCCTATTTACATATCATAGGCTTGTACGTAGCTGTGTGGTGTGCTATCTGGCTACTTTTGGCATGGTTACCTTCCATTGGGCATCCCGCTGGTGGGCCGTGACATATCACCTGCCCCTTTGAGATGCAGCTTAGTGGGCGTTTCCTAGCCTTATTTTGCACAGATATTTTTGGTATGTTTTTATGTCAGGAATTTGTTGTTCCTTTACTCTTTGGGCATTCCACACCTTGGCAGCCATTTCCAGCGTGCTTCTCTCGTGAGCTTTTATTTGGCTTCTGGTCTGCTTTAGTAGTGGCGCATTATTTGCTCTAGTAGCCCTTTGTGGTTTTGTTAGGAGTTTATTGTCTTGACTATAGCTGTATGTTAATGTTTTCAGATGAATTATTCTCCTATTTTCTAGCAATTTTACTTTGGTTCTTTTGTGTATGTCATAGGTGGGGTGCAGCTTGTCTACTCTGAGGCAGATTTTCAGGGCTCTGTTCTGTAGTGTTTGCAGTTTTTTTAGAAGTTCTTTTTTCGCACCCATGTAGTTTACATCTCCATAGTCAAAATAGGGGAGCACCATGACATTTCTTGTGTCATGTAGTCTCTTAGCTTTGCAAATAGCCACAGTTTGTGGTTTACCTTTTGGACAATTTTGTTTATACATAGGTTGTAGTTTAGTTGGCTGTCCAACTCAAGGCCTAGGTATTTGTAATGGTCTACATTTTCTAGTGTTTGGTTTCCTAGCTTACAGTGTAGTTTTCTTTCTGGCATTTGTTTATGTGAGAAGAGAACTGTTTTTGACTTGCTTGTGTTGATGGTTATTTTGTTGGACTCACACCACTCATCCAGTTTTAGTAGGAGCTTGTTTAGTTTAGTTATTACCTCCTCTTCTGTGGTGCCATTTGCATATATGACAGGCGTCATCTGCATATAGTTGGAGGCATTCGGTTTGCAACCATTTTTCAAGATCGCTTATGTAGATGATAAAGAGCAGTGGCCCTAGCACTGACCCTTGGGGTACACCACATGTGACAGGTTGGTTGTGTAGTGTATTGTTTATTTTTGTTTTCTGTTGCCTGTTGTTCAGGTAGCATTTTATCCAGTCCATAGTGTTGGATTTTATGCCCATGGATTCTAGTTTTTCCAGTAGTATGTTATGGTCTACTGTATCGAAATCTTTGCTGAAGTCAATGAAGGCTGCTCCAACTAATTGTTTTTGATTCATTGACGCCAATATGTCATTTGTTAGGTTAGCTATTGTTTTAGATCTGGAGTGCAGTTTCCTGAAATCCCCTTGTCTTTCATTTTTCAATGAGCTTGCCTGGGGTTTGAAGAATCGATATTGGCCTCTAGTTTCCCATGTTTTGTTTGTCTCCACTTTTGTGAATAGGGGTAATGGTTGCCATTTTCCAGGCTGAGACAAAACACCCCTGTTCAAAGGAGATGTTGAATAGGTCTACTATAGTGGCCGGGATGGCTTGGAGTGCCTCTTTCAGTATTTTGGTTGGTATTTCATCTATTCCACTTGGTTTATTTGTGTCTATGTCATTTATTAATTTTTGTACTTCTATTATATCTGTTTTGCAGGTGGGGATTTCATTCTGCACAGTCCCTGACAGCTTTTGTCCTATTGTGGCAATGTGTGTGTTCAGTTTGTTTGCTGCATCTTTGTCTGAGAGCATTGCCCCTTCGTTATCGTGGAAGTTTGTGTGCTCTTCTTTGTTATTTTTGGGGAATAATAGGTTTACATTTTTCCAGAATCTGTTGGTATTGCTTCCGCAGTCTTTGTCCTGCTTTATTATGTATTTCTTTTTTGCTGTTCTCACAGCTTTGAGAGAGTTGTTTCTGGCGATATGGTAGGCCAGTTTGTCTTCTATAGTTTCTGTGAGCTTTGCTTTATTACCCAGTTTACTTTTGGCTATGATGAGCGTTAGCAGGTCATTGTCTACCCAGGGGTCCTGTTTTTTTTGTATTTTTATTTTCTTAATGGGGCACATCTCATCAGCTGATTTTCTTATTTCTGTGATGATGTTGCCCCAATAGATATTAACATCATCTCTGTTTTGTGTGATGTTGTTTATGTTTTGGTGCAGATGATTTTTTAATGCATTTTCTGATTAGTTTTTTAGGGACCTGCCCATCTTACATTCATAGTGATTTGTGCTTTTTAGTTTTTTCCTTGTTACCTATATTAGCTCATGATCACTTATACCTCAGCTCCTGGTGCCCCATTTAGTGGTGTAGTTTGAGTTGGTTAGTATTAGGTCAATTGTTGTGTTATTTTTACTTAGCCTTGTTTTTTCAGTGATGAGCTGTTGTAGGCCTAAGATTTTGAATGTGGTTTGCAGCATTAGTTTGTTTTTATCATTGCTGTTGTAATTTACATTAAAGTCTCCTAGTATGAAGATTTCTGCCTTTGTCAGTTTTTTATGGTGTTTATGCTCTTCTCTAGGGCTTCAATGAAGAGTTTAATTTCCCCTAATGGAGGTCTGTAGAGGGTTGCTATGGCTATATTTGCTTGCTTTTCATTTTTTATTAGGCACCATAGTAGTTCTATGTGTTAATTTGATAAGTTAGCTGTTATTAGTGCTTCAGTATCTAGATTTTGGTGTCTTTGCAGTAAAGGGCAACACCTCCACCCTTTTTTGTTTGGTTTAGTGTGTTATTTTGCTGTCTATCATTATGTACAAGCCTATATCCATTTATGTTAAGGGTGTTGTTTTTGTGGTTGTCAGTGAAACATGTTTCTGACAGTGTCAGTATGTCGAGATTTTCTCTTTTTAGGTGTATTTTTATTGTGTTGATTTTGTTGGATGCACTCTAGCAGTTTAGGTGGCAAAGTGGGTGCCCCTCCCCTGCTTGCATTCAATTTCTTCTACCATATATATTTGTGTTTTTCGGTGAGTGGTTGCTTGATTTCGTGAATTTTACTTTTTAGTTTTAGTTAGATTGATTGTTTGTGTGTGTGTGTGGGGGGGGGGGGGGTGCTGGTGCATGCAGCACACGCATCTCCCTCTGGTTGGTAGTTATGTAAGTCACTGTGCTTATTACCTGTTTTGCACAGAGGATGGCATATTTTTTAGAAAAGCGTGTTAGTGAGATAGTAGGTTTGTAGTAAGTTTGTGATACTCATGGTTTGGAGCCCTGGTTCCTTTCCCAGTTCTCCTCGATGCTCTTGGACAGCCTGGCAGTGACGTATCCTGCATAATCCTCATTGTAGTGGATTCCGTCAGTCATGCCAATGCCATACTGTCATGTCCTTATCTTTTTTTTATGCTTCCTTCTCCAGTTCTTCCCTGACTGTTCTTATCATCAGTCTTATTATGTCGTCCTTGTTCATTTGTTCGTCCTTCATTTTATTTTTATTTTTATCCTGGCAATCAGTGGCCTTGTTTTCGCCGTTTTCGCCGTTTCCCGCCATATCTAACGGTCGACACGCTTTTGTGAGGTTGATCCTCCTTGTTTTGATTGATTTCCTCCTGTATTCCGGTGTTACATCCTCTGATATGTATCCTATGCTATCCTGGTATGTTTATGAGGAAGTGCCACCTGTTTGTCGGTTGTTTGTGCACGCTTTAGTACATTGAATTCGCGATATCAGCGTCCGCGTAAGTTTAGCGTCCACTCACGGTCGCCATCTTGCATAAATATTTGGTCAAAGTTCCATTATAAATTAAATATTAATACACTTTTATATATTAAATCTTAAAGCTTGATTATCTCAAAAAGGAATAATGGATATAGAATTCCTGCTTTGGGACTTGGGTTTGTAATTACAATGTCTACAAGAAGGAATCAAAATATTACACACTATGCATATTTGATAATTTCGCTGCTTGTACGTAGTAGTAGTAGTCGTATATGTTCCCTAGGCCCCGATATAGTACATGTATAGTACATATAGTGTATATATAATATATGTAGTATATATAGCTTAAATAGCGTTATAGTAGATTATGCTATGTATGTAGTATATATAGTATATATATATAGTATGTATAATAATAGTACCAGACGGGATGGCCGAATGAGTTAGAGCGTCCGTCTCCCATGCTGGTAGATCGTGGGGTCGTGGGTTCGAACCCTGGTCGAGTCAAACCAATGACTTAAAAATTGATACTTGTTGCTTCCTAGCCAGGCGCTCGACATTATTAGGACAGAGCAAGGACTGGTGTGCTCAGTGTCAGGATAATGTGACTGAGTGGGATACCAGGTCATGGTGCCGGCGGCCTGGTTTCCCAGTGGGACAGCACTTTAAAGTCGCCATGAGTGGGTACTGTCACAAGTTGGTACCCTCCTGATATGACCTTAGATGTTGCTAGGATGTAAAACAACAACAAAACAAACAATAATAGTATATATATTATATATATGATATATATAGTATATATAGTATACATAGTACACATATTATAATATATAGCATATATAACATATACAACATATGTGGAAGTATATATAGTATATATTAGTATATGTACATTACATATAGTATACACAGTATAGATAGTATATAGAATATATATATATATACATATATATATATATATATATATATATCAGCATTCGAAATAAGAGCTTGTCCCCTTGTTCGAACCAAGTGAGAGTAGGGACGAACAAGCAGAATGTGGCTTGAGCTTTTCCGTTGGACAAGTGACAATTTTGGGCTGAAAAATCTGTAAATTCAGACGGACAAGTGAAAATCACACCAGACTTGCCCTAAGAACAAATGAAAATTGTTGCTTATTTCTATCACTGTATATACGGTGGACTTATGCAACTTGAACCCACTTTGTTCACATTGCCACGTGTCCTGCTCGTACCCTCGCCGTGCTCTGTGGCGAGCCCGTGTGGCGGTTTCAGCTCTCCGTCAGTTTCAGCCCTATGCTATCGCTTCTGCGCATCCGTGGATTTCCTGCGCATGCGCCAAATTCGACCGAAGCCTTCAAACTGCACAGTGTTGCAGTTTCAGCCCTCTGTCGGTTTCAGCCCTATGCTGTTGCTTGTTTCACACAGCGGCTGGCTTAGTTTTTTGGGAGGGGGGGGGTGCTTTTCCATTCTTTTAATTATTGTTTCAAATATCTCGGGGAGGGGTACTTCATCTATTTTTGTATACTATCTCCGAGGGGGAGGAGATTATTTTAATAATTATTTTTGTATCTCTGAGAGGGGGGGGTATTTCTTGTTCATTTTTGTTCCTATCTCGGGAGGGGGAGGGGATTGTTTTAATAATTGTTTTTGTATCTCTGAGAGGTGGGGTACTTTTATTTATCTATTCATGGCTTGGGTTTGGGCGGGTTGTATCTCTGAGAGGGGGGGGGGGGTAATTCTTGTTTATGTTTATTCTTTTTGTATGTGAGAAGGGGGTGTGATTCTTTTTGTATCGGTGAGGTGGTGGGGTGGGGTACTTTTATTTATCTATTCATGGGTTGGTTTTGGTGGGGGGTGGGGCTTATTCCTACCTCTATTCACACAGCAGCTGGCTTGGATTGTTGGGAGGTGGGTGCTTTTACATTCTTTTAATTATTGTTTCAAATATCTCGGGGATGGGGGTACTTCATCCTCTTTTTGTTACTATCTCGCGAGGGTGAGGAGATTATTTTAATAATTATTTTTGTATCTCTGAGAGGGGGGGGGGGGTAATTCCTGTTTAGTTGTGTTCCTATCTCGGGAGGGGGGGGGGGATTGTTTTAATAATTATTTGTGTATCTGTGAGAGTGGGGGGGGGGGGTAATTCTTGTTTTTATATAATCCCCTCCCCTTCCCAAGATGACACTGACACTAGAGTGACAGACAGTATGAGTGCAGCGATTTGCGGCGATCGGCGACGGTTTGAATCTGGCTAGATTTTGACGCATACTAATACTATATGTTTTCTGCACTACAGTCATGTTCTTATTCGCACGTAATACCCCTGTCACACTACGACGTAACGAGCAAACGTAAGCCTGACGTGATCATGTTTCATCATTACGTTGACGTACGTTGGGTGACGTCATGATGACGTCAGAATGACGTTAGACTGATGTCGAGCTACATCACGTTACGTCGTGTTACGTCAGCGCGCATCAAAGTTTTGAACCTGTTCAAAAATTTTGACATAGCTCGAACGTAAGGGTTTATGTTCGCCGTACGTTCTGTTCACGTTCAGTGAACGTCAATGACGTTAAATGGACGTTATTCCAATGCTGCTCACTACGTTCAACTACGTTCCACTACGTTGACCCACATTAAACCGAGTGCAAATGCCCACGGGGCGTAATGGGAATGTCAGGAGAACGTCCAGAGAACGTCAGGAGAACGTGCATTCAACATACGTTCAACGTCTCATGACGTATGTAACGTCACGTAACGTTCTTCTGGCGATGGAATAACGTTCATAACGTTCCGTTAGCATAATGACGTTGTCCTCTCTCGTTGAATGACGGTATCACTACGCTTTACCGACGTTACGCTCTCGTCCACTATGCTGCATCCACGTTCAATTTGTGCCCAAATTTGCATACTACGCCGAAAAGTTCAACGTTCTTCACGTTCTCTCTACGTTCACGTCGGTACGTCGTAGTGTGACAGGGCCTTTAGGACGTTTCACGCGGATGTGACACTGACACTATTGTGAGAGAATGAATGCAGCGATTTGCGGTGATCGGCGACGGTTTGAATCTGGCTCGATTTTGACGCATGCGCAGATGATGCTGTTCGATTTTGACACATGCGCAGAAGCGATGCGGAGAACTGAAACCGACGGAGGGCTGAAACCGCGGCTCCGGGCTGGGCTGGCGTTGCCAGAGCGTGCCGGCTGCATTAGCCGTTCTGCGCACAGGTCGGAGACTGCCTACACCTGGGCTGTGTTCGTTTGAGCAGGGGGGCCCTAAATGCCAATAGTCCAGTCAGATCATTTTAGGTAAGAAACTGCAGGCGAGTGACAGAAAGTCACTGTTGGCGGTGCAACGTCGTAATATATGTTGTGCAGTCGTCTACTATTTGCGAATATTCAACTCTTGTGGTGAAAAAGAACCTGACCAAGCATTCACAAAATAGATGGTTGAACAGTTAATGGAATGAATTTGTGCTGTCGTATCAAATAGTCGTGGAACTTGGTCCTGAGCACAAGTGTAGAGTCTACACACTCGTAGGATGCCAGCCATCCAAGACATGACAGTTGATGGCGCGCCAATTAACGGACATCATACTCCGGGATTTGTTTGTTTCCTGTCTAGATGTGAGCAAATTGCGCGAACCTATATGGACACTGATCACGGCAAGCACACCCCGGGGCGACTGCGTGACGCGTCACCGGGCCACAGCGCCGCTCCCGGCACGCTTAATTAATGTTGCGTTTGGTTGAAGCGCGCGCTAACAATAAAAGCGGAGTCAGGCGCCGTGATAACCTGCGCGACATAGCCGCTGTAGAGCGAAGGCAGAGAATGCGCCTTCATCTTTATAAAGTGACACACAGGCTTTTAGCATAATGAAGGGTGTGACAGGACGGCCGGTCCCGGGCTGGACGTGTGCGTGACTCGAGCATGCCACCTGTGAGCCATATACGGGGCGGATGAATTATACACGACAGGAGAGTGACGTCGTCAGCACGACGGTAAGCGCACAGTCGCCGCCCATAACAGGGTGTCCGTATCTTGGGCACCCTCTGTCAAATAGTCAGAGAAATGTAGGAGAGGGGCCAAATGTAGTCAGGATAATGTAAAAGGCAGGTATAAAATAGTTTTTTTTAAATGGTGATCATCCTTTTAAAATAAAAATGAGGTTTGGGCGGGCGGTTTTTATTTTAATTTTTAATTTTTGAGGTAGATGTATTATAGGGCTGTCACATTACGATGTTTCTCTCCAACACGCGTTGACATGTGTCACTTTTTGGCGAAACGTCGGGAGACGTCTGGTAGCGTTATGCATGCATTGCTATACGTTGCTATACGTTGATGAACGGCGCGCCAACATGTGGGTACGACCATTACGGGGACGTTAGGCGCACGTCGAGATCCGCTGGACGCGCTGGAATAATGTAATGCGAATGCCAAGCACACCTCGCGTGCGCATTAGGGTCGTGCCCACACATTGCACCAAAATGTGGCTTTGTTGTTTTACATCCTAGCTACATCTAAGGTCATATCTGGACGGTGCACCATAACACTTTTGTTTTTTTTACTCACGCTTCGATATACGTTACCACAACGTCGGCCGCACACTACTAATACACCGAAAAGTTGGACATGTCTCGACGCATACAACTTATTTTGCGCGTTGGCGCCACGCCGGCGAGAAGTGTCATAATGTGACAGTCCCATAATAATACTAATATGTAACCATACACCATGGTCGAATGAGTTGAGCATCCGCCTCCCGTTCTGGTAAGCAACCCAAATATGGAAATGTGGTAAGATAACACCAACACTACAACTGGCCAGCATTGAAAACAAGCCTGGGTACCCGGGCTTATATGCTATGGACAGTATAAATACAGCCTCAATAAAAAAAAGAAAAAAAAAGACGAACCCGCATTGGCCATCAAATTTGGGGAAGAGTTTGCTGCTGTAACTCGTTGCTAGGAGATGTGACGCGGCATCCCGTGCTACTCTCCTAGCAATGTAGAAGGTTTGAGCCGTCTGGCCCGTCCCCATCAGACGTGTTAAATTAGCCCTCTGATGTTTCAGACGATAATCTGGCTTTAAATACAGTAATGGAAAGTATCTTGAGTATAAAGGAAATGGAGGGAAAGTATTTATTTATACGATTGACATTGGAAGAGATGGTGTTGGTAGGAACAGAAATAAAGTTGTGAGCTCATAAAATGTGATTGAGACGTTCCTTGCATTCCTTACCCTTTACGAACAGGTCCCTTATTACACTAACTGCCATGGCCAACCCCCTAATGATGGTTCATTATTATATCTATTACTATTGGCCTTCTGCACAGACAAGGGAGTAACATAGACATCACAGTATGTAACCCAACCCTCTCCTCGGGTCTAGTAACCACCTTCTTAATACAGACAATAACAATAATAAGAAATATCTTGGGTGTTGTTTATAAGTGACAGCGGCGGCGGAGTACACCGTCGACCTTAGCACTGGAAGTGTAGGAGTAATGGTAATTAATACACAAATGATATGTGGGGGTAGAGCCCGTGAACATGTAGTATATAGGCTGTTGGCACTCGGGCAGGATTATATTAATGAAAACGTGAAATGGGTAAGAGAAGGAGAGGTGGCGGCGGCCAGCAGCAGCAGCGGGGAAATCCATGGTATATTAAAAGAACAAGATGAGTATAACGGAGTGGTTAGAGTGTCTGACATGTTTCTAGGTCAGACTCCTAATCTGAAGGTCGGTGGTTCGATTCCCCATGCCCCTACCTCTGCCAATTTGGATTTCCACTGCTGTAGATAACTTACAGTGTCATCAAAGGCCAGTTGCTCTCATACCATGTCTATATGGTGTGGGAGGTTAAAAATCCCTTGGGTCAGTAAAAGTGTAGGCTCGGGCTTTCTATCGACAAACTGTCTAATGGGGAAAACAAGTCTTTTCAGGCTTATCCATAATAGGCAGTATAAATCTTCAAGAAAAATATATAATTGATATTAAACACTTTCAGGAGTATTATTAAGCCTCTTGTATCAATATTATGCTGATATAGCTATTATTTAACCCTCTGTGAACATCATTTACAATTACCAAATGAGATATTAAACATGTTGATTGATATTTCCACGAAACAATCTTTTGACGTGGCCCAGACGTCCTCCCCTGAAAAAAAAAGCCTGGCCAAATCCTAGTCCGAATCTTTCTAGGCCGAAACGTCCGTACATCGGCATGCACATCAAGTATACACACACAGGCAGGCATGCATTCAATCAAACTAATCAACATCAGGGATGTGGTTCTGGCAAAATAACAACTTTTTAACATTAAATACCAATGTGAAAATATCATCGGTGGATTGGTATCAAAGGATGAACGGTTAGCCGACTATAAATGGCTATGCGTGTGTTCCCTGGAGCTTTTATATAAATTTGTTCTTTCAATTAAGAATAGAAAAATCAACAATCTTGCCTAACAAGTACGATGCGGCCTATGTAAAAGATGGGAAGGTAATACTATCCATAATCTACTAGGTCTTTTCGCTCAGTTAATGTTAATGCTCTGTAAGATGCGCCACCTTTCAAGTGCGCCTTCTTTGTAATATCCAATGGAAGACGTTACGCCTTTCCGCTTAAGACATTGACTGCGCGTGGCCAGCAGCTGCTAGGGACCTTGTATCACCCCCTCCCTTCCCCTCCCGATTGTGTCTTTCATCACGGCGTCGCACGCGCTGCAGACGACTCCGTTGGACGCTAGCCATGACTGTACTCCATCCAAAACGAGAATAGTAATTGTAGCATTATTATTGCAGCATGGCTGGCAGCCCGTCACACTTGTCGGCTCGTCGCGCATTGTCCGCCATGCGCAGTCCCTCCAGCTGCGCGCTGGCACGGACCGCACGCCGCGCGCCGAGGAGCAGTTCTCGCTAAAGATAAAACCAATTACTGTGATTGGAGATGACACTCTGGCAGCGCTGACTGCCGTCGTGGCGGGAGGGGGAGTTCAGAGACCTGCTTGTCTTCTGCACAGAGAGCGGGAGGCAGGTGTGCAGAGGGTGGTCGTGAAAGAAAACACAAGTCGTTGGCATGGCACAGTGTGGAGAGGCGCGCTCGCCCTCTCAACTGATCATATCACCATGCACCCACCTGCGCCCCGCCCCGCCCCGCCCCGCCCAGCCCCGCCCCGCCCCGCCCCGCCCCGCCCCGCCCCGCCCCGCCCCGCCCCTCCCCTCCCCGCCCCGCCCCGCCCCGCCCCGCCCCGCCACGCCACGCCCCGTCCCGTCCCCCCACCCCGCCCGGCCCGGCCCCTCCCCGTCCTCCCCGCCCCTCCCCGCCCCGCCCCGCCCCGCCCCGCCCCTCCCCCTCCGCCCCGCCCCACCTCGCCCCACCCCGCCACTCTCCGCCCCTCCCCGCCCAGCCCCGCCCCGCCCCCGTGCCCCGTCCCCCCAGCCCCGCCCCGCCCCGTCCCGCCCACGTCCTCCCGCCCCGCCCCGCCCCGCCCCGCCCCGCCCCGCCCCGCCCCGCCCCGCCACTCCCCGCCCCGCCCCGCCCCACCCCGCCCCGCCCCCGCCCGCCACGCCCCGCCCCGCCCCGCCCCGCCCCGCCCCGCCCCGCTCCGTCCCGCGCCGCCCCGCACCGCCCCGCGCCGCCCCGTTCCGCGCCGCGCTTTAATTTCTCGTGACCTGCCGCGCAAAGACGCCCGCGATGTGCCGTATCCGCCAGCATGAAGGAGGGCCCCGTGCAGCGCGCTGCGGGTCAGTGCCTGCCGGTTCACCAGGTGCAACCACTGCGGGCACGGTGCGCCGCGTCTCTACAAACAGGGGCACCGAGCGTGCAGGCACCACGTGCACCCTGCTGGCACGGACCGATATTTCATGTAACTCGCGATCATATTTGTTACCAAATTTAGTAAATTCATATAAAGTCTGAGCAAGTGTGAGTATTTTTCCCAAAAGGAAAATCAAACTGGAAGCATCAATGACGGGTGGGTCGGGGATACTGCAACATGTCTCGAAATGTGCGAAACCGACCAAAAGATTCATGAATAGAGTATTTTGCAGCATTAAGAGCCACATACTTTTGACCATGGGTCTCCTTACGACATGAACTGTTTTTTGTGTGTGTTTTTAAGCGTTATGACACCACTCAAAAATCTAAGCAGATTATTTTAAATGGTAACTCTAAACAAACTTAGATCTTACTTCTAAAGTTATTCTGCAACCTGAGTTTGAGCTGAGTGTGCATGCGTCACAGAAAAGGTCCAATTTGAACGAGATATAACAAAACGCCGATCCTACCTTAAATCTTATTACATGTGAAGTGGGCGAGACTACTCGACCGATGGAAATGTGGGAAGGAGAGGTGGCGGCGGCCAGCAGCAGCAGCGGCTGATTAGCTCGCATTCTGAAATGCGGTCTACTCAGCAGGCTCATATTTGCCACCATTTGCGGGGCTGGGTTCCCTGCTGTAACGCGTTGTTAGGAGACGCCAATTGCGGTGGAAGGTCGAGCGCTTGGGCTCCGACCCATCAGATGTGTTTCTGCACACGCTGATGTTTTAGACGAGATTTAGGCTTTTATTGTCGAAATTCCAAACTGATTTAACTTAACAAATACGGGAGGAGATATACTTATTGTACTTAGTCGTTATTCAATGAAATTGAACTATGAAAGAACTCTTACATTGTTAGTTAGGGTAAGAATAAAGCGGTGAGCTCCTAAGAAGTAATTGAAATGTTCCTTGCATTCTTTACTATTCTCCAGTCTTATATTATTAACCGCTATGGTCAACCTGATATTTGTATTCGATTGCTCTATAAACATATTTAATTAAGGGCCTTCCGTCCCCACAGATCGTATGGAGTCAAACTTCCCACCTCCGGGGATGTAGTAGCCACCTTACTAGCCCAGGTCAAGTTAGCGTGAAGGCGGTCAACCGACGGCGGGGCGAGAGGCGAGAGCGGCCCGGCAGCAGGCCCAGAAATTCACATGGAATCAATTATATATTAACACGTAGGCTTGCCTTAAGTGGGGGTGGAATAGCCGAACGGTTAAACAAGCATTATATTTATAATGCAGAGACCAGAACATGTGTTTTCAGAAAAAAAATTGAAGTTGCTCAGTCCGATGGTTTTGATTTCGATTTTTTAAAAGATAAATATATTAGATTAATCTATCTGACCGCAGTTTTGAAGTAACCTATATTATAAATGGCCAACTATGGGGATATTTGAAGTGAAAACAAGGGCAATTATTTTTAGCCTGCACGTCTGAATGTCCGATTCCATAGGCTCGAGCAGTAACAGATTCTATAAATTGACATAAACTTGCCTTCTATGCAATAATACATGTTTAATAAGTGCACCAGTATCGAAGTTAAATAGGTGGGATCAAATTTAGCTTAGCATGTAGGCTTTGTATGCAGCTCTAAGCTGCTAAAACTGGCAAACTTTCAAATTCAACTACTTGTGGTTTTGTGGGTCTATGCAATTCTCAAGTGCTTACAAAAAAAGAAGTGAATTAAAAGTAATGGAACAAGAAGCTACACCAAACACAGTTACACATTTTTCTTTTCCAAAATACAGAGACCAAATACCTGGAAGGAGTGTAAGGATCTTGGGTTTGTCAACTATGTATGGTATGCATGCAGGTTCCCAGTCTAGCTGGTCATGTGACCACTGGCGGGACCAAGGTATGCGGACGCTCAATAAACCAGTTGTATAAGAGAACTTACGGTGTTCACACGCGGTACTATTATGTGTAGTGGTAATAGAACTTAGTACTGTTGTACTGTGTCTTCAATAATGGGTGTGTTTTTAATTATTTCTTTGCAATTGCAAAAATATTGACTGTAAATACAAAACCTTGATACTACCCCAAAACCAATAATACGTATACATACATATTATGAAACACCATTTCTTGTTTTATTCAGTATTTAGACATATCATTAAATGTTTAATGATATGTCTAAATCAAATTAGTGAGACCATCAAATATTTAATGATCTCATTAAATATTGAATGATCTCATTAAATATTTAATGATATCGTTAATTCGATTTAGACATATCAATAAATATTTAATGATATCATTAATTCGATTTGATCATATCATGAAATGTATTTGAACATATCTTTAAATCAGGATACTTTTTATTCTATTTAATCATGTGATCAAATCCATTTGAACATATGACTAAATGTATTTTAGCATATCATTGAGAATGTTGGCGAGGCTAACATGGATAATTTACGAACGAGGCCAGTTCCTCCTTTCCTGTTTCTCCCTCTCCCCTTTTACGCTCACTTGCTGTCCTGTCCCCCTCCTGTGCACATCGCTTTCCCACCCACTCTCCCTCTAACTTGGTGGGTGAGCGCTGATGGGTCTACATGTCTCCTGCTCCGGTCTGCTCTAACCTGCTCATCCACTTGTTCCCTGTCGGCCGCTTGATTTATTGCATACCGAACATGAACTAGGGTGACTGTCACCCGCTTGCCTGGCCTACCTGTGGGTCTGATTTATTTAAAATAAATTTATTAAATTATATCTACTTGTTTCCTCTTACTGTTCTGGGCCGAGTGAAGTGAATTAAACCTATTTCATGATATGATTAAATATAGTATTAGTACATTTAGACATATGTTTAAATGTATTTAGACAGATCATCAAATCGATTTGATGATATGTTAAAATACACACATAATTAATCATATCATTAAATCGATTTGATGATCTGTCTAAATAGATTTAAACATGTCTAAGCGTACTATATTTAATCCCCCTCTCCCCTCTCCCCCCTCCCCTCCCCCTCTCCCTCTCCCTCCCCTCCTCCCCGTCCCCCTCCCGCTCTCCTTTCCTCCCGTCCCCGTCCCTCTCACCGTCCCGCCCCCCTCCCCGCACCCCCGTCCCCGCACCCCTCCCCGTCCTTCTCCCCGTCCCCATCGCTCTCCCCGTCAAGCTCCCTCTCCCCGTCCCCCTCCCCGTCCCTCTCCCCGTCCCCCACCCCTTCCCCCTCTCCCTGCCCCCTCTCCCCCCTCTCCCGACCCCATCCCCACCCCCTCCCCGTCCCCATCCCCCTCCCCGTCCTACTCCCCGCCCCACTCCCCTCCCCTCCATCTTCCTCTATCCCCCTCCCTCTCGCACTCCCTCCTCCCACTCCCTCTCCCTCTCCATTTCCATCTCCCCTCTCCCTCCCCATCTCCATCACCCCCCTCCCCGTCCTCATCACCCTCCCTCTCTCCCCGTCCCACTCCCCATCTCTGCTGTAACCCCCTCTCTGAAGTATGCCCCTCTCTACCGTGTTCCCCTCTCTGCGGTAGCCCCCTCTCTGCCCTCTCTGCCGTACTCCAGTCTCTGCCCTATCCCGGTATCTACCGTATCTGCCGAATCTGCCGTATCTGCCATATCTGCCATATCTGCATATCTGCCGTATCTATCGTATCTACCGTATCTATCGTATCTGCCGTATCTGCCCATCTGCCGTCTCCCCTTTTCCCCATCTCCCCTTCTCTCCTCTCCTTCTCCCCTTCTCTCCTTCTCTCCTCTCCTCTCCTCCCCTCTCCTTTCCTCTCCTCTCCTTCTCTCCCTCTCTCTCCCCTCCCTCTCTCCCACTCCCCCTCTCCACCTCTCCCTCTCTCTCCCCTCCCTCCCCTATCTCCGCCCCGTCTCTCTCCCCTCCCCCTCCCCTCTCCCCCACTCTCCTGCATCGCCGACTCTCCAGTATCTCCCTCTCCGCCTCCCTGCCACTTCACCTCCCTGTCCTTTTCCCTCTCCCTACCTCTCCCTCTCAAATATATTCAAATACTTGCAGTAATAGGGAGCATCAGTTTTTCTTGGTTCCAGAAGTATTTAATGATATGTTCAAATCGATTTTATTATATGATCAAATCCATTTCAACATATGTTCAAACACAGTCTATTTCATCATATCATTGAATCGATTTAAAGAGATGACCATCTGGTCACCGTGTGGTCTTGTACCATTTCGAGAGATCATCAAATGCATTTGATGATCTCTTCAAATGCATTTTATGATATCATTAAATCGATTTTATGATTTTGTCAAATATACAATATTTAAACATATCATCAATTATTTGAACAGATCATTAAATACATTTAATCATATGATAAAATCGATTTAGACATATCATTAAATATTTAATGATATGTCTAAATAAGGAACAACACAAGAAATGGTGTTCCATATTATGTGTATATATATATGTATATATATATGTATATATACATATATATATATATATATATATATATGCATTACTGCAGAGACCAAATACTATGTACAGCCAAATTATGAAAAAAAGTGTCTTTGACTAAATGGTCACACTAGCCAAACTGGCAAACTGGCTGAATCTCAGTTCACCAATCTTTTTTCCCAGTCATGTGCTTCTTCAGCTTTTCTAAAAACTGTGAATTAAAAATAAAAGGACCTTAACCCTATTCATTACACAGTTAGTTGGATCTCATTACAAAGAAAAGGACAATATGATTGCTTGAGAATAATGAATTCGACTGCCCAATGAAATAGCCCAAAGTTGCAGTACAATGGTTTTGAGTTTCTGACATTTTCTGAGATGAGTACATTAGGTTGATTGTTATTATGTACCTTACTTTTTACCTTCAAGTAACTTTTTATTTTATATGGCTAACTTTGGTACAATGGTAGATATAAGATTCATATCTTAATTAATATTATTTTAATTGGGTATTCTAATTTTCCAATTGTAGCTGTTTTATCAAACTAACAGATTCGATAGCTACAGTCACTGTTTGAAAATGAACTTAACACCGCAGTCCCACTATGCTTGCAACAAAAAACGGGTGGTCGCAAAGTGGTCGCCAGTAGTTGCAAAGCGGTCACAAAATGGTGCTCAGTGGTCGCCGACCTCCGAGTGACCATTATGGTCGGAAGGAAGTTGCAGCTACTGCACCAAAACCTCCTTGCAAACAAAATGGTTGCCTATCATTTTGATAGGTCGGCGACCAGTTGGCGACCGGTCACTGACTGGTCACCAACTGATCGCCGACCATTGTGTTCCCACCTTTTTTTATTGCTGTGGTCGCAAGCAGGTTGCCGGTAATTGTGGGTTGTTTTTTTTGCAAACTGGTCGCAAGTGGTCAGAAGCACCGCGCATTTGCGATTACAAACTTGTCCGTTATACTCGAGTGTCGCTACGCCTGCTTCTGCTTGCGATAACTTGCGATCAGCAAAGAACGTTTTTGTTGGCAACCAACAACCTTTAAGAAGGCGGGAAAATAAGTGCTCAACGATCGATGGCCGACGACCGCTCGCCGATCGATCACCGACCGATCACCGATTGGTTGTTGCTCGATCGCCAACCTATTGCTGACCTTCCCCAGCCGGTCGGCGAATGATCATACCCCAGTCACACGAGAGCCAGCGTTCGCCGCCAACCTCCCTACGCCCAAAAGGACGCTAACCACCCAGCATTCCATTCGATACACTGATTCAAATATGTGGTAGGCGCCAGGGCTGCGCCAGGGCGGCACCAGGGCGGCACCAGGGCGGCGCCAGGGCGCCGCCAGATCGCCGCCAGATCGCCGCCAGATCGCCGCCAGATCGCCGCCAGATCGCCGCCGGCTGTCGCCGTATCAGGGCCGGGGCGGCACCAGGGCAGCATCGGGGCGGTGCCAGGGCGGCGCCAGGGCGGCGCCAGGGCGTCGCCAGGGCGGCGCCATAGTACCTACCACCCTGTGAGCACGGCATTGCATATTTTGGCGCCGCTAGGTCGGCGCCAGATCGGCGCCAGATCGGCGCCAGATCGGCGCCAGATCGCCGGCAACTCGGCAACCCAGGGCGGCGCCAGGACGGCGCCAGGGCGGCGCCAGGGCAGCACCAGGGCGCCAACCATTTTGAATGCCGCCGCCGGAACAGGACGCAAGGAGGTTGCACATGCAGCAGCAGCAACCTCCTTGCGCCCAAAATTTCTGAAATGGGCGCCGGGTGGTTGGCGATTTCGCGGCGACAGGACTCAATTAGGGCGTAAGGAGGTCGCAAGGAGGAGGTTTTGACGTCGCGAATCGATCGTTAGCGAACGCAGGCCTCGTGGTGGATTATCAGTGTGTGTACTGTCAGTGAATCGACCGTTGGTGAGTGGACTGTGAGTGAGAGTATTGTGAGTAAGAGGACTGTGAGTGAGAGGACAGCCAGTGAGTGGACTGTCAGTGAGTGGACTGTCAGTTAGAGGACTGTTGGTGAGTGGACTGTCCGTGAGTGCACGGTTGGTGAGTGGACTGTCCGTGAGTGGACTGTTGGTGAGTGGACTGTTAGTGAGAGGATTGCCAGTGAGAGGACTGTCAGTGAGAGGGCTGTTTGTGAGAGGACTGTCAGTGAGTGGACTGTCAGTGAGAGGACTGCCAGTGACTGGACTGTCAGTGTGTGGACTGTCAGAGAGAGGACTGTCAGTGAATGGACTGTCAGTGTGTGGACTATTAGTGAGAGGACTGCCAGTGAGAGGACTGTCAGTGAAAGGACTGTGGTGAGTTGATTGTTAGTGAGTGGACTGTCAGTGAGAAGCCTGTAAGTGAATGGACTATCAGAGTGGACTGTTGGTGTGGGAGTAGTCAGTGGGAGGACTGTTGGTGAGTGGACTGTTGGTGAATAAACTGTCAGTGTGTGGACTGTCAGTGAGAGGATTGTCAGTGAATGGACTGTCAGTGAGTGGACTGTCAGTTAGAGGACTGTCAGTGAGAGGTATGTAAGTGAATGGACTATCAGTGAGTGAACTGTTGGTGAGTGAACTGTCAGTGAGTGGACTGTTCGTGTGTGAACTGTCAGTGAGTAGACTGTTGCTGAGTGGACTGGTGGTGAGTGGACTGGCCATGTGTGCACTGTCAGTGAGTGGACTGTCAGTGAGTGGACTGCTGGTGAGTCGACTGTCAGTGAGTGAACTGTCACTGAGTGAACTGTCAGTGAGTGAACTGTCAGTGAGGTCACCATGTGGTCAAGATGTGGTCACCATGTTGTCGCCATGTACGCCGTGTGGTCGCCGCATGGTCGAGGCGTGTCGCTTTGTGGTTGCCGTATGCGCCATGTAGTCGCTGTGTCGTCGCTATGTGGCCGTTGTGTGGTTGCCATATGCGCCATGTAGTCTTTGTGTGCGCCGTCTGGTCACCGTGTGGTCGCCGTGTGGTCGTCGTGTGGTCGATATGTGGTCGTCGTGGTCGTCGTGTGGTCGCCGTGTGGTCGCCGTGGTCGCCGTGTGGTCGCTGTGTGCGCCGTGTGGTCGCCGTGTGGTCGGCGATAAGTCAGCGAAGGTCGCTGATTGGTCAGCGATCAATATTCCCACAAACTGACTTTGAGGTTAGTCGGCCACTGATCGCCGATCAATCGCCGACCGACGAAAATCCGTGGCGCCCTCCGGGCAACCATTTTAGACGCAGGGAGGTTTTTTGGTGCAGCACTTGCAACCTTCTTGCCACCAAAATGGTCACCGGGAGGGTGGCTACCATTCAGGACCAAATAGAGACCTCTTTGCGACCACTTGACGACCGTCCGTTTTTCTGTGGTCACAAGTGATCGCAAGCAGGTGTATGTGTATTGTGACTGAGGTATTATTGACCGAACGGGAAAACTAGCAAACTCAGAAACTCAGCTTACTGGGCAGTTGCTCAGTGTATGTGACATTTAAAACACAGTTACACACACGGCGTACATTTTTTCCTATAATGCAACAACTACACTATTCAAAACATAACCAGATTAGGAGAAATACGTTTTTGGCAGTAAGGCCAATTTGAACGGACAATCTTACCGAAACACAGTCCCTATTGCTTTGCCAATCGATGTGACTCTACAATGGTTCTAGACAAAGTGATTAAAAATAACATGAGCTGCTACTTAAAAGCATAAAAAAAATAAGCATTGCCGGAATTTAGACGAAGAGAGACCCTACGCTATTCCACCCGTGAGGCCCTCCCAAAAGTCTATGACAGTGTCAATAATATTATACACCTTGGCAGGATATGCCCACTAGATTTTGAGGCAGGGTGTTGGCTGGGTTTTGTCTGGGTGATGGGTGGGTGGTGGCAGGGTGTTGGCTGGGTGGTGGCTGGGTGGTGGCAGGATGGTGCCTGGGTGGTGGCTGGGTGTTGGTTGAGTGATGGCTGGGTGTTGGTTGGGTGATGGCTGGGTGTTGGTTGGGTGCTGGCTGGGTGCTGGCTGGGTGTTGGCTGGGTGATGGCTGGGTGGTGGCAGGGCGGTGCCTGGGTGGTGGCTGGGTGGTGGCTGGGTGTTGGTTGGGTGATGGTTGGGTGATGGCAAGGTGGTGGCTGGGTGTTGGCTGGATGATGGGTGGGTGGTGGCAGGGTGTTTGCTGGGTGTTGGCTGGGTGATGGCTGGGTGGTGGGAGGGTGTTGGCTGGGTGTTGGCTGGGTGGTGGCAGGGTGTTGGCTGTGTGTTGGAAGGGTGATGGCTGGGTGTTGCCTGGGTGATGGCTGCGTGGTGGCAGGGTGGTGGTTGGGTGTTGGCTGGGTGGTGGCTGGGTGTTGGCTGGGTGGTGGCAGGGTGTGACTGGGTGGTGGCAGGGTGGTGGCAGGGTGGTGGCAGGGTGTGTGGCTGGAGGTTGTGGCTGGGTGTTGGTTGAGTGATGGCTGGGTGTTGGTTGAGTGATGGCTGGGTGTTGGTTGGGTGGTGGCAGGGTGTTGGCTGGGTGGTGGCTGGGTGGTGGCAGGGTGGTGCATGGGTGGTGGCTGGGTGTTGGTTGAGTGATGGCTGGGTGTTGGTTGAGTGATGGCTGGGTGTTGGTTGGGTGATGGCTGGGTGTTGGCTGGGTGATGGCTGGGTGGTGGCAGGGTGTTGGTTGGGTGTTGGCTGGGTGATGGCTGGGTGTTGGTTGGGTGATGGCTGGGTGTTGGCTGGGTGATGGCTGGGTGGTGACAGGGTGGTGGTTGGGTGTTGGCTGGGTGATGGCTGAATGTTGGCTGGGTGATGGTTGGGTGATGGCAAGGTGGTGGCTGGGTGTTGGCTGGATGATGGCTGGGTGATGGCAGGGTGTTGGCTGGGTGTTGGCTGGGTGATGGCTGGGTGATGGCAGGGTGTGGGCTGGGTGTTGGCTGGGTGATGGTTGGGTGGTGGCTGGGTGATGGCTGGGTGGTGGGGGTGATGGCTTGGTGGTGGCTGGGTGATGGCTGGGTGTTAGCTGGGTGGTGGATGGATGTGGCAGGGTGTTGGCTGGTGGTGGCAGGGTGTTGGCTGGGTGTTGGCTGGATGATGGCTGGGTGGGGGCAGGGTGGTGGTTGGGTGTTGGCTGGGTGTTGGTTGAGTGATGGCTGGGTGTTGGTTGGGTGGTGGCAGGGTGTTGGCTGGGTGTTGGCTGGGTGGTGGCAGGGTGGTGCCTGGGTGGTGGCTGGGTGTTGGTTGAGTGATGGCTGGGTGTTGGTTGAGTGATGGTTGGGTGTTGGTTGGGTGATGGCTGGGTGTTGGCTGGGTGATGGCTGGGTGGTGGCAGGGTGTTGGTTGGGTGTTGGCTGGGTGATGGCTGGGTGTTGGTTGGGTGATGGCTGGGTGTTGGCTGGGTGATGGCTGGGTGGTGACAGGGTGGTGGTTGGGTGTTGGCTGGGTGATGGCTGAGTGTTGGCTGGGTGTTGGTTGAGTGATGGCTGGGTGTTGGTTGAGTGATGGCTGGGTGTTGGTTGGGTTGTGGCAGGGTGTTGGCTGGGTGTTGGCTGGGTGGTGGCAGGGTGGTGCCTGGGTGGTGGCTGGGTGTTGGTTGAGTGATGGCTGGGTGTTGGTTGAGTGATGGTTGGGTGTTGGTTGGGTGATGGCTGGGTGTTGGCTGGGTGATGGCTGGGTGGTGGCAGGGTGTTGGTTGGGTGTTGGCTGGGTGATGGCTGGGTGTTGGTTGGGTGATGGCTGGGTGTTTGTCTTGCAGGTGGCCGCTGGCATTGAGACTGCGCATCGTGACCTCAGCCTCGAGGAGAATGTGACCACGGTTGTGGACGTGGGGATGGAGGAGGACCTTCCCGCCACTCCTCCCGCTACAGTCCAAGAGCGGGGAAAGGGGAAGGGGTAGGGGAAGCGGTCAGCCCCAGATGACGCGAACCTCCTTGCTGCCAACCAGAAGATGTTTGATGAGTCTGGGGACATGCTGAAGGTGATGCAGCCCCCTCCTACACCGGCGATGACGAAGCGCGTGGCGTTCGCGAACTATGTCTGCGACATGATCCTGACCATGCCGGAGGAGCAGTTTGTTGAGACATGTGGCCCAATCAACTGGATGGTGTCGCAGGATTTGGAGGGGCAAGTTGTGGCTCCTGTGGCTGCGGTGGCTGCACCTGCTCCTGTGTCTACAAGTGAGGCATACCAGCCTCAACCCCACCAGTGGACTCACCAGCCACCACCGGCATCACCATGGGCATCTCAGACACAGGAGTATGTGCAGCGATATATGACGCAGCTGCATCTTCCGCCTGACCCGCAGTCACAGACGCATCTTCCGCCTCTGCCTCAGCCTCTGCCTCAACCTCTGCCTCAACCTCTGCATCTGCCTCTCCACTTGCGTCAGGAGCTGGTCCCGCCTCAGCCTCAACCTCAGTTGGCGCAACGGCCATCTGTGGCAATGGCGCAGCCGCCTGCCCAACCCCAGACACTAGGCATGGCGGGCCGCACCAGGGCCTCTCCAGGCCAGCTGGTGCGGCCACTCTCGGTGTGGCCTGGCCGTCGCCTTCCGGTGTTGGTGCCATGCCGAGCTCGACACCTACACGAGTCTCCCCCGCAACGGGAACATTGTCTGAGTTGGCCAGCCCGACGTCCGACGGACTGTTGAACTTGTCAGGGCTGTCGGGGATCTCGGGAGTGTTGGGGGTCTCCAACTTGGACCTCTTCCCCCCATCAGCCATGACGTCACCAGCTGAGGGGGGGCTCAGGGGGGATGCACGACAAGTGATCATTTGTAGATATGTGTATATATGTGTAGATATGTAGTTATAGTGTAGATATGTAGACTTGTAGTTATAGTTTGTATTTTTGGTAAAATGTATTGTTGTATTGTTTATCTTTGAATGGTTGTATGCACATATGTATATATGTATATATGTTAACAAATATCTTGTATAAATAAATATATTGTAAACTAATTATTGTGTCTGCATTCAATAATGCCATGCGATAATGTAATTGGTATAAATTAAAGTACAAATAAAGTAACATTGAAAATAAAGAATAATTATTATGAATATTAAGGACACAAGTCTCTACCCCCCCTCCCTCCCTCCCTCTCTCTCTCTCCCCTCCCTTCCTCCATCTCTCTCTCCTCCCTCCCTCTCTCCCCTCCCTCCTTCCTTCCATCTCTCTCTCCTCTTCTCTTCTCTTCTCTCTCTCTCTCCCTCCCTCCCTCCCTTTCTCTCCCCCTTTCTGTCGCTGTCCCTCACCCTCTTTTTCCCTGTGTACATAACAGTGTTTATGATTTCAAAAGTGTAATTAATTTAAAACGAGGGCAAATTCATTACAAACACATTAAATAGATAACTGTAATTAGGGATCGAAAGAATATAACAGACATGTAAATTGAGTTTTGATATCTAAAAAATGATATCGTTTATTTTAATAGATATAAACATATTACCATCTCATATAACAGTTGATATGTCACAACATAACGGACATGTAAATACGCGATAACTGGACAGTGTAAAGAAAAGCACATAAGTTTTCAAAAATAGATCATAACAGTACACAGACACAGTGCATACAGACACATCATGTTTGTCAGATCATGCTGTCTTGCCACGACACTGCTCCGGCGGGCGAGACCACCCAGTCTTTAAGTAGATTGCGCTGATCCTTTCCTAGTTTGGATGCGGTGTTGGGGTTAGTTGCAATGTCAATGTCTGGCAGGTTTGGGCCCTCTCGCCACACTCCTGGGACAAAGTTGTTGGTGCCAGTCTCAGGATTATCCAGCTGCAGGTTCTGTAGGGCTGGGTCACGCATCCTCATGAGGTTGTGCAGAACCATTCACGCCTTGACGATGACCTTCACGGTGGAGGGGTGGTGCTGCATAGTGGTCAGCAGCACTTGGAAGCGGTTGTCTAGAATGCCAAAGGCATTCTCCACCACTCTCCTAGCTCGGGACAGCCGGTAGTTGAACAGTCGCTCCTCATTGCCGTACGGATTCATCATGGTCGGCCGCAGGGTGAAGGCATTGTCACTGATGAGAAAATATGGCACATACTTCTGGCCATCCACGATCGGTTCAGGGTCCGGAAAGCCGATGGTGCCACATTCAGTGCCCGCCTTCAGCTCGGAGTGGTTGTAGATCTGGGCATCAGACGCGGAGCCCAAACCCCCAAGATCTGCCCAGATAAACTTGTAGTCTGCGTCTACTAGTGCCAACAGGACCATGGAGTAAAACCCCTTGTAGTTGTAGTAGAATGACCCACTGTTTGGAGGGTACTGGCAGGCGATGTGCTTCCCATCCAGAGTGCCACAGGTATGGGGGAAGTTCCACTTCTGTAAGAATAGGTCCGCGATGGCACGCCATCCTTCTGGAGTCGTTGGACACGTCATGACCTTGTCCATGTACTCGTCAATGATGGCCTGACAGACTGCATGCACTATGAGAGACTGTGTGTTGTGGGGGACCCTCCACCCGAACTTCATCGATGAGTATTTGGTGCCAGATGCCAGGTGCCGCAGAGTAAGTGCGATCTTCAGCGCAGGCTCGAGTGGCACTCGGAATGTGGTGCATTTTTTTTCAATCCTTGGTCCCACTCGCACCACAATCTCGTCAAACAACTGGGGAGGCATCCGCATGAAGTTCATGCATGACGTGGTGTCCTCGCTGTGGAGCTCAACTATTACCTTGTCGTACAAGCCAAACTGTGGCCGCCTCCCAATCCAGGGTCTGACCCACACTGTGTGCCGCCGCTGCCTCATCCTTCTCCTCTCGAGATGGGCTGCGAGAAGAACCATGAGGTAGAGACCTAGCTCATGCTGATATAGGGCAATTCTGTACCGATGCTGGAACTGTATTTGGGAGTGCCTGGACATCCATCCTGTCTGAGCAGCAGAGCCAGACTGACAGAAGAAGCCTTGCGACGCCTTTATATACTGAGAGCATACGCCGGGCATACGTGGCACATAGGCTTTGTATACGCTAGGAGTACGCTAGGAGTACGATCAAATACGTTACATGTATGCTAGGTGTACGCTACATATGCTATAGATACGCCGAAGGTGCGGTTTTAGCATACACCTAACATATGCCGGCATACCTCTAACCTATGCGTAATGTATGCCGGCATATGCATAGCGTATGCATAGCATATGAGCAGTGTATGGGTTACGCAAACCGTTACGCCGGCATACGCTTACACCATACGCCATAGTCTGACAGCCCCTTAACTGATTCTGATATCCTCACACGCCATCTAGGCTCGCACATTTTGGTTTCATTGATATTACGGACCGCATGGCAGTATAAAGGCTGCATTCCATATACGCGTAATGCGTAATGCGTTATGCGTTACGCGTTATGCGTTATGCGAATGCCAGCATTCCATATACGCGTAATGCGTATTGCGTTATGCGTTATGCGTTATGCAGTGAAGTATATAAAAAGTATATAAAAAGTGTGTGTGACTCTGTGTCACACAGAATAGGACGGTCCAAACATGGCTCAGTTTAGCTTGCTTAGAGGGATGTTAGGACCGTCCCAAATATGAAGACTGCTTCCTAACAGGTCCGCTGCATAAACCTACATGTTATGCAGTGAAGTATATAAAAAGTATATAAAAAGTGTGTGTGACTCTGTGTCTCTGTGGGTGTCTCTATGTGTGTGTCTGTGTCTCCGTGTCTCTGTGTGTGTATCTGTGTGTGTCTCTGTGTGTGTGACTCTGTGTCTATGTGTGTCTCTATGTGTGTGTCTGTGTCTCTGTGTCTCTGACAAAGAGACACACACAAACACATATACACACAGAGACACACACAGAGACACACACAGACACAGATACACACACAGACACACACAGATACACAGAGACACACACAGACACACACACCGAGACACACACACAGACACACACAGAAACACAGAGACACACACACAGAGACACAGATACACACACAGACACACACACAACACAGACACACAGACACAGACACACAACACAGAGACACACAGAGACACACACACAGACACAACACACACAGAAACACAGAGACACACACAGAGACACACACACACAGACACACACAGCAACAGAGACACAAAGACACAGACACACACAGAGACACAGAGACACAACACAGAGACACACACACAGACACACACACACAGACAGACACACAGACACACACAGAGACACACAGAGACACAGATACACACACAGAGACACACACACAGACACAGAGACACACACAGAGACACACACACACAGACACACACACAGACACACACGGAGACACACACACAGACACACATATACACACACAGAGACACAGACACAGAGACACACACAGACACGCACAGATACACACACAGAGACACACACACAGACACACACAGAGACACAACACAGAGACACACACACAGACATACACAGACACACACAGAGACACACACACAGACATACACACAGACACACAGACACACACAGACACAGAGACACAACACAGAGACACACACACAGACACACACAGAGACAGACACACACAGACACACACACATAGACACACACACAGATACACACACAGAGACACACACACAGACACACACACAGACACAGGGACACAACACAGAGACACACACAGAGACACACACACAGACATACACACAGACACAGAGACACACACACAGACACAGAGACACACACACAGACACACACACAGAAACACAGAGACACACACAGAGACACAGAGATACATACACAGACACACACACAGCAACAGAGACACAAAGACACAGAGACACAGACACACACAGAGACACAGAGACACAACACAGAGACACACACACAGAGACACACACACAGAGACAGACACACACAGACACACACAGAGACACACACAGAGACACACACATACACAGATACACACACAGACACAGAGACACAACACAGAGACACACACACAGACACACACACAGACACATAGACACACACACAGAGACACACACACAGACACAGAGACACACACACACAGACACAGATACACACACAGAGACACACACACAGACACACACAGAGAATGGGACGGTCCAAACATGGCTCAGTTTAGCTTGCTTAGAGGGATGTTAGGACCGTCCCAAATATGAAGACTGCTTCCTCACAGGTCCGCCGCATAAACCTACATGTTTGCACCGGCTGTCCGTAATTATCAGTCGCCTCCTCCAGCCTTATATCAATGGACAAATGCGACTGATGCTTTTCTGTTCGCACCACCTTGTCCCGGCTGTCCGTAATTATCAGTCGCCTCCTCCAACCTTATATCAATGGACAAATGCGACTGATGCTTTTCTATTCGCACTGCCTTTACGCATTACGCATTACGCACCGATCGCTACATGGAGCGATCGGGATAATGGATTTCTGACGCATTCGCATTCGCATTACGCATTACGCGTGTATGGAATGTAGCTCATAGGTTTCAAGGCGTTTCGATTTTTTGTCGCATTCGCATTCGCATTCGCATTACGCATTACGCGTATATGGAATGCGCCCTTAAGGCTCGATCCGATCCACACACGTTAGAGAGAGAATGCATGGGCGGCTGGCTTAAGCACGTTAGATAGCACAGTGCCCGGTGCCTAGATAACTGAGTGTCTGTTGAGCTCTCACAAAGCCGCACTAACCTGGTTGGGTGCATAAGTTGGCAGTGGTATGCTGTCAATAAAATATTACTTCCGCCAATAAAATCGGCCGGAAATATAGACAAATGTTTTAGTTTTGAAAAAAAATGTTTCATCGGACCATGCAACTTTAACATGGCGTCGCCTGATGCCCACACACGTCCTGAAACCACACAACGCCGACAATGGCCGACCACTGGCCGCGACAGGCATATTATTATCGGCTATAAAAGTGCGTACCGCCCTGGCTCTGAGGCAGATGTTACTTCCTTAGATCGACTCTTTGTCGTGAGCACCTTCAAGTTCAAGCCACCCCCGACAACCCAACCCTCACCCCACCTCATCACCACCCGCAAGCATCATAGTGAACATTTATGGAACCGCTGTGCTTTATGATTTCACGTGGCAAACAGTGTGGGATCAATATGAAAGTTGCTGCTTACCGCTTAGAGAACACTATAAAAAGAAAACCACAATAAAGTGAGCTATATTTGAGCGCATAAATGCAGCTAGTGCTAAAAGCAGGGCTGTTATGTACGGTGCAGAGGTGATAAATACAGCGTGAGGGTGGCGAGACTAGATGACCCGGAATGATAATACTCGCGCCCCCACAGCCACACTGCACCCACCTCACCCCCCACAACCACACTGCACCCGCCCCACCCCCCACAACCACACTGCACCCGCCCCACCCCCCACAGCCACACTGCACCCGCCCCACCCCCCACAACCACACTGCACCCGCCCCACCCCCCACAGCCACACCGCACCCGCCCCACCACCCACAACCACACTGCACCTGCCCCACCAACCCACAGCCACACTGCACCCACCCACCCACAGCCACACTGCACCCACCCCACCAAACAGCCACACTGCACCCACCCACCCACACCACACTGCCCCCGCCCACGCACCCACAGCCACACTGCAATCGCTCCACCCACCCACAGCCACACACACCTGCCCCACCCAACCACAGCCACACTGCACCCATCCCACCCCCCCAAACCACACTGCACCTTCCCACACTGCACCCGCCCCACCCACGCACCCACAGCCACACTGCTACTGCCCACCCACCCACAGCCACACTGCCACCCTTCCACCCACACACAGCCACACTGCACCCACCCCACACACAGCCACACTGCACCCACCACCCACCCACAGCCACACTGACCTGCCCACACGTCCCAGCACACTGCAACTGCCCCACCCACCCACAGCCACACTGCCCACACGTACCACACCACCCCGACCCACCCACAACCACACTGCCACTGCCCCACATGGCAACCACACTCCATGCTCCACTCCCACCCACACCCTCACTCCGCCCGCCCCACCCACCCACAGCCACACTGCACCCGCCCCCCCCCACAGCCACTCCCACTGCACCTGCCACACTCCCCACATGCCACACTGCACCCACCCAACCCACCCACAGCCACAGTGCACCTGGCCCACCAACCCACAGCCACACTGCACCCACCCAACTCACCCACAGCCACACTGCACCTGTCCCACCCATCCTCAGCCACACTGCAACCCACCCCACCCACCCACAGCCACACTACACCCGCCCGACCCACCCACGCCACACTGCACCCACCCAAGCTACCCACACAACACTGCACCCATCCACCCATAGCCACACTGCACCCCCCCCCCCCCACAGCCACATGCACCAGTCCCACCCCCCACAGCACACTGCACCCGCCCACCCCCCCCCCCCACAGCCACACTGACCCACCAAACCCACCAACAACCACACTGCACCCGCCCCACCCACTCACCCACAGTCACGCTGCATCCGACCCAACCAGACCACTCCTTGAAGCTGAGGAAGCGGTACTCCAGACTGGACCTGCGACACAACTTTTTTGGCTTTATGGTGATTGACCTGTGGAATGACTTGCCGGAGAGTGTCGTAGCACCAGAGTCAGTGAACTGCCACACTGCAGGCCTATTATAGCTGTATCCTATTGATTGATTGATTGATTATAACAGCATAGTAACAGTATACTGACGTTATAACATGCATTGTAATATTTTGGGGTCTGCTGTGACTGAGACAGAGGATAGCCATCTTGGAAGAGATTGTGAAGACATGTAAGATATAAAGTATACCCAAACCTAATCCAACGTAATCTAGTTGATATTGGCGAGATCTTCACTAGAAATTTGGTGATGAGGATGGGATGATCTGGGCCAACCATCTTATGACCATTTATTGGGAAACTAGCCCACATTAGAGTGACATTCAAGAAAAGTAAGTGAACCAACTTACACATAAGGAAGCTATCACACCTCATTTCACACATCCTGAATCACCCATATTAGGTATGTGACTAAAAGAATTAAGTTCATGCATTTGTATCATAACTGGTACCGTTAGAATGATTTGCTTGCTTGTTTTGTTTGTTGGTGTTTTATTTTAAGTGGTAGTATTGGAAGGAATTGCTTGCTTGTTTTGTTTGTTGGTGTTTTATTTTAAGTGGTAGTATTGGAAGGAATTGCTTGCTTGTTTTGTTTGTTGGTGTTTTATTTTAAGTGGTAGTATTGGAAGGGATTGCTTGCTTGTTTTGTTTGTTGGTGTTTTATTTTAAGTGGTAGTATTGGAAGGAATTGCTTGCTTGTTTTGGTTTTTGAGAACAATATATTTCATCGGACCATGCAACTTTAAGAGGAGAAGACCTCACACAAAATCTAGAAGTAAGAAACATGTTTCCTCGACATGTATTTCGCTACAAGTAGATTTCAAAATAATTTCAAAATAATTTATTTAATTATTGTAACGACGTAAGCGCAATTCACCACGTCCTGCGACCAGAGGCTACCGATGAGGTGTTGTTAGTGTGCGTGCCGTTAGTAGCTGGTGCATAGTTTACTCACATGAATAGAACGAATAGTGCAACATGTTGAAAGTGGCAAAAAGGGACGGATCATCATTGAAACGCAGTAACCTCAAAACAGCCTCTTTCTGTCTGCCTTATCAAATATGCAATGCGTTTCGCACATGCCACTGTCTTTATTAGTTGCGCTATTAATTAAGTGATGCGTAACAATAGTAATATAAAACCACCCTACCTTGTCTGTTTATGAGACCCTGGAAAGCTATGTCGAAGTCCCGTTGAATGTAGCGACGTTTGTTTAGTTCGCTGGTGAGGTCCCAGGTGGCAGCACGAGAGGCCTTCTTTTGCTGGGTGCACTAGAACTTGGAAGTCGCAACGGACGGCTTCTTAGTAGCTTTGGGGAAATAGTCACGGGTGGGCCTATCGTTTTGACATGTTGGTTCCTTGACGTGTGATATGTTCGTCTACATATAGGTGGAGAGTAACTCAAACAATAGTACCATTGAATAAAACCAACATGTGAATTCGAATCAACTCGACACACTATGGGATTCCATATAAAAGGCTATGGCGCGGAAGACGAGCCTGAAAAGTGTGTACTGTCTTTTGGGATTAATATGATCAGAAACCAGATGACCCCGGATGCGGGGCGGGATGGGCGGGAGCCCGGTGAGGTCTCGCATCAGTGCAGGATATGCGGCGAGCCCGGCGAGGGCCGCCGCCAATTCAGCACCTTAGGACGGCTTGTGCAATGTCGGCAGTCAGTAAGTGCAGAGTGACTGTAAGTGCTAAACCGGTCCATACCCCGTGTTGTGGTGGAACCTGCCGACCAAATGTCCGCAAAACGCGGTGCGGACCCCAGAACCCGAGTTGACAGTAAAGGTGTCTGGCCGCCGCCAGGTGTACTAATGAGAGTTAATCGCGCTTAATTAACCGCCAGGCAATCCTTGCTGGCATTCTATCACTACTGCGACATAAATAAACGCAAGTCAAACGTGAGTCCGAGCAGAATGCCACATTTCTAGCAGAATGCCAGCAATTAGTTGTGAACGGTGGACAATAACCTTGATCGGTCCTTGGTGGAATTTGGCCAGGCAGCCCCACTTCCAACCTCCCCACCCACACTGCTTACCTCCTCACCTTCCCACCATCCCACATCCAAACCCCACTACCCCTACCCCCACCTCTCCACCACCCACACCTCTCCACCACCCACAACTCTCCACCACCCACACCTCTCCACCTCTCCACCAACCCCACCTCCCACCTCCCACCTCCCCACCACCCACACTTCGCATCTCCACACCTCTCCACCACCCCACCTCTCCACCACCACCACATCTCCACCTCCCAACCTCTCTACCACCCCCACGCCCCACCTCCCCACCACCCACACTTCACATCTCCACACCTCTCCACCACCCCCACCTCACAACCTGTTCACCATCCACACCTACCCACCTCTCCACCACCAACACTTCGCCCTCCCAAGCTCTCCACCACCCTACCTCCCCATCTCTCCACCACCCACCTCTCCACCTCTCCACCCCCCCACCTCTCCACCTCTCCACCAACCACACTTCGCATCTCCACAACTCTCCACCATCCACACCTCCCCACCTCTCCACCAACCACCCTTCGCGCCCCACACCTCTCCATCACCCCACATCCCAACCTCTCCACCACCCCCACCTCCCAACCTGTCGACCCCCATACTTCGCACCTCCCCACATCTCAACCACCCACATCTCCCCAACTCTCCACCACCCCACTCCCATCAATCACACTTACCTCTCCACCTCACCCCACCTATCCACCCCCGATTTCCTCCCCCACCCCACCTATCCACCACCCACAACTCCTCATCATCCTACATTCTCTCCCATCCCACTTCCCACCATCCTACCTACCACTCCCCACCCTCCCCACCTCCCACCTCCCCAACCTCTTCCACCATCCTTCATTCCCACCTCCCCACCACCGCTACCTCCGCCAACCCCACTTCCCCACTACCATATCTCCTCACCTCCTCAATTCCCTCCGCCTCAACTCCCAACTGCCCACTCCTCTCCCCGCATTCACCCCACCCCCCTCCCACCTCCTACCTCACTTCTCCACACTCTCCACCTCCCACCTCCCACCGCCACCAGTGCGCCATTCCTGTTCCTGTCTCACGGGGGTTTGACACGTGACAATGAAGGGGGGGGTGGGGGGGGGGGCTTTTAATTGGATGATTGACAGGTGCGCTGGTGGCATGCTCATCGTTCGGTAATAAGTTAATTTGATATTGATGTCACATGACACAGACATTACTCTGTCAGCCTACACGCCCTCGTCTTGTCGCGTCACGGTTGCGATGCATCACGGGATAACAGACGTAGGCTGGGCAGCTTCTGGCATAATCAGGTCTGACAACAGGATGCCGCCCGCCCTGCCTGAAGTGAGAAGCAGTGCACCACTCAGCTATTGCTCTCCAGGGACCTTAGTTTTGAATATCAGTCAGTTCCACTCAGAAATCTCTAATCATACAGACAGACCAACCCTAGAGTATACATGTGTATGTGTATGTGTGTCTCCGTATTGTCTTTGTAGCGAATATATGTGTGATATATAATGCAAGGGGAACATATACTTTATGTATATCTATTCCTCCGTGGCACATCCTCCAGCTGTCGGGGTAATTGGTAGGTAGGACCCCCCTCCTGCCAGCCACACTGGAGGAATTTTTTCGAAATAATTGGTATCCCTTGTAGCGCATCGTGGTAATGTATATGCGGCTATCGTTGTATTAGTGAATGCCGGCGACAACCATAACTTCCACAGTTGTGTGTCCTTTGTGCAATATGGCGGCGATGTGGTAATTACGAGGAGTACCGTTAGGTAGGATCACCCTCATGTTTATGACTACTTCACATGCGCTACACGCATGCGCTACACAGAGGTGATTAATGAAGTAACCACATGTTGTCTTATGCATTGTCTACTCTGTTCCAAATAATTTGTCAATTAAATTTTTTGGAAAATCACTAACAACAATGTTATCAAACCAGAAACTATTGAATTGAAATGGACAATTAAGGATCGCTATGGGAAACGTTGGTAAAATTGTTCAAATGTAGTGGAACTGATGATGGATGAACGCTCAACTGACTGCCAACCCTGGATGGATGTACTTATTGCAAACAGACTGCAGGCGTCATGGTGTGAAATATACACCTGCATTTATTGGAGTTTTACCTCCTGCAACACAGTGCTGCCACACTGCAACACTGGGCTGCTGGCCGATACCACACTCAGTCACATTATCTTCATACTGAGGAAACCATTGCTTGTCCTATCATGTTAATGCCGAGTGGCGGTCTAAGTAGCAACAATTATTGCTTTTTAAGTCATTGCTTTAATTTAGCTGGTGTCGAACGCACGACCTCCCGAGCAGGAAACCAGCCAGCACTCTTACAGATTCGGCCATCCCGACCGGTAGCCTACAACTGTTCAAGGCTGGAATCCATCTAGACTAGTCTAGTACTACTAGTAATAGTACTAGACTAGTCTAGTACTAATAGTAAGTAGTACAAGGAGTCTGTATACTCGAACATCTATTGCTTAAACTGACTATGGCTGGGACTACGTTTCAAGCATTCTTTGTGGCCATATAGTCATGCATCGGCCGTGTGCTAGACCAGTTTGTAGGTCAGGTACCCTTTTTGTGCATAATATATTATGTCTATAATTACACATGCAATGCTAATTGCCTAGCTATTCTGTAAAGGACTGCTGTACTGACATGTTCCCTTCAACCTCGAATATTACCACAACCACACGCGGCCATCCACACTGGGCACCGTTGCCCGGTCAGCGTGCGGTACAGGGTGCGCTGCGATGTAGCCGGTATGAGGGGCATCACTGCCCCCATGTGCTGCCACGAGACGCGACCACGCCGGCAACATGTGCATAATTGCAACCACAAACGAGACGCCTGGCCCTGCTACGACATGTACTTATTTCCATGGTAGGTAACCGCGATGACATCCCCTCTAATTAAAACAGCCCTGCTACGTATTAGGACTGACTTTGAGCAATTTGCTAGATGTACCGTGCATTGACACAAAATTACAAGGTCACTGCAACCCATCCCAGACGATTACACGCTGTGATTTTCTTAACATAAATAAAGTAATAGGATTGCGGAGAAAGACCATGACAATAATGGATGAGGGAATACATGCCAATATTTACAAGGGGAAGTAAATGCTAACAATATTGACATTAATTCTCATTTGGATTAACATTAATAACAATGAGTATGACTTTAGCACATGATGTGACCAAGAACATCATGGTTTACAAATATTTCACAGTGGACAGGCTTGAATTATTCACAGTCTATCAGAACAGCACAACATCGGGACAAGTGGAGAACCATTGCATCCAACCCTCGACTAGAGGATGGAACTATTGATTGATTGATTGATGACTTTAGCAGAGTTCTCCCTGACATTCGAATGTCAGAAATAGAAGGTGATGTGCCATCGTTCCATGAGCCAACACCATGAATGTGAGTAGTGTAGTGTGAGTTTGCACCATGAAGGCGAATAATGTAGTACAGGTATGCAGCATGAAGGTGAGTAATGTAGTACAAGTATGCTCCATGAAGGTGAGTAGTGTAATATGAGTATGCACCATGAAGGTGAATAGTGTAGTGTGAGTGTGCACCATGAAGGTGAGTAATCTAGTACACGTATGCACGAGGAAGGTGAGGAATGTAGTACAAGTATGCACCATGAAGGTGGGTAATGTAGTACAAGCATGCACCATGAAGGTGAGTAGTGTAGTGTGAGTATGCACCATGAATGTGAGTAGTGTAGTATGAATATGCACCATGAAGGTGAGTAATGTAGTACAAGTATGCAACATGAAGGTGAGTAGTGTAGTACAAGTATGCACCATGAAGGTGAGTAGTGTAGTATGACCATGCACCATGAAGGTCAGAAGTGTAGTTTGAGTATGCGCCATGAAGGTGAATAGCGTAGTGTGAGTATGCACCATGAAGGTGAGTATAGTAGTACAAACATGCACCATGAAGGTGAGTAGTGTAGTACAAGTATGCACCATGAAGGTGAGTAGTGTAGTATGAGTATGCACCATGAAGGTGAGTAGTGTAGTGTGAGTATGCACCATGAAGGTGAATAGTGTAGTGTGAGTATGCACCATGAAGGTGAGTATTGTAGTACCCGTATGCACCATGAATGTGAGTAGTGTAGTGTGAGTATGCACCCTGAAGGTGAATAGTGTAGTGTGAGTATGCACCATGAAGGTAAGTAGCGTAGTATGAGTATGCACCATGAAGGTGAGTAGTGTAGTGTGAGTATGCACCATGAAGGTGAATAGTGTAGTGTGAGTATGCACCATGAAGGTGAGTATTGTAGTACCCGTATGCACCATGAATGTGAGTAGTGTAGTGTGAGTATGCACCATGAAGGTGAGTAGTGTGTGAGTATGCACCATGAAGGTGAATAGCATAGTGTGAGTATGCACCATGAATGTGAGTAGTGTAGTGTGAGTATGCACCATGAAGGTGAGTAGCATAGTGTGAGTATGCACCATGAAGGTGAGTAGTGTAGTGTGAGTATGCACCATGAAGGTGAATAGCGTAGTGTGAGTATGCACGATGAATGTGAGTAGTGTAGTGTGAGTATGCACAATGAAGGTGATTAGTGTAGTGTGAGTATGCACCATGAAGGTGAATAGTGTAGTGTGAGTATGCACCATGAAGGTGAGTATTGTAGTATGAGTATGCACCAGGAATGTGAGTAGTGTAGTGTGAGTATGCACCATGAAGGTGAATAGTGTAGTGTGAGTGTGCACCATGAATGTGAGTAGTGTAGGATGAGTATACACCATGAAGGTGAGTAGTGTGTGAGTATTGTAGTACCCTTGTGCACCATGAATGTGAGTAGCATAGTGTGAGTATGCACCATGAAGGTGACTAGTGTGTGAGTATGCACCATGAAGGTGAATAGTATAGTGCGAGTATGCACCATGAAGGTGAGTAGTGTAGTATGAGTATGCACCATGAAGGTGAGTAGTGTAGTGTGAGTATGCACCATGAAGGTGAGTAGTGTAGTGTGAGTATGCACCATGAAGGTGAATAGTGTAGTGTGAGTATGCACCATGAATGTGAGTAGTCTAGTGTGAGTATACACCATGAAGGTGAAGCGTGTAGTATGAGTATGCACCACGAAGGTGAGTAGTGTAGCGTGAGTGTGCAGCATGAAGGTGAATAGTGTAGTATGAGTATGCACCATGAATGTGAGTAGTGTAATGTGAATAAGCACCATGAAGGTGAGTAATGTAGTGTGAGTATGCACCATGAAGGTGAGTGGTGTAGTGTCAGTATGCACCATGACGGTGAGTAGTGTAGTGTGAGGATGCATCATGAAGGTGAGTGATGTAGTCTGAGTATGCCCCATGAGTATGACTGGCGTAGTGTGAGTGAATAGTGTAGTGTGAGTATGCCTCAGGAATGTGAGTGGTGTAGTGTGAGGATGTACCATGAAGGTGAGTAGCATAGTGCGAGTATGCACCATGAATGTGAGTGGTGTAGTGTGAGCATGCACCATGAATGTGAGTAGCATAGTGCGAGTATGCACCATGAAGGTGAGTAGTATAGTGTGAGCATGCACCATGAAGGTGAGTAGCATAGTGTGAGTATGCACCATGAAAGTGAGTAGAGTAGTGTGAGTATGCACCATGAAGGTGAGTGGGGTAGTGTGAGTATGCACCATGAAGGTGAATAGTGTAGTGTGAGTATGCACCATGAAGGTGTGTAATGTAGTGTGAGTCTGCACCATCAAGGTGAGAGGGGTAGTGTGAATATGCACCATGAAAGTGAATAGTGTAGTGTGAGTATGCACCATGAATGTGAGTAGCGTAGTGTGCGTATGCACCATGAAGGTGAATAGCATAGTGTGCGTATGCACAATGAAGGTGAGTTGTGTAGTGTGAGTATGCACCATGAAGGTGAGTAGTGTAGTACAAATATTCACCATGAAGGTGAGTAGCGTAGTGTGAGTATGCACCATGAAAGTGAGTAGAGTAGTGTGAGTATGTACCATGTAGGTGAGTAGTGTAGTGTGAGTATGCACCATGAAGGTGAATAGTGTAGTGTGAGTATGCACCATGAAGGTGAATAGTGTAGTCTGAGAATGCACCATCAATGTGAGTAGTGTAGTGGGAGTATTCACCATGAAGGTTAGTAGTGTACTGTGAGTATGCACCATGAAGGTGACTAGTGTAGTGTGAGTATGTACCATGTAGGTGAATAGTGTAGTGTGAGTATGCACCATGAAGGTGAATAGTGTAGTGTGAGTATGCACCATGTAGGTGAGTAGTGTAGTGTGAGTATGCACCATGAAGGTGAATAGTGTAGTGTGAGTATGCACCATGAAGGTGAATAGTGTAGTGTGAGTATGCACCATGAAGGTGAATAGTGTAGTGTGAGTATGCACCATGAAGGGGAATAGTGTAGTGTGAGTATGCACCATGTAGGTGAGTAGTGTAGTGTGAGTATGCACCATGAAGGTGAATAGTGTAGTGTGAGTATGCACCATGAAGGTGAATAGTGTAGTGTGAGTATGCACCATCAATGTGAGTAGTGTAGTGGGAGTATTCACCATGAAGGTTAGTAGTGTACTGTGAGTATGCACCATGAAGGTGACTAGTGTAGTGTGAGTATGCACCATGAAGGTGAATGGTGTAGTGTGCATATGCACCATGAAGGTGAGTAGGGTGAGTATGCACCATGAAGGTGAGTAGTGTAGTGTGAGTATGCCCCATGAGTGTGACTAGCGTAGTGTGAGTATGCACCATGAAGGTGAATAGTGTAGTGTGAGTATGCACCATGAAGCTGAGTAGTGTAGTGTGAGTATGCACCATGAAGGTGAGTGAATAGTGTACTGTGAGTATGCCCTAGGAATGTGAGTAGTGTAGTGTGAGTATGCACCATGAAGGTGAATAGTGTAGTGTGAGTATGCACCATGAATGTGAGGGTGTAGTGTGAGTATGCACCATGAAGGTGAGTAGTGTAGTGTGAGTATGCACCAAGAATGTGAGGGTGTAGTGTGAGTATGCACCATGAAGGTGAGTATTGTAGTGTGAGTATGCACCATGAATGTGAGGGTGTAGTGTGAGTATGCACCATGAAGGTGAGTAGTGTAGTGTGACTATGCACCATGAATGTGAGGGTGTAGTGTGGGTATGCACCATGAAGGTGAGTATCATAGTGTGAGTATGCACCATGAAGGTGAGTATCATAGTGTGAGTATGCACCAGGAGGGAGAGTGGTGTAGTGTGCATATGCACCATGAACGTGAGTAGCATAGTGTGAGTATGCACCATGAAGGTGAGTAGCATAGTGTGAGTATGCACCATGAAGGTGAGTAGTGTAGTTTGAGTATGCACCCTGAAGGTGAATACTGTAGTGTGAGTATGCACCATGAATGTGAGTAGTGTTGTGTGAGTATGCACCATGAAGGTGAGTAGCCTAGTGTGAGTATGCACCATGAAGGTGAGTAGTGTAGTGTGACTATGCACCATGAAGGTGAGTAGTGTAGTGTGAGTATGCACCATGAAGGTGAGTAGCATAGTGTGAGTATGCACCATGAAGGTGAGTGGTGTAGTATGAGTATGCACCATGAAGGTGAGTGGTGTAGTATGAGTATGCACCATGCAGGTGAATAGTGTAGTGTGACTATGCACCATGAAGGTGCATAGTGTAGTGTGAGTATGCACCATGAAGGTGAGTAGTGTAGTGTGAGTATGCACCATGAAGGTGAGTAGTGTAGTGTGAGTATGCACCATGAAGGTCCGTAGTGTAGTGTGAGTATGCACCATGAAGGTCTGTAGTGTAGTGTGAGTATGCACCATGAAGGTGAGTAGTGTAGGGTGAGTATGCACCATAAAGGTGACTAGTGTAGTGTGAGTATGCACCACAAAGGTGAATAGTTTAGTGTGAGTATGCACTATGAAAGTGTGTGGTGTAGTGTGAGTATGCACCATGAATGTGAGTAGTGTAGTGTGAGTATGCACCATGAAGGTGAGTCGCATAGTGTGAGTATGCACCATGAAGGTGTGTAGTGTAGTGTGAGTATGCACCATGAAGGTGAGTCGCATAGTGTGAGCATGCACCATGAAGGTGAGTAGTGTAGCATGAGTATGCACCGTGAAGGTGAGTAGTGTAGTATGAGTATGCACCATGAAGGTAAGTAGCGTAGTATGAGTATGCACCGTGAAGGTGAGTAGTGTAGTGTGAGTATGCACCATGAAGGTAAGTAGCGTAGTATGAGTATGCACCATGAAGGTGAGTAGTGTAGTGTGAGAATGCACCATGAAGGTAAGTAGCGTAGTATGAGTATGCACCGTGAAGGTGAGTAGTGTAGTGTGAGTATGCACCATGAAGGTAAGTAGCGTAGTATGAGTATGCACCGTGAAGGTGAGTAGCATAGTGTGAGTATGCGCCATGCACCACGGACTATGGAACTTTAATTTGACCAAATTTCATTTTTGGAGTAAGCTATTCTCATAAATAACCTTATTTCAACCCCGAAGTGAATATTCATTATTCTAAATAACAGAATTAGTTCGTATCAGTGAATAGATTTGTGCTTTTTGTTTTATTTACATACACTTGATAGTAGAACGAACTGCTTATATCCAACCATGATTCAGGAGTAGTGTGATGCCCACGTCACCCGCAAATCGTCAATACTCTATTTCCCGCTCCCAGTGCTCATTCACGGGCCTTATATTGGTGTGGTTCGTGGGGGTACTGACGCCTCAATAAGTGTGTTCTCAGCAGTCCCTGCACTTACTCCACATTGCCAGGGACCCTCGGGAACAAGCTCATCCTTGATTCGGTTGGTGGTAAGCTATCTAACTGTTAATCAACAAACTACTTTCAATTTGACTAGCCCCGCCCCCCGTGTGCGATGCTGGCGGAATGGTGCGGGTGACCACGCCTCACTAAGCTCGCCGCCTGGCCGGTGCTTCAACTGCCCGCTGGGGCTCCCGCTGCCCTGCTGCCCCGCCCCCGGGGACTACACGTGCCTGCAGACCACCCGGCAAAAGCATTACCGCCTTAATATCGCCACGCCATCAGTATCAGTTAGGATGTTCAAGTGACCCTTGACTTTACTAATGCATTTCACAGCGAAATCTCGTCGCAGAAGGTAGAAAACCGGAAACCATCACAATATGAAATATGCTGCATGCTTTTCACACATGAGGTTATTGCTTTTGATCGATGAAACAAGACTTAAACACCATGTTATTGTATAGTCTTTGTGGTGAAGTTTATTCAGAAAAAGGAGCGAACAATGTTTTAGGGCATAACCTATATATGTATATAGTTAAGGACACGCACATACACATAGAGTTGTGATGGACAACCGTAATGACTTTCAATCCCGTCCAGAATAAATCCAGCAAAAATCTCAGGGCGAAAACTTCAAGGAGAACCGTAAATGACATATGCTAATTCATAGGAAGAACCAGGATCCTTTAAGAATAAACTATGCGAAGGTCTCAGGACCATTGACAATGCCTTGAGTTTGATGGTATGCGCAGTGCAAAACATTAGTTTAATTCAAAATTAATAGAAATCAAGAACCCTAACCTTATAATTTTAATATAATCTTTTTGGTAAAGATGTTTTCTATATGTGTACCAAGCGATTTGTTTCTAGGTGGGGTGGTTTTAGAGATATTTCACTTTTTCTGTATGAAGATTGCTCACGGCCATTGACAATGTATTTGAGTGTATGCGTACCGCGGAAACTGGCGGACGGCGGAAACTGCGACTCCGGGCTGTGAGGCGTCGTCCGCCGGCCCGACCGTCGGTCACTCAGCAGGTCAGGTTGCGCGGCATAAGCTGCTGACTAAATGCCAATTAGATGGCGCATGCCGGAGCATGCGCCGTTCACCTGTCAGCGTTGATTTTCCTGACAGACGCAAGCCGGTGCCTGGGGTGAGCTGGCTCGCGCAGCCTTATTACATAAATAGTATTATAGTCAATGCGCGTCGCGTCTGGCCCTGCACGTGCTGCACGTGCTGCACGTGCTGCACGTGCACGTGCTGCACGTGCTACCTAATAAAGCTACACGTGTCAGTATGCTGTGGTAATCCATGCTTACTATATCGAGATTTACGTCTGGCGAAAAGGACATATTAGTTATTACGGGCGGATTAAGAATTTAATCGCAATGCCGACCGGTGTTGGACAGCACATTGCCTTCCGTTATGTTGCAGTCACACTACGACGACAAGGGCGACGAGTGTCCAACGAGTTGGACTTTTGGGAACTCGTCGGATCTCGTTCGAATCTCGTTATGATCTCATTAAGGTGTCGTTGCAACTCGTCCACTCTCGTCGCCTTTCGTCGCCTCTTGTCGGCAAGCCGTCAAGTTTTTTGACATGTTGAAAAAGTTTGACGTAGCTCGACGAGTTCAGAACTAGTTTGCATCACGTCATGGTCACGTTACAGTCACGTTATGGTCTCGTCTTCGACGTTACATACTCGTCGCGCTCTCGGTCGCGTCGTTAGGCTCTCGTTATGCTCTCTGTCACGTCGTTAGGCTCTCGTTATGACCACGTCGTCTGGTTGGTTGGTTGTTGGTTGGTTGTTGGTTGTTGGTTGTTGGTTGTTGGTTGGTTGTTGGTTGGTTGGTTGTTGGTTGGTTGGTTGTTGGTTGGTTGTTGGTTGGTTGTTGGTTGGTTGTTGGTTGTTGGTTGGTTGTTGGTTGGTTGTTGTTGTTGTTGTTGTTTCTGTTGTTGGTTGGTTGTGTGATGGTTGGTTGTTGTCGTTGTTGGTTGGTTGTTTGGTTGTTGGTTGGTTGTTGGTTGGTTGTTGGTTGGTTGTTGTGTTTGGTTTTGTTTGGTTGTGGTTGGGTGTTGGTTGGTTGTTGTTGGTTGTTGTTTGTTTGGTTGTTGGGTTGGTTGTTGGTTGGTTGTTGGTTGGTTGGTTGTTGGTTGTTGGCTGGTTGTTGGTTGTTGGTTGGTTGTTGGTTGGTTGTTGGTTGGTTGTTGGTTGGTTGTGGATTGGTTGTTGGTTGGTTGTTGGTTGGTTGTTGGTTGGTTGTTGTTTGGTTGGTTGTTGGTTGTTGGTTGTGTGTCTGTGTGGGTGTCTGTGTGGGTGTCTGTCTGTGTATGTCTGTGTCTGTCTCTGTGTCTCTGTGTCTCTGTCTCTCTGTCTGTCCATCTGTCCGTCCATCTCTCTGTCTCTCCATCTCTCTGTCTGTGTCTGTGTGTCTGTGTGTGTATGTGTCTGTCTGTGTGTGTCTGTGTGTGTGTCTGTGTGTGTATGTGACTGTGTGTGTATGTGTCTGTGTGTGTCTGTGTGTGTCTGTGTGTGTCTGTGTGTGTATGTGTGAGTCTGTGTGTATGTGTATGTGTCTGTGTGTGTATGTGTCTGTGTGTATGTGTGTGTGTATGTTTGGGTGTCTGTGTGTGTATGTGTGTGTATGTGTGTGTCTGTGTGTGTATGTGTGTGTGTCTGTGTGTGTGTATGTGTGTGTATGTGTGTGTATGTGTCTGTGTGTATGTGTCTGTGTGTGTCTGTGTGTGTCTGTGTGTGTCTGTGTGGGTGTCTGTGTGTGTATGTGTGTGTATGTGTCTTGGCCCCGAATTTGCATATGTCATCGGGTTTTTAGAAAATCCAACTCGTTTGGTCACTCATCGCCCTTGTCATCGTAGTGTGACTGCACCATTAAGCTCACACTACACACTCACACAATTCATCTCTGGTTCATGGTGCATGGTGAGGGATGTGCGTTATCTTCAATATTTTTGTCCATTTCAATCTGTTTCCTCAATCCAGTAAAGTGCGACAGGGCCTTTAACTTTTTGTGTTTAAGGGTGCTTACAAAAATACAAGGCAAGTTTGCCGAGTGCTTTCCTGCCACATTCATATATACATGAGCAAAAAAGGTTAAGCAAATATAATTACACAAAGTACAATTCTAGGGTATTCCTGTGCATATGGATGGCTGTGCTGTTACATTTACAAACGGTGGTACTGGTAGTACTAGTACTAGTCGTAGTAGTTTGAGCTTGCCGGGGGTGGGTGGGGGTGGGGGTGAGGGTGAGTGTAGGGTTGGGGTTGGGGTTGGGGTTGGGGTTGGGGTTGGGGTTGGGGTTGGGGTTGGGGTGGGGGTTGGGGTTGGGGTGGGGGTGGTTGGAAAGTCGCACGAAAGCAGGAACACGATGATGCCGAAGTGACCGATGGATGTCTGCATTCGGGTCCTCTGGTGGTGCGTGGTGCGTGGTGCGTGGTGCGTGGTGCGTGGTGCGTGATGCGTGGTGCGTGGTGCGTGGTACGTGGTGCGTGGTGAGGGATGTGCGTATGGGGGAGGGTTGTACACAGGCAGGAACACGATGATGTGATGGTGAAGTCAGCGGTGGAAGTGGTGCGTACCGTGGTGCGTAGTGCATGTTTAAATAATAGTTAAATCTCTGGTGGTACAGTGAATTGAACATGTGACTAAATTCAGTGAACTTCATCTTACAAGTACACGCATAAATGAAACATAACCAACATATCCTTTATTTCCATGTGTTGCCTACTCAAATCTAGGCACAACAACCAGCCAGGCCCCGATGAACACCTTTGATGATATACGGTGCCAATTGTTTCCCATCTAGTCCAAATCTCATAAATGCCAGGGGCCATATGCACCAATCGGAGTTAGGGCCTTAACCGCGGTTTGGGAAGCTCCACACGGCTAACGGTGGAAAATCTGTATGCACCAATCGGTGCCAGCGCTAGCCGTGGACAGTAACCTAGGCTAAGGTACCCCAGTTTCAAATCAGGTTTAACTGCTAGCCGAGCCGGTTAGTGTGTGTGTGTGGGTCTCAATCTATTCAATGCTGTCATATTTAACAGAATTACGTAAGCCATAAGTGAAATTTGATCAATTTAACCCTAAATGCGAAGCGATATTAACGCTGTTGCCGTAGCAGCGGCGATATTAATATTTTCGAATCGACGAATTTAAAGTAAACAAATCGCCGCCGCTATATCCATACTGTCCAACGTCAAATAAAAATGGCCGCCGCCACCACCGCCCAATCGGCGGGAATATATTACGCCCAAATCTATTCAATGCGATCATATTTAACACAATTACATATGCAATAAGGGAAATTTTATCAATTTAACCCTAAATTCGAACCGATATTAATGTAGCCGCAGCATTGGCGGCGTTATTCATATCGACGACTGGAGGGAATTCCCAAATCTATAAATAAACTCACGGTCAGCTATCCGCGCCGGCTAAAACATTGGCGCATACCAGTTTTTCTTTTTCACGGACCCCCCACTACCCGGAGCTAGCTGACCGGAGTTAGCACCTAGCTCCGGTTACGACTAGCACAACTTGGTACATACGGGCCCAGGAGCCCTGCATGGGCGACTCGAGGCCTGGGGGGGGGGGGGGGCGGTTACACGCGTCTGGCTTGTTATAATCGGAATGTGTTTGAGCGAATTCCTGCTGTAATCTAAATAGGACTTTGTTTTATGACTTCCGGCTTGCGTCATTAATCTTGTGGGATGACATTTTGTTATGTATTTCGCTTCTTTTCTATATATTCTGGTGTTCTCTGTGGCGGAGTGGTTAGAGTGTCTGACTTTTTTCTAGGTCAGACTCCTAATCTGAAGGTCAGTGGTTTGATTCCCCGTGCTCCCACCTCTACCAATTTGGATTTCCACCGCTGTGCATAACTTACAGAGTCATCAAAGGCCAGTTGCTCTCATACCATGTCTATGCTGTGTGGGAGGTTAAAAATGCCTTGGGTCAGTAAAAGTGTAGGCTCGGGCTTTCTATCGACAAACTGTCAAATGGTGAAAACAAGTCTATTCAGACTTATCCACGATAGGCAGTATAAATCTTCAAGAAAGAAAAAAAATATATATACATGTATATATAATCTTTTCGATATTTGTGTAGTATAAGCATGTATACCATTATTATTAGGGTGGAATCGTCTTCTAAAAAAGTTGTGCGTCGGCGCCTTTATTACTAGAAGCTGGAGATGCTGACGGTCGTCACATTGTCCGAGAATATCTCCTGCACCACTCGGAAGAGGAATTACTTTGCTGTGCTTGCCCTTGCCATACACCTCCGGCTACCTTCCCATCACATGTGTCAGCAATCACCGTTGAAAAGCCCCCCTGCCGTCCACGTACACCCAGCGTGACAGGAACAATTGTGTAGCTGTTGGTAATGGGTAAGTACCGTTAAGCGACACCATGCATCCCACCCTGGTCAGTGGTGACTCTTTTGGTGGTGAGGGCGGCGAGGCTATTTTCCCTGTAAATTAACCTACTTAAGAGTGGGAGGCCTGTGTATATTACTATATAGTATGTATCCAAATGCCATTTCCCAATACACGACTTCAACTGTATTGACTTCAACTTTGCTATAAAGTATGAGCTCCATTTTCCTGACTGGAAGTGATAGGAAGTAATTGTAAATTGTGCACCGCCTATGCTTGCGAAAGCGCATTTCTTATAATGTGATTTTGGTAATCTTGATAAGCCTTTTCTCAGTGATGAGCTTGATACGAGGTGTTGCCTGAGGCCACTGGCGAGGGCACTGACCAGTACTCTGGCTGCGGCGGGCTGCCGGTAACCAGAACTGGCAAGGGTGCATGTATGTGGCTCTACATCTCCACCGCCAGGGTGTCGCGGTGATCCTCTCTGAACCCTCATTGCTCCGCTAAATGTAGGCATGCTAAACACTGCACATGTACATGAATGCATTATATATGTCTGCTTACTTTTCTTTCCCATTAGAAGTGGAGTGTCAAAGCTTGATAGGGCTAGGAGTTGTAGAATGAGGAAGAACCACTGTCGACAGCTGGTATTTCCCCTGCCTAAATAACTAATGTTTAAAAACAAAATAATTGATGGTGTGCCTATCCCCCCTCCCCATAGACCTATTTCATATGACGTCAGCATAGGTATCTAGGTCAGTGCGTGCACATTTTGGCTGCAGGACATTTTGGCTGCAGGACGACACAGTGTCACACTGCAAACTCAATGGCTATGAGCAATTTTCATACAGAAAATGTGAAATATCTCTAAAACCACACCACCTTGACACAAAACGCTTGGTACACTTATAGAAAACATATTCAATGAATAGATTATATTAAATTGATAAGGTTAGGGTTCTGCATTTCTCTTACTTTTGAATAAAATAGACGTTTTCCACTGTGCATACCGGCAAACTCAATGCATTATCAATGGTCGTGAGCAATCTTCATACAGAAAAAGTGAAATATCTCTAAAACCACACCACCTAGAGACAAACTGATTGGAACACATATAGAAAACATATTCAACGAACAGATTATATTAAATTTATAAGGTTTGGGCTCTGTATTTCTAGTAATTTTGAATAAAATAGACGTTTTGCATTGTGCGTACCGGCAAACTCAATGCATTGTCAATGGCCGTGAGCAATCTTCATTCAGAATATGTGAAATATCTCTAAAACTACACCATCTAGAAACAAACTGATTTGAACAAATATAGAAAACATATTCAACGAACAGATTATATAAAATGTATATGGTTAGGGTTCTGCATTTCTATTAATTTTGAATAAAATTAACCTTTTGCACTGCGTATACCGGCAAACGCAATGCATTGTCAATGGCCGTGAGCAATCTTGAATTATCTTCAGACAGAAAAGGTGAAATATCTCTAAAACTACACCACCTAGAAACAAACCGCCTGGGACACATATAGAAAACATATTCAACGAATATGTTAGGGTTCTGTATTTCTATTAATTTTGAATAAAATAGACGTTTTGCACTGTGCGTACCGGCAAACTCAATGCATTGTCAATGGCCGTGAGCAATCTTCATTCATATAGAAAACATATTCAACGAACAGATTATATTAAATATATTATATGGTTAGGGTGCTGCATTTCTATTAATTTTGAATAAAATAAACGTTTTGCACTGCGCGTACCGACAAACTGAATGGCCGTGTGCCTTCGTTCTGGAGCCAAGCTGTGCGCGCATACACAATGTTTATAAACATTGAAAGGGGTCTATACCAATGTCCATATCGATTCTGAAACGATCCAGATACTACTTACATATTATGTTGTCTTATGCAGGTAACATACACCTTATGATGTATGTTCCTGAACATATTCTGGTCACAGGGTCACCTGGTGTTCTTGTTCCACGTCTGCCCGTCCCTGCATCCTTTCTTGACCACGCTGTTCAGATTTTAAGGCCCTGTCACACTTTATTGGATTAATGAAATGGATTGAAACGGAACAAAGTCCGTTGATATCTGGCAAAGTCCGGTTTGTGTCAGTTGCATATCCATTGATATCTGTTGATATCCGGCCTGATCCGTTACAAGTTTTGAGCATGCACAAAACTTGTAACGGATTGCGCCAGACTGACGTATGCGGTAATTATCCATTACCATTCAGTCCCCGTCCATTCCATGTCCGTTCCCATCCATTACCCATCCATTCCCATCCGTTCCTGCCCATTACATATCCATTACACGTCCATTGCGGTTCATTATAGTTCTTTTGCATACTGAATTGTCTGTTGATCGTTAGATACATTATCAACCGTTACTGTCCATTACCATCTGTTACCCGTTTGTTACCATCTGTTACCCATCCATTACCATCTGTTACATAATCGATACATTTCAAGTCTGAATCACACCAGATTAGAATATTTTTGTCCATTTCAATCTGTTTCCTCAATCCAGTAAAGTGTGACAGGGCCTTTAACTTTTTGTGTTTACGGGTGCTTACAAAAATACAAGGCAAGTTCCCCAAGTGCTTTCCTGCCACATTCATATATACATGAGCAAAAAAGGTTAAGCAAATATAATTACACAAAGCACAATTCTAGGGTATTCGTGTGCATATGGATGGCTGTGCTGTTAAATTTACTTATTTAAATATATCTACAATAATCACGAAATATCTTCGAAGGAACTCTCCCAAATTCCTGAAAAAGTTGACACGAAATTCGGCTACCTCAATAATACAAAAGTAGATGATGCACGTAGCCCGCCTAGACTCGACACCTAGGGCGGACTGCCTGGCTTTGATTGCCGAGATGCGCATCATCCGGCCCACCACCCACGGTGCGACACGGGCAGCAGGCTGCTAACCCCGGCCACCATTAGCCGGCGCTGCTGCCGACACACCCGGGCGCTGTGTTGAGGCTGCCAGTGCGGGTGAGTTATATCCCTGGCGGCCCGCTCCGGGGCGGTCCGAGCTCGGACATAATCGGACACAGATCAGCACGGCTTTGGATTGGTGAGTGCCCGAGAACCGTGATCTATGGGCCTCAGGGTGGAGGGTTAGTGTGGGCGGGGGCGTGGGGGCGGGGGCGTGAGGGGGCGAGCGGGCGTGGGGGCGTGTTGCTGTACGCGTGGTGGGAGCCCTGCGGGGGTGCACAGATGACGTGTTTGGGGTAGTAGTAAATGGGGTGATGCTTGGAAGTCTAATCAGAGTTCAGATGATATTTGTTGACGGGGAGCCACTGTGGAGCCACCAGACAGGTTAGTTCTGTAGTGGTGGACCGCAGTGGGCGTTTCAGGTTGGAGTGACCACTCAGAGCCTGCCATTTGCCCGAAACCCCTCCTCCTCGCCATATATCTCGGCAAGTTTATCTTGGCTGGGCCTGTCAACAGATTTATTAAAACACTTGTTTAGTGAGGTGACCGAGCCGAGTCGCCGCGGCTGACTGGGGCGATGGAAGCGCCTTATCGGGGCTGGGATCGGACTGGGGACCCACCTGGCGGGCTGGGCGGACAGGCGCCATTGTTGGGGCAGCGGCGGTCTACCCTCCTCCATCACCCGCCCGTCACGCCGAGCTGGGCACGCTACGGTGGGTGGGATCCCTTGCCGGGAGAGGGCAGCATGACGCCGTCAAGACGGCCCTTCATTTACCACACCTCTGCCACAATCCCCCTCCCCTTCTCCAAGAACCCACCAGAGGACTTATAATCTGACGCCATGCTTATCACGGCCCACAGTTCTAGTACTAGTAGTAGCATCCTTGATCCAAGAATCCACTTCTGGGTTCCCACCCATACTGAAACATCTGAAACAACCTGTACCAAATAAAGCACACCTATCCCTGACCAGTCCACTTTTAACATCATTCATTTGGGAATAACTTTTATGACACGTGGCTAACTTTGGATGTATTTGATGTGAAAGCACGTCAAATGATATAGACAGGCACACCAAAACTCCTGAAGATGAAACCAAATTGTGGCCCAAATTCCAAACTCGCGATAGCCACCTGAGGCTAGTAAGTACTATAGCTTTTTCAACTCATTACGCCACAGGGCGCACTGAAGCAGCACCACCGAATGGTCACCATGATCAACTTTTCATCAACCACCAAGTGAAGGCGGATTTGGGTATTTGTTCGACAGTATAGACTTGTAATGATTCTATGTAATCACATAGTGCCGCGCTTTAGAATGCCAATGCATGCTGTTGTGGCATAAAGTCCATGAGTATTCAGAATATTAAACACAACAAGCTTTATTGTGGATGTTTGATATATTCAGTGGTGAAACATCGAATGCTTTTGCTAAGTTCTGAAGTTGTTGCGAATACACACATTCTGGTACTTCTAACATATTTGGACAATTTCACAGATTCTAAGATCTGTGTCACTGGCGTAGGCCGTACATGTCATGAGTCATACTTCCAGCAAATCCGTCTTTGTTGATCCGGACATTCTTAACTATTGATTGCTTCCTCTATATACTTGAATCAAGTCGCATAATCTGAGGTATCCGAATCAAAAAGCTCAGATATTCAGTTGATACAACTTTAATTCACAATTCGACTAAAAAGATGCACAAGATATTAAATTGGGTTAGAATAGAAAGTGGGAAGTTAGGTTTGTATCTAAATGTCAAAAAGATCAAAGTAACAATAATAGAGGATGATGGAGATGATGAAAGTGATGACACTGTATTGCAAGTGAATGGAACGCCAGTAGAATGTGTCAACAATTTCAATTTTCTAGGAGCCACCATAACCACAAATAGTGAATGCAAGAACAAAATTGACAGGAGAATCGGAATGACAAAATTGGCCACCAGCTCATCAATTAAAATTTCGTGCTATCAAGGAATAAATAAAAACATGAAGGTCAAAATTGTGCAAACCCTTGTATTCCCCATTCTCTTAAGTGGTTGTGACTTTGAAAGTCAGAGAGAATAGAAGGATTGAAAGATGCGAACTGTGGGAATGGAGAAGAATGCTTGGAATCTCATTGCAAGAGCATCAAACTAACATGTGTGTTTTCAAAGAAGTTGCAAAACATAAAAGCCTAATTTCACAGGTTTAGCATTTTCAGGAATTTAGGGAGAGATAATTATAAGATATTTCGTGATTATTGTAGATATATTTAAAGAAGTAAATTTAACAGCACATTGATCCATATGCACACGATTACCCTATAATTGTACTTGGTGAAATTATATTTGCTAAACCACAAGTGACATAACAGTGATACTTTGGTCACATTGCTGGAAAGGATGGTGATAGTATGGAGAAAACTGTAATGACTGGGATAATTCATAACACAACAACAGACATTCAGTGGACTAACAATTTATTAGTGCCAACTTAATGAGAGTTGACATGACTTGTATGATAGAGTCAGCATTAAATGACATAGAGCTTTATGTATAGCAATAATTTGATACAATAAACTTGAGATCATTTAACTCTTGCATTATAGTTATATATTTCCTATATACCAGATATGTTAAATAATTTGCCTGTATATAGATAGCAAGGATTGTGACTACAGTAGATATATATAGGACTTATTTAACGTACTAAAGCCTATGGGGTGGTTTTTGTGAAAAAAGCAGCCAATCAGCGTCAAGTATTCTGGTCACGTGACCGTCCAGGGTGGGTCTAGGGTGGGAGGGTGTTTTTGTCTCAGCCAATAGGAAGGCTTGATTTGGTTAATTTATGCTAATTTATGTATCTAGGTCACACCTATGCCCAAATAAGGCTCGCTGAAACTAGGTCAAGTTTGGGGGTTTGACCTAGATAGGGTGTTAAAAAGTTCCATTCGGCGCTTAAGGCTTGAGTCTATGGAATGGTACCCTGTGTTTGCGCGCACTATGGAGCCATTTTACGTGAATTTTTGTAAATTGTGTGTGCGTGTGTGTGCACCCCCACAAAAAGGGGGCGTGGCCTATTTTAGTTTCAGCCAATGATCGTTGAGTATTTGGATGATTGACAGGTACGAACAAAAAGGGGTCGTGGCCTATTTTCGGTTTCAGCCAATGATCGTTGAGTATTTGGATGATTGACAGATACGAACGGGTCTGGTCGGGCATTTTGCGTAATTTTGTAATCATTGACACGTGCTTTTGGGGGTTGAGGTGGGTGTGATGTAAATATGGGCACGTGCGCGTGCGTTTTGTGAATTTTGAATTTTGGCGGCAATGCCGCCGCCGTGCTTGCATAAGACGACGAAAACCCGAAACTGAAACCGGAAATGCCTAACATCCGGTAGTTGTGTTGATTTGTAATTTTTTTTTTTAAAGTTATATTTGGTGCTGACCTAAGCCGTGCTTGCATAATACCAAAACCAAAACCAAAACCAAAACTGAAACCGGAAATGCCTAACCTAAACCATTGCTGATGTCATTTAGACTTTTAAAAGAAAAGAACACAAGAAAACAAAATTACACAATATTGTTTTTATTCAAAAATGACAAGTTTTTTTTTTTTAACAATATTCCTCAGAATCAGAGGATTCAGCTTTTGTTGCAATACAATTTAATTCACACATAGTAGGTAATTTTTTACGATTGGCAATTGTATTTGCAGCAGTGGTTACATATGCGGAAGAAGTTGCCATATTTGTTACTAATGTAGATATATTAGTCAATTGTTGTAAGAGATCAGCATTTATTTCAGTTGAAAAGCGACGTAATTCACGATCATAAAAATCTGCTTTGTATAATTCAATTGGAACCATAATGTTTTTAGTTTGTTTAGACCAATTCTGAAATATTTTGATATTAGTTTCAGAATCAGAGTCTAAATCAGTTTGATCAAAATGCACACTTGACTTCTTCTTCTTTTTTTCTTTTTTCTTTGTTGCGGCAACTTCCTTCTGAATTCGTTTGTCATATTTTTTTAGCAGATAACCCGAGTAAAATGGTATCGGGTTTATTCCACCACATAATTCACAGTTTTTTAAGTCTTTTTCGTATTGTATAATTGCTTTTGTTTCAACATATATTTTGTTTTTTTGCTGTTCGTAATGCATTTTTGTGCAATGTCAGTACTTGCGATAATTGATCAGGTTGTGTATTACTATCGAGTCGTTTAATAGCGGCTTTTGAGTCATCTTGCGCACAGTTTGTTTTGGATTGCCTGTTTGACATGTTTCTCGAATAAAATGTATACAGTGAGCCCCACAAGTTGAAGTCGTTATGTTTTGTAATTGTTTTTTGTTATACAACCATTTGTATTTTGATTGTCGTAAAAAAGCATTGAAATGTTTATGAGCTTTTAAAGGTGGTAAGCCGTAAGGATCAAAGTAATACACTCGTTTAATACATGTGACATAAAATGCAATCCAATGTGTTCCAGGGTTTTTGGCTAAATCAGTATTAGCGACGAAACAAGTGTTTGCCTCAGGATTTACAGGTATGCAGTCTTCAGGAAAAACACCCAGGAACATGTTTTTGCAATAAGGTATTTGGTTCAAAAGCCTTGCGATGGTTGACGCGTTCATTTAGCTCAAGTGGTAATCCGTGACGGGTTGTCTGTCTTGAGTTAGGTAAAGTGTGTTGTCGTAAACCAAATAGTTGACCAGACTTGTTGAAGCGGTTAATCCATTATTAAAAGTGATTTCTTCACGTAGTTGACCATTCTTAAGTAAGTTTGTTCGGCACATATTATTTGATCTGTCCGGAGTAAAATCAAATACGAATAATGCGTAGCCTCCAGCAAATTCTTTATAAGAAATACCACAGTTTCCATCACAATTAACTTGACCCAAGTTTCTGTAAAGGGCATCAAATTCACGAGCGTACATATTTCGTTGAAAATCTGGTTTAAATGCATCTGATGGACATTTTTGTTCGTTCATGATTAATTGAAGACTTGTGATGGACTTGTTTTCAAAATTAAAAGGATTTTTGGTGGCTTTACCAATAAATGCGTCATTGTCCACAAAAGCGATAACAGTCTGTGTTGGAAGTTGACCACTATTTGATAAAAACATATGTTTCGTTGTGATTTCCGGTTGGAATAACATGACTGATAGTTTCCGTACGTTGCATTGGATACACAAATGGTGTACCCGATACGGCTTTTCCGTGAACAAGTGCAACTTCTGCAGACACCACGACTTGTCGAACTCTTAATGAAGCATTTTTTATCAACGGAATGAATTCATGGTTTTCTTCACCCATTAGGCAAAAAGCGGTAGAACCTCGCATTAGCCTAAAGTGAATGTCTGTGCTTGATGGAAGCAGTTTGTGTTGGTGCGCTATATCGATATGTAATGGAATGACCATGGTAATTGCTCCAGCTACAGCACGCGTTTGCCTTTCAGTAAATCCACGGTTTGTAGCATCTCTTGCATCAAAGTGTCCACTTGTGTCAGCATGCCACATTTCATTGTACATCCAAAATTTTTTGTCTGCTTTTGAACGATTCAGTAAATTTTCAATGTAGGCTCTGTATGGATGGTTATCTTGGTTTCCAGATATTTTTCGATCATTGATATATACTTGAATATCTTTAAGCATGGCAGCACCAAAATTATTTACCGGGGCACAGGCATCAGCCAGCGTAACACGAGTTGCATAATTACTTGCTTTCACAATATCGACTTCTAATTCCAACACGGTTTCCGACAAATCTGTGTATTTAGAAGATTTATGTATGTGAAATTCGATTGTAGCATTATCTGTTAACGATGTCACTGGTTTAAGTTTGACGTATTCACTGGAAACAACAGAGGTTTGCAAAGGTGTGCGTTCGTGTAAATCCAATTTGTGTACACTACATTCTTCGCAATAGTTAGCCATGATAATATGTATATTGAAAAATTGTTCTTCACTAGCGTCTTTTTAAGTGTGTTTCCTTCCAAGATGTGTCTTCGTCTGATGTCTTAAAGTGTCCTGCGAGTTTATTTATATCTTATTAAAAATGTCCAAATAAATCACTTTTTGTCCTTTTAGAAACTTTACGTCGTCGTTTGCGAGTAGAAGCTTTTCCAACACCAACACCACCACCAGTTTGTCTTACACGTTTACGTGTTTGCAGTTTTTTTTGGGGGTTTTTGCGTCGTTTTTTTTTAGCTGGTCCCGATACCGCGGTTGATAACGCTCTTACACCCTTTTGAATTAGTTGTTTACCGACACCGCGACCTCTGTTTGATAATGATTGTTTTATATTTTCTCCAGATAACACATCGTCTGCTACACCTATTCCAGCTCTCAACAACGATTTTCCAATAGATTTGAAAATTGGTGTAGCACCTCGTAGCAGACCGCTAAGCATACCTCCGAGACCATGACCACGTTGACTTATTCTTCCTCTGTAGATTGATATGTTACCAGAACCTATTTGATGTTTGTAGTAGGAAGCATATCCGGTATTCATTTTTTCTTGTTTTAAAAAATTATACTTCTTTTGGCCGTAATAGTACTGATACTGTGACTTCTCCTCGTTGAAATGGTATGTATCGTCCAGCCCGGTCCTTTAAATACACAGCAACAGTGTTAATAGCATTTGCTCGCATAGCAAAAAGTCCAAGTGTTGAAAACTGATAGTTTGCACAAATCCACTACGACCAGTACGATCAATTGCGACCACACGTAAAAGTTGAGCCATTTGATCAGCAACTGGTCTTGACTCAATTAAGTCACAATAAACGTAAACTGAATAAATATCTCCAAACACATCCATTGGTACTGATGCTTGAGTTTTCCAGTAAAACATGTATTGATCGTTGAATCCCAAAAGTTTTGAAAGTTCTGGCGTTAAATATATTGCGCAATGTCTTGGTGGTTTGATTTTAATCATATCGCATCCTCTTCTAAAACTAAATATTGTCTTTCTACCTTCATATTGCTTTTTTTTTAAAGTTATGTTTTCTTTTACAGCAGAGCTAATAATATTATTCAGATACCAAACAACGTCTTGATTATTTTAAAATATTAATGGGTAATCCAGCGGAATTGTAGTCCATTGTAACATCTGTTGATCGCCTACAGTAGAAATATCAGTTACCATAGTGTAATGATTATATCGGTTATCTTTAACAAATTTTTTTGCACGTTTTAGTACCTTTTCTTTTTTTATAAAAGTCCAATAATTACTATCAGTGTAGTCGATTAAATGTGCTTCTAAGTCATCAATTGTACGACCACCATCATATTCATTATCTTTGTAATTATAGTCAACTTCAATATTAAAAAGTCTATGCCAATCTACATCAGTGCTGGGTTCAGGTAGTGTGGCATCAATCGATTTGTTTTTTTGCGCGTTTATCTCAGCCAATGAATACACACTTCATAACGCAAGTATTGCAATGGATTGATGTTTTGGAAGACACTCCCATTGCGTTGGAACCGTTATTTCCGATAATGCTACTTCATGTGAAACTTCAAAATTTAGCGGTTGTACAAGATGTGTTCGAAATTCGGTTAGTGTATTATTTGGATAATACTTTTCCGAACTGTTGCTAGGCAGTGTTAAAATCATGATGTAATTTTTGTGATATTTTTTGCTGGAATCCACTGATCAAATTTGTCGCTGTATCCTTTCCAACGCACGTATGCTTCTTTCCTTTCGCCTTTTCCTTTGTATTTCAACACCTTTTCTATAGGGTACGTATCTGTCTGAGACTTCAACACCTTTTGCACTTCCTCTGGATAGAACACGCCTTTTATTTCTTCACCGTTGTCATCCGTTATGATACAGCCACGTTTGCCTCGGTACTTTGTAACTGTAAATACTTCAGTTGTCCAATTTGGCTCATAACCTTTGTCGAAAGCACCACGCGTTTTAATTATTCTGATTCTGTCATCAAGTTGTGCTGTTCTATCCTTTGTTTTTTGCCACACATGTTTAATTTGTTTATTACGTATTTTATAAATATTGTAAAATACTTTTTCTTGATTTTTTGTTGTTATTTGAGTTGGGGTCATTTTTAAAGTGCTGTGAAATGTGTTGTTATATGAATGCATAATAGCTGGAAGAATATCTACATACTTGTAAGTTCCATTGTGGGTAAAATATCGCCATAATTTTTCTTTTAGGGTTCGATTTAAGCGTTCCACAATACTTGCTTTAATTTCATCATTTTCGCTTGTAAAAAAAGTAATATTTTCAGTTTTTAATAAATTTTGGAATATACGACCTAAAAATTCTTTTCCTTTATCGGATTGAATTCGTTTTGGTTTGTGACTTTTGTCTAAAATTTGTTTAAAAGCAGTAGTTACATTTTCATTGCTTTTGGTTTTGATCGGAATTGCCCAAGCGTATTTGGAAAATACATCAATAACAGTTAGTATATATTTAAAACCTTTGTTGTATTTTGCCAATTTTTGCATATCCATTAAATCAATATGCCATTGTTCGTTTATACCTCCTACGATCACTCTATTTCGTTGAAATTTTTCGTACAACAGGTTTGTGTTTTGTATAAGCATCTAATGATTGTAATGCTTCATCAATAATATTTGTTGTTTGTTTGTGAAAGTGTTGTTTAAAAAGTTTACTACTACTTGTAAAACTTCCGGGTTCCATTGGATTTGTATAAACATTTATAATTTTATCACGAAGACTAGTTCGTTGTTTTAATTTACCCATTTTGGTAATTTAGATCTACTTCTCTTAGCGATGTTGCTGCTAGACGGTGCTGACAATGCTGACGTCGATACTGGTGCTGATATCGGTGATTCTACTCTAGCTGCAGATAATGTGGATAACGGCTGTTGAGGTTCAATTGTTTGATGATAAAGTGTATTTTTGACCAAATTAAAATCGGGATCAATTTGAGCAATTAGTTGTTGTAGTTGTATAGCGCCGGGTGGTCTCGTTGGTCTCGTTTTTCTGAAAGCGCTCATATCATTAAGCAAAGTAATAATATTGCTTCCGATTGGTACTGGACTTCCTTCTATACTGATAATGTTTCCATTTGTATTCCATTTAATACTTTTACTTTGTTCCAAAGCTGCAACGAGACGTTTTGTTTTTGAACGACTAATTTTTGGTATATTATTCATAAGTTTTATCATAAAAAATGCCTGAGGTGTTAATTTTTCCGGTGTCAATTTTGGCTCAGTGTTGGTTTCTTGGTTTTGTAGAAGATCACGATTCAAGTAATATTTATTTTTATCAATTAATAATTGAATTTTGTTCAATTCCATTTTATGTTGTTGAAGTCTTTCCTCCGGTGTTATATTTTCATCATATAACGCTTCATTTAAACGTTTATATGAATCCTGAAGAACTTGTAATAACGCAGCATGAGGATTTAAACTGTTTATGGCTTTTTCCTTGTATTTAGTCCAATTAGCATTTTGATGTTGATGTTTATTTACCTTGTCCTTGTTCAATGTAGTTTTTAAGCCGGGTTGCTGCACCAAGTGTGGATCAATCAATGCTAAACGTTTATAACCCATGGTGGTTAATTGACAACTGACTTTTAGCATATGAATAAACTGTTTTTGTATCAAATCTTGATGTTGAATAAACTTAAAACAGTTGGTATAAGAGCTGCTAATAAACCTGGTAAAAATGAAAGCCCACCTTTTTGGTTTATAATTAGTTTTTTTAAACTTTTGGTTTTAAGTTTTTTCTTTGCAATTTTGCGTATCATTTTGACGTGCGGCTCCAATTTTTTCTTTAATTCATTGTCAACTGGAATATTATTGTTCAATAGGTTTCGACACAATTCACTTATGGCTTCCATGACACCGTCATTACTGGATATAATAAGATGTCGACACGTTTCCTCCGGTACTTTGCTCATATGCGATAATGTCTTGTTATATCTTTGAAAAGCATATTTTACCATGATTTTTTTTCAATCTTAGGTCGCCACGAAAACGAGTTGATTTGTTGGTGATGTTATAGATGAGCTGACTCTAAACTGATGCGGCGTTTCTTGTTTGAAGTCTGCTACAATATATGAATGAGGTTCTGTTGTTTCTCCGTTATATACTTCGGTTAAAAAATTTGGTTTCTTTGGAAAAACCTGGCGTGAAATTGGCATTATTTGAGCCATGTTTCTTGGATTTTTAAGCATGACTAAATAACTTGCATTTGTTGACATAGTTCGGTAAGCTGGAGTATTTTCAAAAATGTTTTGCGTTATGTAGAGTATTGAAACAAACCAATGATGTGATCCTTTGGTAAATATATCACATAGTATTTCTTTATCAGTTTCCTTCATTAAATCGTCCACTAGGCAAAGCGTGTGTAGTTTATCAGCATCATTTTCAGTTGATTCCAATTCTTCCTTTGATGGTAATCCTTGTTTAAATTGAATTTTTGCATTCATATTTTCAAAAGCTGATTGCCATTGTCCATAGTAGTAAAGTACTTTGTCTACGCGTGGAATTATTAACTCGTCAGCATTGTCAATCAGTGTACTTACTAAGTGTGTTTTTCCTGAATTGGAAGGACCAGCTATTATCATAGAAAATGGCCCTTGCAACCGCGGATCAAAATCCACTAATGAATGTTCCATTTCAACCAGCTACTTGAGATATACTAAGTTGTTTTACTAAAAGACATAGTTTTATATAAAACATAAGCCTTTAAATTTTTTTTTAAATTTATTTTTTATTTTTTTACAAATGCAAAGGTGACCGTGGTATATGATATAGGACTTTTAATAAACTAAATACATTAATATACAGAAATAAAAAAAAAAAATACCAAAAAATCAAATTACTAAATAATACACAAACATGTTATACTACGTGTAACACAACTATTACTAATATAACCACTATTTAATTAACTAAAAACAAACTAGATATAGTTTTCCCTCGACATTCCTTAAGTACTTTTGTGCAACTTGGGCATAAAAACATTGCGCCATTGGCTGGTCTTTTGCACCATTGGCAAACAAATTTTGCCTGTGTACGGTGTTTTTTAGCTTCATTTAAAGCTAAATAACACCATACACCGTTACGATTTATTGTATCAAACCAATCATTACTATTATTGGGTCCAGAAAAAAAGGCAGTTTTTGCTGACCAAATTTCTCTAAAATAAATTTGGTTTTGGTTATTTACTTTAGCCTGTCCCCAAGGATTAACTTGTACCTGAATTTGAAAACAAGCATCTATAATTTCTGATTTAAAATAATTTAATATAAAATGACTTTCTAAACAGGCTATACAAACACCCTTTGGGGCTATTTGGCACACACACAATTTATACCTATTTAAGATGAGCGCATTAATATCTAATATAACATATCTAGTAACAACTAAATCACATTGTGGTGCATGCCAAAGATAAATACCAAAAGTTGCATCATTGATACTTAAACCAATATGTCTTGAATCAATAAGTGCTGTTCTAATACAATTACTCATGCTTTTGGAAACTAAAGTACCATATAAAACACTATCTACACAAGAAGGTGTTTGAGGTTCAATAAAATATTGAATATTATCTTTATGAATAGCTTCCCAAGTTAAGCGAATAATATCGTCACTGGTTTTATTTTCTAAATTATCTTCTACAGGCGAAGGCAAAAAAGGAGGTAGAGGATTATTTGAAATTAGTTTTAACCATCTTTCAACCTTTCATGAGCCTGAATGCGGGCGTTGCTTGTGCTAGTTATTAATCTATGTTTAAGCGGTCTTAAATTATACTTTCGAAAAAAACTTGCCATTGTATTTATATAATATAAGCAACCTTCTTTAACTTACTAAATAAGTTATATAATGCAATTGTTGAATGACCTTTACTTTACATACAATTTATGTAATTGATATCGTCGTTGGGTAAAAGTTCATATAAACCTTTATAGTGAACTTGCTACCCTATTATGTTTCACAGGTTAATATACACTTTAAATATCTAATGGTATAGTACTAATTTTATCATTTAAGACTTTTCTTTTTAAATATAAATGGCTTACACCTATTTTAGTAGTTGAGTAAGTGTGCATTTTTTTATTAATAAGCTTAAAATTTGTGTTAGTTATTGAATGAGGTTGTTTTGTTTCTAAAACATTAAAAAAATCATTTGGAGTAAGTAAATTTTGCTTTTTTACAACACCTTTAGCACTCCATTTTTGACACACTTTATTTTGATTTTCATACGAAAAACACATATATGTTTTAGAATTTAAACATATTATACCATCACCTTCCCATTCAATTTTAAATAAGCCTGGTGTTCGTAAATTATATTTTAAACTAACCTTACAACATTCTAATGGTGTCCACTCTTTAGAATTAATTTGAGCTAAAACATAATCATTAAGATGTTCCTTACACACAGCTGTTGGAATCCATTTAGGTTTTTCTTTAAAATATTCTGTTTTAAGATGTGGTTTAACTACAGCATCCAAAGAATTACCACTAAGTGCCATGTAAAGGCTATCTGTATCCATTTCACATATTTGATAGTCTTGATGACTAACAAATTCATCTAAAAAATCAAATGTAAATTGCAACATTTTTAACTTTGCGTATTGATATACCATAAAGCCAACTTGTAAAGGTAAGTTAAATTTAATTTTTTGTAATTGCATTTCAACTTCATATAAATCACTGTTTAATTCAGTTGCTCATGTAAAACGCCAATTGTTAACTAAATTATTAGTTTTTTCACTATCAACATATGTTACGTTTGTATTTTTTTTTTTATTTGTAATAGTTTTACCATATGAGCTATTTCCCAAAAGTTTATACAAATCAGAAATAATTTTACTTTCAGAATTAAGATCACCAATTCTTCTAGCACAAGTAACTTCATAGGTAAAAGCCTCAAATGTTTTATGTGGTAAATACTGAATTACACGATATATCTTTGTTACTTTTAACCCATGTTGAATATACCATTTTAAAAGCGGTGTACCTAACAAAATTTCTTTTCCAAAATAACTACCAATAAGCATACGTTGAGGTGGTTTTGCAATTTCATATTCCTTGACAAATTCAGTCATATGTGCACCACAATCTTTTACTGCAACAGTAACATTTTTGAAAATAGGTGTCATTTCTTTAAAATACGATTTTAAAGATTCAGGTGTTATAATATCTACTTGAATTAAACCAAAAATAGTTCCATTTTCAATTTGTTGTAAAATTGTTGCTTCTGTCAAAGAATTTTTGTTATACTTTGGTTTTGGAATAGCCCAGTGTTTTAAAATGTTAGCAACTTCGGCAGATTGTTTTAATTGGTTCCATTCACACTCATTCATAATAGTAACTTTATAGCCTAATGTTGTTAAATATTCATAAATTCTTTGAGTGCGAGCTTGTCTATTAATTTTTTCATCAACATTCATTTTTGTCGTTAAATTGCAGTTATGACCATGCCAATAACAACCATTAAAATTATATATATTACCAGTTTCAACATGAAAACCATCAACCGGGATTTTGCGACCACCTATAATAACTTCACCACCATTGAATTGGTGTTTTAATTGTATTTGCTTACTGTATTCTGTATATTGTATCCATTCCAAAGCCATAATACTTGTTTTTTGACAAATTTCAGCTTTAAAATTAGTACACCTTCGTCGTTCTATATAAAAACCTGAACAATGTTCTTCAGCAAGGCATTTTAAGTAAAGCGAGTTTGCATCTACACCTATTATATGCTGACATAACTTAGCTTTGTTACCAAAGTCAACTTCTCGTATTTTTGTTACACCGGTTTCATGATAACGATGAAAAATAATTGAAGGTCCACCAACTAAATGATTTTGAACAAGTTCATGTAAATGTTTATCTTGATTATTAAAAAGAACATATGGTGCTGCTGAATTTATATTTTGAAAAAGAAATCTTAAAGTTAAACCAGGTAGTGATATTCCATCTTTAAACATATCAATATTACGTTTTTTGACAAAACTAGCGTGATTATTTAATGCTGTAATGAATGGTTTTACATCACTGTTATTATAATTAATCAAATAATCTTTAAAAGTTTTCATTTTACAGTCTTTCCAAAGTTTTTTACAAGTATTGTATGCATCTTCACTTATTGTAGTTTTTGTTAACGAACTATAAAAGCACTCCCTTGGTGGTAGTGTTATATTATTTAGTTTTTTAACACTGGTTAGCCATTCATATGGAAAATATCCCTTAACATTGTCTTTAGTAAAAGCTTTCAAATATGAATCATAACTATATCCTGGTGCAAGGTAATTAAAAATATCAAGAAGTAGGATATGTTCTGTTGTAATAGACAAATATTGATTACCTCGTTTAATAACATGCACAGTTTCTTCACGACTATGTAAAAATTGATGAAATTCCATTTTAATTAAATTTAAATCATATTTTCCACTATTGAAACCAATAACTGGAACCTGATAAATCCAATTAAGAAACTGCTTTTTTAATGTAACAAAAGGGTGAGATGTTAAATGCCATTTTTTTCCATTTTGAGTTTGTTTTTCGCGAGCAAGAGCCTCTTCTATAATATTATCTAATGTAATTAAAGTTACCTGAAACATATCTTTTATACTGTTTCCGATGAGAATTGCTAAATTATAAATATATAAAAACACTCTGTCAACTAAATTATCTGAATCGTTATCTTTTTCACGAATAAAGCAAATAGGTTCTTCATATCCAGGAAAATCTGACGCTACACTGGCTGATAAAGGAACATGATTTGCTTCTATTTGTACCTTTTTTGTATTTGAGCAAGTTGGGTTTTTAAAAAATGCTTCAAAATCATAAGTAATTTTATACGGATAAACCTTTGACATACTATTTGAAATGTAAATACCAGCTAACGCTAATTGTTGAAATACATTTAAAGTATTGTTATATACACCACCTAAATACTCAAATTTAACTTTAGTACAGGGCTTTAATGCTTTATAATGTTGCTGGAGATACTTAATTTTGCTAAACCTTTTATAACATTTTTTACAAGTAAATATTTGTGCATAACGCGTAAAATCCACAATCAAACTAGCGTGTTTTTTATACAAAGTAATATTCATTTTACCATTTTCAGCATAATTTTTTGTAGGTGTTTGAATAACAGATACTTTACCTGTACATGCAATACTATAAACTCCAATTTGCACATCAAATAAGTTTTCTAATTTTGCAAAATCTTTTAACAAAACACCTTTAAATAATTTTGGATTTGCAGAAGAATCATATTGTTTTAATAATTCTACAGCTACATTACAATCATTATACAAATATTTTGCCAAACATCTAAATACACACAAGTTATCGTTATATTTCCTATGTGTTATAGGTTTTCTTTGAAAATGCAACATCCCGCGTTTAAGCATGTGCGTTGGAATTTTAGTTATAGTCCCAATTGGAAAGGAATTGATTCTATGTATTGCTACATTAAGATTTGTTATTTCAACAATTTTCCATTTTGTATCTTGATTTACCACTCTTTTTGCTTCTTCAGTAACATCACAAATAACCAAATATGAAATAAGAGATCGTTCCAATGTAATTGAATTGGAAATTGAAAAAAGTTGTTTTGTTAATTGCGCATTATTTTGCGATGCATGAAAATAACGATATTCGTTTGTTTCTTTGTGTTGCAATATAAGACCAAGCGAAAGACCGACTTTATATAGTTCTCGTTGATTTGTTTGAATAGTACGCATGATATCAATTGCATCAGTTAATTCACCTGTTGGTAAGCGTATGTTAACCTGTGAAACTTTTACTCCATTTGTGCGTACACCCGTTTGAATTGCAGTCCATCTTCTATTATATATAGCTAATATATCTGGATTATCTTTGATAATTGAAGACAACCCATCTAGATTAAATATTTCACCTTTACATTCTTTTTTCTTACATACATTATTTCCACATAATGGACAATACCTAAACAAAAATTTACATTTGTTCACATGATTTGACATTTGAATTTGTGAAGCAAATTTACCACCACAATAAATACATTTTAAATTAGAAGCCATTTTTAAGCACGTTTAATTAATGCCAACACTCTATCGTTTAAATCTATTAAAGCATTACCTGTAATTGTGATACCTTCTTTTGTGGGAATATATTTCACAAGCCCATCTTGCATTTCACGTTTTAAGTAATGTCTAATATGAATTAAAACTTGACCATGGTAAATAGACACTGCAATAAATACCGATTTAATTGGGTCAACAATAATTTTCAAATTGTTTTCTTTTGGATCAACAGAATTTTCAGCTACTTGTTTTTTCAACTTTTCCCAATATTTAACAACTGTGTTACTTACATGACATATATCATCAAGCGCATTTAAATTAATTGTTACGCTTTTTTGATATACGCTGTTTTTTTTTTTGTTTTACAAATTTTATCTCATTATCATAAATTTCCAAACGCACATCAGAATTAGCTAAATTAAATTGGCTATTGGGCTGAATTAGTATCACATTTTCAATTATTTGTGTTGGTTGAGTTGTAGGTATGAATGGTTGTGTAACTGTAGGTGTAATAATGGGTAATATATAATTGTCGGAAAACCAAAGTGATGAATTTACCTTAAGTGCTTTTGTAAAACTTTTGATGAATAGTTGCTCTCTTTTTTTTGGACTCACGGTTGACCATTGATCCGATTCTCGGAATGCTGTAAAAGTATTCGCAAATACTTCTTTTGGAGAACCCGTCAGTTGCTTTGAAGTTACAATTTGTTCACACGTCTTGCGAGCCCGTTTCTTTTTTTCTTCTTCAACCGGGAAGTAAATTCTTTTTCGAGGTGTCCGCGGTGGCTTGGTGTCAATTTGGGTCACTCCTATTTTAAACAAAAGTAAATGTATTAAAATATATTTTTACAATAATATAACTGTTAGTAAAACAGCATCCAAGTACCACATGTACGTCAAATACATTTAACCTTTTAACACCACGTTACCACTACCTACTGTTAATGTCTATAAAATGATAAATAATACCCGAAGACACATACACGATGAACGCATTTAACCCTTTATGACTAACGTTTACAACAACTTTAATTTTTATATACTTTTAATTTAACAATAATTTTTTTTTAAGTGTAATTAACGTACCTTACCTTCAGTGGTAATGTCATTTTGGTGAATTGCTTGTTTTACTATATCAACCATTGTGGGTGATATCCGTCGAAGATTTTTTTTGTTGATAAGTGTGCTACTACCGGTATTTTGACGGCGAAGATGGTGGTGGTGAAGGTTTTTTGTTTCAGTTTGAGTTGGAGTACTAAAGACGGGCGAGGAGAAGCCGCTTGGTGCAACACATCCCGCCGGGGTACCCACCTGGAGTGCAGCTGCAGGAGTAACTATCGTAGATTTTTTTTTTTTTTCTGCATCGCGGGCCACCGCCGTCGTTGTCGTTATCACTTTTTTTTCTACAAATACCTCATCGTCCCCCTCTTCCTCCTCCTCCTCCTCCTCCTCCTCCTCATCCACTTCACCCTCCTCGGCCTCCTCCTCCTCCTCCTCCTCCTCCTCTGACAACGCGTCTGTGTCGGTGTTATCTATGCGTTGACCATCGTCCTCCATTTCAGCTTCTTCTTCGGCTACTTCTAATGCAAGTGATTTAATTTCATTCCAATGCTTATTTGAAATGTTAGCAATTTTTCCGGTAGTTTGCCACCTACCGCCAATTCCAAAAGAGTTTCCACTGCGGCTTCGTGTTTATTTTGTTGGTCGTTAAAATTGCTGCTGCTGTCGTCGTAGCCAATACCACCGCTCTCTAATTTAATAGCCGCGGCCGCAGTGTTTGTCTCAGAATGTTCAATTGTTACCGAAGTTGTCACCCCGGCCATCGGTGTTGTTGCCATTGCTGTTGTCATTCCAGCATTGACAAAATTACCAGCCGAATTGGTTGGGGTTATACCCACTTCGGCGCCGACTGCTGACATAGCCCTCAAAGGTGCATTGAAAGTACCAGGAATAATATTTAACGATGCTGATGATGTTGATGCTGTAGGTGTAAAATTTAACTTCATATCACTTTTTTTCCCTCTGCGACTCATTGTCTTGTCCTCCTTGGGTTATTTTTTTCAAAAAAGAAAAGGTTAGTACTTACAAATAATTACTAATATTGTCGCTTAAAGATGGTTGGTATTGTGATGCTATCAAAAACAGCAGTAGCAGCAATAGAAGTAGTAGTAGTAGTAGCAGCAGTAGTAGTAGCAGTAACAGCAGTAACAACAGCAGCTTGATAGTGATGTTGTGGTCGTCGGTATTGATGCGCGGTGATTTGCGGTAAAATGTAGTTTAGCAGTAGCAGTTATCCTCAGTGTTCAGCCCCAAAGTGAAGATGGCTAAAACTACGCGCAAACACACCTTTTATATACAGCAAAAGTCTTTGTCAACAAATATCGGAAGTGAATCACTTCCTAACGGAAATGAAACACTTCCACAGGAAGTGTTTCACTTCCGATTTTGACTCATTCAACGGCGTCAGTTCTAGGATATTTGGTATTTTTTTCTAGGCTTTTAACATCTGGAACCCATTTTTATTTTTTTTTCACCATGTCACTTTTATCTCAGCCCCAAACGGATGTATATGACGCGCAACGACACGTGCCAGATAAGAATATTTATCTTAAAGGTCTGGGTTTTTTGTGTGTGACATGTTGGGTTCCTTCCGGAGACGCCAACCTAGTTAACTTAGATACCGTTCCCCACCAACCAGAATGCGTCCTATAATTGAATAATAAACTACCAAAAAAAAATATTTAGCGTCCTTTTTTAGCCATCTTGAAATTCTTACAACTCGTATAAGCCCTCCATGTTCATATTGGTATCTACCCTCCAAAGGACTCGGACGTAACGTGTACTTTTTACATTTCACAAAATCTTTCATTCAGCCATAGCAATGACATCATTTTACCATCTTCAGCCATCAACAATAGGTCAACAAACTCGCTTCACAAAACAGACGCCATATTATGTAAGTACGTTAAGAAAATTGTGTAATGTTGTAGATAATAATACTGTTGCACCCGTTGATTTTCGCCATGAAATTCAGGCCATAGAAACTATTAAATTAGAATTACAACAATTTGACACCTTTATTATTCCTAATCAAATTCATAATTTAACAAATTTTATTAAGCATGTAATAAATAAGCATGCTTGCAGAGCAGCAGCTGAAAAATGTAAACGCACAATGGCTGGAGGTGTTTTTGTTTCCGCATCCATTATTATAATTTTATTAAAAGCTATATTAGTAAACCCAGATTTCAGTCAATTATCAAAAACTAATTATATAGGTATTACTTACACTTTTATCAAAAAATTTAAACATGAAATTGGACATGATGGTGATAGTGGAAAATGCACAAAATGGGCTAAATTAGCGGTTTTAATTCCACACCGAACCAACAATATAATTTTGCAATCAATTTATCCTATAGAAAAAGTTTCAAATTCCAAATTATGTTCATGGCGATCTACAAAAAGTTCAGTCATACATGAAATATTTTATACCTAAAACACACTTACATATAAATATACACATACACATCACATGTACACGTTATGTTTTGTTTTCCTACGATAAATGATACTACCCAATGTTGCGGTTGGAACAAAAAAAAGTTAAATTTGCAAATAACCACATCGACATACGGACGAATGGCATTTATAATGTCTTGAGAATTTTGTATTGCAACAAAACAAGGCATTAAAGGTACGTAAACTTGCTATATATTTTAATTTTTTTAAATTTTTTATATTATTTTATATTCAAATTATGTCATTCTGCATTTTATTATATTCAAATTATATTATTGTGCATTTTATTATAACAATATGTTAAATGCTGCTTTTTTTCTTTAAAGGTTTTATCATAACCTGGCTTGGATGACTGTAAGATGTAATGTAATTTCACAATCATTACATACTACAATATCGTCACCGTCACTGACGTCAAAGGGCTAAACTGGAAAAAAATCTGTGATCCTGTGATATCGCGATGAAAAAAGGACTATTTACAAAACAACTAAAATTATTGGACAATATGACAATAACAAAACTATGCTTATTATAACACCGTGTCATTTTTTGTATGGCAAAATTGTTGTAAATGTGGTTATTGACATATATAATATGCAGAATAATACACTGCACGCTATAAAGCAGCGTATTTAGTTTTGAAAGGGTTAAGCTATACTGTGACTCAACCGGAACTGTCCCAAAATGAAAACCACAGGCACACGCACATGTGGTCTGGGTTGAATCCCTGCCAAGAAATAAACCCATAACTCACAAAAACCCAAGCAAAATACCAATCTCGGTCAAGTACCACAACACTGCAAAAAAATAAAAATATGTTAGTCACACGTGTTACCTGCTGCGAGAGGCGACTTGATGGATGGAAGGCACGCGTACAAAACACTTAAATTGTTATTGCGGCTTACTTTAATACTGTACTTAATCGTTGTGGTTACTCACTGAACTTATAAAAATTGTGATAACAATCGCAATATAGTATATATATAAATATATACAAAATTTCATGTTAAATAATACCTAATAAACAATGATTACCAAGTAATCACAACTTATCTTAATTGTTCTTTCTTTTTATAAAAAAATATATAATTAGTATCAATTGCAGCTAACAACAATTTATAAAAATAAAGTTATTATTCAAATCTACCAGAAAGTTAACGGTCAAATGCGAATTATAACACTGATTTTTAATTTGGTGTAATTATCCGTTTTATAGTCAACCCAAAACTTTGGGACTGTATAGCACGCGCAAGCGTGCAAATCCCATAACAAGCTTTTTTTTAATAAAAAAACCAGCGCTAAAACCACCGAAAGCTTTGGGTTTGTATAGCATACGTAGGCGCAGTCGTCGATACACGAACAAAAGCTCGTGTACCGGTGTCTGCGTGCGCAAATTTTTAATGTGGTTGTAAGTTTTATAGTCAACTCGAAACTTTGGGACTGTATAGCATGCGCAGGCTCGGACGCCGGTGCACGGCAAAAGCTCGTGCACCGGCGTCCGCGCGCGCGCAAATCCCATAACAAGCTTTTTTTTATAAAACCATCGCTAAAACCACCGAAAGCTTCGGGGCTGTATGGCACGCGCATGCACAAATCCCATAACAAGCCTTTTTTTATAAAACCATCGCTAAAACCACCGAATGCTTTGGGGCTGTATAGCACGCGCATGCGCAAATCCCATAACAAGCCTTTTTTTATAAAACCATCGCTTAAAACACCGAATGCTTTGGGGGCTGTATAGCACGCGCATGCGCAAATTCCATAACAAGCTTTTTTTTATAAAACCAGCGCTAAAACCACCAAAAAAACGGGGATGTTAGGCATTTCCGGTTTCAGTTTCGGGTTTTCGGCGGCGGCATTGCCGCCAAAATTCAAAATTCACAAAACGCACGCGCACGTGCCCATATTTACATCAACCCCACCTCAACCCCCAAAAGCACGTGCCAATGTTTACAAAATTACGCAAAATCACACACCAAACCCGTTCGTATCTGTCAATCATCCGAATACGCAACGATCATTGGCTGAAACTGAAAATAGCACACGCACCCTTTGGGATTCGTACCTGTCAATCATCCAAATACTCAACGATCATTGGCTGAAACAAAAATAGGCCACGCCCCCATTTTGTGGGGGTGCACACACACGCACACACAATTTACAAAAATTCACGTAAAATGGCTTCATAGTGCGCGCAAACACAGGGTACCATTCCATAGACTCAAGCCTTAAGCGCCGAATGGAACTTTTTAACACCCTATCTAGGTCAAACCCCCAAACTTGACCTAGTTTCAGCTAGCCTTATTTGGGCATAGGCGTGACCTAGATACATAAATTTGCATAAATTAGCTAAATCAAGCCTTCCTATTGGCTGAGACAAAAACACCCTCCCACCCTAGACCCACCCTGGAGGGTCACGTGACCAGAATACTCGACGCTGATTGGCTGCTTTTTTCACAAAAACCACCCCATAGGCTTTAGTACGTTAAATAAGTCCTATATATATCTACTGACTACTAAGGTCTAGATTAACAATTACTGAAAAAAGAGACTGATAGGTCGCCTGGTGCAGCATGTCGGGTCTAGTTTGTCCCTAGCAAAGATGACACACTGTTATACTTTTAATTGCAAAGACAGAAATACAGAATAAACTGTGAATTAAGACTCTGACACTCGGCCAGTTTTAACCACTGTGGGGAAGGAGGGAGGTAAAAGAATTCTCTGTCTGTTGACTGTTATCTTTAGGCGCTCAAGCGAATAACTGATTAACTGATACTCGGGGAATACCACATCAACTATGTTGCTATGAAATTTGTAATTGTTATTATGGTGGTCGCGTTAAGTTACTACAGATGCCGAGGCTTTTTATTTTGTGACGCATTGCTACGATAACTAGTGTTAGCCGGTTCCGGGTAGGGGTTACTTATGTGTAGCAGAACTGAGGGAATAACGTACACTCTATCAAGATTGTAATTTGTTCTATGGTTTAAGAGCTAGTTACTATGGACAGGGAGGTCAGGGATATCTCTGATGTAATACCAGGATAGCTAGCATTAACTGGTTCTGGGAAGGCAGCACGATACTTGCTAAAGCTAAGATTCCTTACACACGGTATGCGGTATGCGAATGCGAATGCGGCAAAAATCGAAAAGCATCTAAGTCAATGGGGCTGATTCCTTACACGCAGTATGCAGCATGCGACATGCAGCATGTGAATACTGAATCGGTCCATGTAGCAATCGGTGCGGCATGCAAATGTGAATGCCCATAGACAACAGTGTTAGAGAAACCTGACACTATGTGTGTGGGTGTGCGTGAAAGGACCCAACCCATTCGCATACCGCATGCCACATGCCGCGTGCCGCATACCGCATACCGCGTGTAAGGAATCTTAGCTTAAGGCTACACATAACGTCGTTACACCAGGGATCTGTTATTGTGACGAATTACGTAACATGTACAATTTGCAGCAAAGAATGTAGATGGCGACCTCAAATACAATGGTTTGACAGTGCAAGTCAGCTCACCGGCAAAAGAAGGATACCCATATTAATTCAACAGGCTGGAGATTTTGAACACTGGCAACGAACAGTCATGAATATTGTGAATACGACATGTATGTCCTAACCGACCGATGATTATATACTATTTGATTTGCTGGGAGTTGGCTAGGATGGTTGTTTTTCCACTTGCCTGTGATATCTGACTTATATATTTCCCCAACTGGCACTAATGGTTGTTAAGTCATATTTTACAGTGCACCATAATCCTTTGAATAAGCACGACTAATATTAACCTATTTGTACGGCCAGCTACCATACAAGTATGGAAGTCTTAGATCCAACCACTCTTACATTGAAAGCTCGTTTGAAATCCAAATCTCCATTAATAACAGCTACATACTCTACAAGAACACGACGAAAAGCATTTCCATTTGTATTTCATAAGCCCATTCAAAAGCAGGCACCATGAGTTTCCACTTTGACAGTCCAACTTGTCCCCTCACATTCACCACAGCTCGAATTCAGCGCACATTTCCGTCCTGATTCACACAAACACAAAAGAATACCGTGGAATATGATATGGTTAAATTGTATATTCTTGCTTAAATAATTGAAGAATGTGTCATATCCAAACTCTCCGAATTGAGTTCCACATCAATCGATTCCGGAACAGACGGGATGGCCTAATGAGTTGAGCTTCCGTCTCCGGTGTTGGTAGATCGTGGGACGACTTCGAACCCTGGTCGAGTCAAAATCAATGACTTAAGAATTAATGCTTGTCGTTTCCTAGCCAGGTGCTTGGCATTTTTAAATAGCGCAAGGACTGGTTGGCTCAGTGTCAGGATAATATACAACCTGATATCCCACCGAGTGGGATATCAGGTTGTAAAATATTCTGATACTCAGCGAGGGGGGGAATGCACATGTTCTATTACTGATCGGTGTACATGACCAGGCGCATATATATATGAAGAGTTCAGGTGCAAAACCACGTAAACGCCAATCCAAAAATGGAGATAAAGATTGGAATCAGTCCCTCAAAGACTTAATTTGTATTTAATTCCTACTCTTTTGTTCATTTCTCCATAACCATGTGATCATATGAAAAGTGGAATTAGTGAGAATTAAATTTATTTTCAGGTAAAAATCTTTGTTTTAAACTACATTTTTGGATTGGCGTTTACGTGGTTTTGCACCTGAACTCTTCATATATAGATTAGTTAGATGAATCTTACCTGGGTATAGATGATGGATAACTGTTGTTTTCCCGAGGTATAAGCCTCGGATAGACGTGGGTGAGGGAGAAGGAAGCACATCCGTGTCCAGCAATCTTTACCTACTTATTCAGGATAAAAAATGATCTAAAATAATAATAATAGTGGATCTGTCATGATTTCTTGGTACAAGCAAACATAATAGACGTGGTAGGGCGTGGTGGGTTGGCCCTCACCCACGTCTATCCGAGGCTTATACCTCGGGAAAACAACAGTTATCCATCATCTATACCCAGGTAAGATTCGTCTAACTAATCTATTTTAGGGAGAACTTTACGTAAATAATTTTTATCCTGTGTATTGTGTTATTTATTACAATTGTTACCTCTTTAAACATTTTGTAAACCACATTTTATGTTATGTTCAGATGGTATTAATGAAATTGACATATTTTGTTTCTCACCTATGTAGTTTAGTCTTTTAGTAATCGTCTGGCGATACCACTTGACTTTTCTAGTCGTTTGTTGTAATGTTTTGCAAATGATCTAGCGGTCTTCCAGCCTGCATGTGCTAGGATTCGTTTTACTGAAATTCCTAGCAACCACGCTTTTGAAACCATGGCGCCTCGCGTTGAATGAGACGCATATCGTTCCGTATTGACTCCTGCCAATTTTTAAACTGTAATTGTCCATCGTGCGAGAGTATCTCACAAAATGCCCTTGTGTGGCTTAATAAAGCTCACCAAAAGCTGTCTTGAATTTCTTAATTCACGACGATGGAGACAGAAGTAGTGCAACAAACTTTTATTACAGGAAGCGAGCATTTCAACAGTTCTGGTATTCAGAAACTATTTTTGTGTAAACGGTTACAGACAGGCAAACATCTAGTTTACAACATTTTCTTCCGAGAACGACATATTTTTATCACAGATCATAATTAATTTGTTTTACTTCAGACAACATTACTTCCATGACTATATTGATAGCGATAGTTACAAGTGGTGATACACTTTTATATTAATAACTTTCGGCAGGCAAACTCCCTTACTGACAGACTTGAATTCACACAACAACATTGTCAGTTAGCAGTAGAATATCAGAACGCTGTATTAATCCAGCATCATTTACCATCTATCTCTTGTATAATTATTATTTGATTTTTTAACAGCATTCTTGTATACTAGAAGAATAGTCCCACCACTGTTAATCAGGACGGAAAGTCTACTTCAATATAATAGCACTAAGCACCGAGGAAATTCTCTCAGCTTAAGACAGGCACCTCAGACACTCAGCCAAATAAATTGGAGAGTGTCTGAGGTACCAGAAGAGCACATTGGACCTCCATCGACCAACCTCTCACACCCCCTCCACCGAGGCACCTCCTTTAGCACTGGCTTGTGCCCCTCCTCTTCTCAGGCTGTGGAGTGTGACAGTGTCCGGCTGTGGATGGTTCATCAACGTCAGAGCTCGACGCACTGCCTGCAGCAGGGTCAACGCCATCAGCGGTGCGCCATCCAGGTGTAGGAAGGCTGAGTCGTCGGGGCCGACGGCTGTAGCTCTCTTGAACCTCTTCCAGGCATGAACAGGGCTGCATAAGGAACCCGGTACACATGGTAGCATCACCGTGTACACGTCTTGTCCTTCTCTCGCCATCTTGGAGGAGCGCACTCGTGTCAGTAGACTGTTCGACCATACCTTCGCATCCGCCCCCTGTAGCGCGTGATCCACGTCATTGTCTCTCAGTGTAAAAAACAAATTACATTGACGGAAGAACGTGTAGTATGCTATCAGTGTGGCTATGGATAATACATAGGCAAATTTCCCTGCTTTACTAAATACTAGAATAATGTTCTTAACATCAGTTATTGTCAAAGGTAGCGCCTGTACCGGCACATGAACACTCAACCTTGCTCCCCCCTTTTTCATTAGGTGCACCACATATGAGTCAAATGCTTTCGTATTACCCCCATTCATTAAAACCCCCATTTTCGCTCCACTTACATAATTGTTACCCGCTCCTGGAGACTTTAGTTTCTTATTCAAATATACAATGTATTGTAAAATGTCTTCCTTATTTGGATTATATACATTAAAACAGTTCAGAGTTGCAAACCTATCATAGCAATCAACCTGATAGTTTTTATTCCTCCATGTACCCGCTGCTAGTCCTGCTCTTACAATCTCAATGATACTGTTGGGTAGAAGAGACAGGTGACCTAGGAAGAGAGAGGCAAATAAGATCGATCTTCCTAGGTCAAATCAGAATTACAAAGAACGGTGTGTACTGTGAACATATGGTTAACCCTGACTTTTAACAAACCCAACTGTTGACACATCTCATCCCCTTTCTTCCTTCAGCTTTCCGTTACATGATACCGACTCAAAGCATCTGCTAGGATCAACTTGTCTCCCGGTTTATGTCTTATTTCCACTACACATGTATATTCCGCCGAGAACCGCCAAATCTTCCTAGCACAGGCACAAAGTACTTTGTCCTTCCCCTTCCCTGATGACAGAACCAACTGCGAAGCCTCATTATCCATGTTCACTATTACTCTAAAATTCTCAGGACACCTTGGAGCCAGAGCATACAGCGCCGCCACTAAATTCAGAGCCTCAAGCCTCGCAATGTGAAAACCCTTGTCTAACATATCCTTATGGTATTGCTTTGAGAAATATTGCGATTCCAAGAATGCCCCCCCTCCCGTCAGATATGAGTCGCATTCTATCACCCAATTCTGCACTGGATCAGCTCTCATAAGGGCTAAAGCATTAGAGGTACTGGCATAATCGTGAAACCACAAAATATCTTCTATAGCCTCCTCAGTAGTTGCTAATTTCCCTTTAAATGGAGCGGCTCTCAGAAACTCCAATATCCTATTCATAAACCTGCGAGCCGGGGTCACACACCTAGAAATATACTGCAGTTTTCCCACTAGCCTCTGAATAGTCTTTCTCAACACCAAGACCCCTTCCTTCCTTGTGCGACATATGTCTAGGACTTCCATTAATTTCTCCTTAGGTATCGTGATAACCATTCTCATAGTGTCTATCTGAAAACCTAGCCAAATAAGACATGTAGTCGGCTCACAGCATTTTTTAACTGACCGTTCCAAGCCTAACTCCTCCAGTAATTTAAGTATGAATGCATATGCCTCCAACGCCTTCTCAAGGGACCCCTCTACCCCTATAAAGTCATCCAAGTAACAGAGCGTAAAATACCAAGCCTGTCTCATTCATAAGATACACTACTGCAGATGTCGTACGCGCGCAGGCCAATGCGGACGTCCTGCATGCAAATGGCGGAGCTATATCAAAATACAATTTATCGCTAGATTTAATCCCAAAAAGTGGCACAGATAAAGGACACGTCCTCAGCTGCCGATACGCCCTCGCCAAATCTACACTCCAAAGTACACAGTTTCCCCCCCAACTTAGTGGCCTCCTTTGCCAGATCTAGTATACCAGGCAGCTTAAAACTGAAATCGGACTCTTGATAAACCCCCCTCAAAATGCCTGTATTTACACTCCTACCTCTAGGAAAGCTCAAATCCACTATAGTGCGACGCTCCACCATATTTTTCTTGGGCATAGTATTAGCGGGCTTACCTGACCCCACGGGACCAATCGGGGAATATCAAACGGACCTAAAAGAGACCCCTTCATTAACTCAATTGCAATGTATGCACTAACCCAAACCTCATTCGTTTTACAGTCGGCATGGTTATGGGTCCCCGAGACTGTTGGATCCCTACCCACATAGTCAGCAGGCCATCCAAATTCTAGATATTCCAATATCACTTTATCACCATAATTAATTAACTTCTTCCTCCATACATCCACATGCAGCCCTGACGGTACTGGTATCCTAGCCCTCAAGTAATTAGGCACACCCGTGCTTCGTACAATCTTATATATCCTTAAATAACTGAACTCCTCGAAACTAAATCTATCATCTATTAAAGGCCAATACTCTAACAGTCTACTTTTAAACTCGAACGGTGAAACCTTAACTCTGACTTCCTTCACCTTGTCCGCACCAACTGCATTATCCACTAATGCCAACACGTCAATCCCTCCTCTCCCCTCCAACTCCTCAACCACCATCACTGAAGGCCCGTCCACTAATCCACCAGAGACACCATCAAATTCCTCCGTATCTACATTACACACATCCGTTGAAAATGAAGAGCATTATAACTGGCCTAAGGCATTCGGCAGCCATCCAAATGGTAATGATACGACAGCATTGTTGTCGGTGAGTAAATGAGGACCGGGTGTTGTGCATGGGTGAAGACCATGATCAATCGCTTGAGTTTGAGTAATGCAATTGAAACGAGGGACAAGAGACTTTGAAACAGAAACATCAACTGAATCTGATAACAAAGCATTATTTGACATGTGTAACGTAGAGTCGCCTACCACCCCCTGGTCAACCCTTTCCATATCCGAAGACCCTCCTACTAACCCATCCGAGACACCAATAACATCCCCCATATCTACCTTACACACATCATGTGAAAATGAAGAGCATGACAGCCGGCCTAAGGCATCCGGTAGGCATCCGAATGGTAATGATACGACAGCATTGGTGTCGGTGATCAAATGAGGAGTGAGTGTTATGCATGGATGAAGACCATGATCAATCGCTTGAGTTTGGGTAATGCAATTGAAAGTTGGGAGAATTGCTGAGCAGCGCCAGAGAGGGACAAGAGACTTTGAACCAGAAACATCAGCAGAATCTGATAAAAAAGTATTATGTGACATGTGTAACGTAGATTCTCCCACCACACCCTGGGCAGCCCAGGCCCTGTCACATTACGGCGTATGACGGGAGCGTATTGAAAACCTAAGTAAGTCCTGCGGATGCCGGCCTATGATGACCTTTGGTGACCTCTCGGGTGGGTTTGAGCGTATGTGGAACCTATGTGGAGTGTATGAGGAGCGTATGAGGCGCGTATGTGAAACCTATGCGCAACCTATGTTATCTCTCCGCGGTCCACCGCCTGGTGGCTCCTGGGTATATATAGCCTGCAGCAACAGTCTCCCCTCAGTCTGCCACCATGTCTGCTAAGAGGAACACCACCACTGCTAATGCTTCTGCTACTGCTACTACTACTACTACACATACTACTGCTACTACACCAGCCTCCAGAGCTCCTGTGACTACAGGACGAGGACTAGGCCGTGGGAGAGGCAGAAAGAGGCAGACTTTACAATGCTCTCCATCACCAGCCTCCTCACCTGCCTCACCACCTCGCCACTCTCCACACCACTCTCCAGAACACCACTCTCCAGAACACCACTCTCCAGAACACCACTATCCACTGGAGGACCTGGAGATGCAAGTGGAGAGGTCGATGACGCAACGCTGGCGTCCCCGCTCCAGCTCGCCATCTCCTGCCTCTCGGAGCAGTTCACGGGCATCGTCTGCTGCCTCCACCGCCACCACCGCCTCCAATGCCTCCACCAGCACCGGTGGCCTCTCCGTGTCAAAGAGATCGAGGGCCAAGAATAGCGACTATTCTCTGTCGGTGTTCAAGGAGGATCAAATGTTGGACTTCCTCCAGGAGAACCCCATCATGTGGAACATGAAGCTCACGGATTACCGCCGCTCAGACAGAAAGGCCAAGATGTGGGAGGACCAGGCGACACTTCTGGGGACCACAACAGTCCATCTCCAGAAGTGGTTCAAGTCGCTCAGGGACATGAACACGTGGCTCCACAAGAAAAAAAGCAGGGACGGAGCCGTAGAGCTGACTGAGCGGGAGCAGTGGATCCTGCGCAAGTTTGGGTTCCTGCGGTCCGTCGTCCGTCACCGACTGGAGCCCTGTAGGAGTGTAAGTACATAATCTTTTATCGTTCTGACAAGTGTGGCCATTAGTATTCTCGTAAAACCGCTTGTATTCTAAGTTTGTTATGTTATGCTTTTGTTGTATTTATGTAAATATTCTAGTAATTTGTTATTTCTTTAATGTTGAGTTGTTGTGTAGTTGTTCTTAAATCGAGATATTGACAATAGATGTATCAAGATATAATCGTTATAAATCCATGTTTGCATTTAACATTAATTATTTTTGCTTTATATATTTTTGATTTACTGTTGAATTGTTGTGTCTTTTGTCGAAATATCGATTTGCGTTCATGTTACGTATGTTATTTTATGATTTTGTCTTGCAGTTGGCCGCTCCTGTCGCGTCTCCGCAGCTCGATCTCAGCATGGAGGAGAATGTCCCGACCGATGTGGAGGTGGCGATGGACGAGGAGCTTCCACCCACTCCCCCCGCTACATCGCAAGAGCGGGGAAAGGGGAGAGGGAAGCGATCTGCCCCAGTCGACGACAACCTCCTCGCTGCCATCCACAAGAGGTTCGATGAGTCTGGGGACATCCTCAAGGTGATGCAGCCACCTCCGACACCGACGGTGACGGTGACGAAGCGAGTGGCATTCGCCAACTATGTGCGGGACATGATCCTCACGATGCCAGAGGAGCGATTTGTGTCCGTTTGCGGTCCACTCAACCGCATGGTGTCGCACCATCTGGAGGATGAGGAAGGAACATTCGTGGGCCCGGTGGTTCGTGTGGCTGCTCCTGCACCTGCTCCTGCACCTGCTCCTGCACCTGCTCCTGCACCTGCTCCTGGACCTGCTCGTGTGTCTGCAAGTGAGGCATACCAGCCTCAACCCCACCAGTGGACTCACCAGCCACCACCGGCATCACCATGGGCTTCACAGACACACGAGTATGTGCAGCGCTATATGGGGCAGCCGCACATTCATCATCAGCCACAGCCACAGCCGCCTCTGTATCTACAGATACAGAGGCGGCTGTAGATAACTACAGCCGCCTCTGTATCTGCTGTGACTACAGCAGATACAGAGGCGGCTGTAGTTATCTACCTCCAACCTCCGTGGGTCATGAGGTGGCCGCAGCTCCTCTGGTGGTACGGCCGTCACCGCCGCACACTGCCAGACAACTACGGACATTAGGGATGGCGGGGCACACGAGGGGCTCTCCCGGAGTCGTGGTGCGCGCGGGTGCTCCGCCCACTGTGGGTGCGGCATGGCCGGGGACTTGCACTGCCGCAGACATCGCGACTCCGACACACGGCGACCCCACCCAAGGGCACTTGTCCGAGTCGGCCAGCCCAGAAGGACTATTGAACTTGTCGGGGCTGTCCGGGATATCTGGCATGTTTGGCGCAAATTTGGACATATTCCCCTCGTCAGCCACACAGTCGCCAGCTGATGCCACTTCTAATGGCAAGGGAGAGAAGTGATTGTAAATATGTGTAGATATGTAGTCTTAGTTTTTATTTATCTTTGTACATTTGTATGTATATATGTATATATATTGTATGTTTATATATTGTTTGTATATTTTCATGTATATATGTAAATATGTCAAGATGTTTAAATAAATAAATATACTGTCAATTTTAATTTTTGTGTCTGTGTTCAGTAAAGGCATGCCATCATTTAATTGTTATACATTAAAGTACAATTAAAATTAAAATTAAAACATAAATAAAGACTTTAAATTTAAAATATTTATAATAATCTTTCTCCTTCCCCTTTCTCCCTTCCCTCCCTCCCTCTCTCTATCTCTCTTCCTCTCTCTCTATCTCTCTTCCTCCCTCTCTCTAACTCTCTTCCTCCCTCTCTTTAACTCTCTTCCTCCCTCTCTCTATCTCTCTTCCTCCGTCTCTCTCTATCTCTCTTCCTCCCTCTCTCTATCTCTATTCCTCTCTCTCTATCTCTCTTCCTCCCTCTCTCTATCTCTCTTCCTCCCTCTCTCTATCTCTCTTCCTCCCTCTCTCTATCTCTCTTCCTCTCTCTCTATCTCTCTTCCTCCCTCTCTCTATCTCTCTTCCTCTCTATCTCTCTTCCTCTCTCTCTTCCTCTCTATCTATCTCTCTTCCTCCCTCTCTCTATCTCTCTTCCTCCCTCTCTCTATCTCTCTTCCTCCCTCTCTCTCTCTATCTCTCGTCCTCCCTCTCTATCTCTCTTCCTCCTCTCTATCTCTCTTCCTCCCTCTCTATCTCTCTTCCTCTCTCCCTCCCTCATCTCCCTCTATCTCTTCTCCCCCTCCCTCCCTCCCTCTAACTCGTCTCCCCCTTTCTGTCTCTGTGTCACTCTATTTTTCCCTGTGTTCTTAGTATGTATGTAAAAGATTAATTCATGTAAAAAGAGAGGAGATTCATTACAATTACATTAACTAGATGACTTTAAATTAGGGAGCGAAAGAACGTAACAGACATGTAAAATTGTGTTTTCATATCTATAAAATGATATCGTTTATTTTACTAGACATATAAACATATTAGCATCTCATATAACAGGAGATATGTCACAACATCACAGACATGTAAAAAGCGATAACAGTACAGTGTCAAGAAAAGCACATAAGTTTGCAAAAACAATAGACAGACACAGCGCATACAGACTGATAAAATGTTTTGTCAGATCATCCTGTCTTGCCATGACAGTGCTCCGGCGGGTGAGACGACCCAGTCTTTAATTAGATTGCGCTGTTCCTTTCCTAGCTTGGACGCGGTGTTGGGGTTAACAGGTACAACGTCAATGTCAGGAAGGTTGTGGCCCTCTCGCCAACCTCCAGGCACAAAGTTGTTGTTGGCTGTCTCGGGACGATCCAGCTGCATGTTCTGTAGCGCTGGGTAGCGTGTCCTCATGAGGTTGTGCAGAACAATGCACGCCTTGACGATGATCTTCACATTGGAGGGGTGGTGCTGCATAGTCGTCAGCAGCACTTGGAAGCGGTTGGCTAGAATGCCAAAGGCATTCTCCACCACTCTCCTAGCTCGGGAAAGCCGGTAGTTGAAGAGTCGCTCGTCATTGGTCAAGCCCCTCTTGCCGTACGGCTTCATCATGGTCGGCCGCAGGGCAAAGGCGTCGTCACCGATCAGAAAATACGGCACATCCTTCTGGCCGTGGACGAGCGGTTCAGGGTTCGGAAAGCCGATGGTGCCACCTTCTGTGCCCGCCTTCAGCTCGGAGGCATTGTAAATCTGGGCATCGGATGCGGAGCCCAAACCGCCAATATCTGCCCAGATAAATTTGTAATCCGCATCTACAAGCGCCAACAGGACCACGGAGAAAAAGCCCTTGTAGTTGTAGTAGAGCGACCCACTCTTTGGAGGGCACCGGCAGGCGATGTGCTTCCCATCCAGAGCGCCACAGGTATGGGGGAAGTTCCACCTCTCTGAAAAGAGGTCCGCGACGGCACGCCATGCTTCTGGAGTTGTCGGACACATCATCACCTCGGCCATGTACTCGTCGACGATGGCCTTGCAGACTTCACGCACTATCAGCGACTGTGTGTTGTGGGGCACCCTCCACCCAAACTTCATGGAGGAGTATTTTGTGCCAGATGCCAGGTGCCGCAGAGTAAGTGCTATTTTCAGGGCCGGCTCGAGCGGCACCCTGAATGTGATGGAAGCCGTAGGAGGGGCCTGACCTTCCTGCTCTTGCTCCTGGGCGGTTGCGAAAACCGCCTGGCGCTTGTGAAACCTGGAGGTGTTATCCGGTTTCCGTTTCGCTTCCATGTTCTTGCCACTCTTTGCCTCGGCCTCTACCTCTTAAAAGAGATAAGGGAGTTGCCCTCCAAACATTTTAGTCTTGTCGAGTGGCTTCCCTTTCACTGGCTTGGGAGCGAGGAACAATGTGTACTCCTTCCCATGGTTATTGGTGATCTTCTTCGATCGAGCTACCTCTTTACCAGCGTCTGTCGTGACTGCCTTGAAGACATTTTCGTATCGCTGGTAGCTCAGGAAGTTGCTAGCTGCGGTAAGCAGCGTGATGTTTTTGTCCATCGAGCGAGCTAGCGAGGAGAATTTATTCTCTGTCTGCATCCTATTTGCAATGGGTGCTATGGAAGTCAAAGCTCCTAAGACTGCTTTCTGGATGGTAAACATCACGTTCTCGAACTTCCATCTGTCTTCACTCAGAAGGACTCCTGAGTCCATCTTCTTTAAGACTGTATTCGGGATCCCTTTCATTCCCGAAATCTGCTCAGTCAGTTTTGTTATTACTTCTGCTGGCTTAAAGGTGTTAAAATGCCCTTTAATCATTTCTCGCATCATAGTTGTAGTGCGTACCTTCTTAGCTTTTTGCTTGACGCACTTCTTGTGGACTTTTCCGCCAATTTTGGCATACACTCCTACCTGCTCCGTGTCTGAGTTGGACTCGGTGGAGGACGAGTCAGAAGAAGAGTCTGACGAAGAATGTTTCTTCTTCTTCTTCTTCTTGCTCTTCTTATTCTTTTTCACACGCTTGGCCTTGCTTGCCTTGGTCACCAGATGAGCTAACTGGTTTCCTGTGCTTCTTTGGCTTTGGAGCTTTCGGACTCAAGATTTCCTCTGCTGAGTCTGTGTCCTCCGGATCCGAGTAGTCCTCCCAATCCGAATCAAGGATGGGGAGGGACGGGCCCTTAGTCGGTCGCGGGGTCGGCTGAATATGCTGTAGTTTAAACTCCAATATTTTACTTATCCGAGCATCCATGTCAAATTGAAAAGCAGCCACGTCGTCACTCTCCCGATCAGACGATATGTCTGCCCTGGGCTGTGGGGACGGCGGAGCCATCACTCCGGGTGACGAGTCATACCCCGGTAGTCTGTAACCAAATATTTTTGTTACTATAAACCGGGTTCAACTCAACGTGAACACAAAATAGTGATGCCAAGTAAACCTGGGTTGAGGAACTCGTGGTATTGAGTAACGTATTTACACCGTTCTCAGTACAGGCGTGGTAAGCTAAGTGTATTGTCGTAGGTTTTGTGGTATCGAAACCAACCATATGAGGGGTAGGCCTTTGGACCTCCCACACTCTCTGTTCCGTACACTTCTCCCTCCCGCGGCTTCTGCGCCAGCAAGTTGGAGAAAATGCCACGAAACTCGGAGGTACGCCTCAAACTTTCGGGGAGTCTATAAAAGAAACCCAGGATCATCCCCAATGAGACCCTCTATTAGGATCCGAGAGAATCTCCTCAGGAGATGTGACTAACGCCAACATCTCTACCCATAACCGGGTGGCGATAAAACAATAGTTTCGGTTCGCAATGCATTGTTCTATCCGTGTTATTAAAAACATCCATAACTGTCCAAAAGGACCTCAGAAAGTTCTGAACTTTCATAATGAGATGCTAATATGCATCCTAAACAAGCTTAACCAAAGTTTCGATTAATACTTACAGTTATTTAGCTTGTTGTAGACAAATTTTGCTGGAGCAACTCAACGAACGTCCTCCTGTCAGGAGTTGTTTATGCTAATTGCTGGACTCGGATGTGCTTCCTTCTCCCTAGCCTGTGGCTAGCCTGAGGCTTTATATTGAGGTAATATATATATATATATGGGTTGGTGGTGCCTGAGTGGGATGTAAATAGACATGGTGGTGCTGGCAGGTTTGGGTCTGATTGCACTCAGGGCCTAGTCCTTCTGCTGGGGTAGGGGTCACCACACTCAAATGGTCAAGGTTGGTGGTGGCCATGGGGCCATACACCTACTGGTGGTTGGTAGACCACTGGTAATCATAGAGACAAAGAATGCTGGATCCCTATTGGTAGGGCCAAGAATGCTCAATTCCCATTGGAGGAAGCAGGTGGGGTGATCCTCTGCAGTCAACCCATGTAACTATATAAGCAATAAACCAAAGGGCTGGACTCTCTCTTCTCTCCTATTATTCTTTGCTCTCTTTCTTTCTCTTTGTCTGTATTGTTTTCCTCATAGCCTACGTATACAGCCACACATCCGAGCACTAGATTCTACAAGGTCTTGGTGATCGTGGCCTTGTCTCTCCCAGTGGGGCAGCACTATAAAGTGGCCATGAGTGCACACTGTCACAAGTCGGTGCTCGTCCTGATATGAAAGTAAATTGATTGATTGATTGGTGATTGTTTTACGCCGTGTCGGCAGCATAGGCCATATTCACGGCGAGAAATGCTTGTTTTTGTTCGAACCAATATGAAATTAGATGATGCCAGGACGCAAAACTCCAACAACCAACCAAATCAATCGAACTCTAACCCACGAGCCCAACTCCGACTATACCTGTAGAGGTTTTCGCACTTCAGTCCACAGCTATTGATGTTTTATTACACTGTTCTAAATGAAGCTAGTGTTTTCGCTAGAGTTTTTGCACAATTTCACAGTACATTTGCAATTTGATTATATTCCTGTAAGTCCGTGGAAGAAGAACTGAACGATATGAACCTAACCAACTTGTGTTTCAATTTAACTTTAAGTCTTGGCTATAGTGTTCCTATTTTCCACCCCACCCCATTGTCTGCCTGCGGGTCGTGACGCCGCCCCTCGGGCACTGGGTGGCTAGCTATATAGTCGTGTCTAGTCAGTGGCTTTATGGTGTCCTAACAATGGCGGGCACCTTCTGTCCTCGCCCAATGCTCTGTGTAATCTTGTGTCATTCTGTTTACCTTGTCTGCCGTGCTTACCAGCCTGATCCCTATCACTCGCTGCCTGCACGACCTATGGAGGAACCCTCAAAGGGCCGCATCCAGTGCCACCCCGACTCACACTGCCATAAATACACTTCAGCACTTCAGACAGACGGACAAAACCCAGTCATAGTTGATGTAGACAAATGTGACTGATCAGCAGCTCGGGGGCTCCCTGGAAACCAGCGTCACCTGTTATGACGGCGCATGCCCTGTCGGATGCCCAGCCGCGCTATTTTAGCAACGCGGGACATCCTTATAGGGCTGCTGGGGACGAGGAACCTGCTGTCGAACAAACCAGGAAAGGGGCACTTTAATAAATCACATATATAGGCCTGTTGAAATAATATTTTCAACATTTATTATAAAATGGTAAATAGAAAGCAAACAAGTAAATAATCAGGTATCCTCTCCGATCCATGCCCAGGGTGTGACTGAAGGGCAGACAGTACGGTTGGCGGGTGGTCCTCCGCCACCCACCACATCCCGACTGCTGAGGGCTGACTGTTTGATTGCACCTCTGTAGTCCTCCCCCACGAACACATGCTCCACACGGTGTCGTCTGCACGGAGCACCGCCAGCGTCTCATTCCTCGATCATTTATCTCAGCATCCATTGTCTGCCAATCAGAGTCTCTGTCGCCAGTGTCGTCTGCCCGTCGGCTGTGCGCGCCAAACGGCGGATCGGTTTCACGGAACTCAAAGCAAGCGTCGTCTAGAAGGCAGACGACACCCGCCACGGTTGTCAGCAAGAACCGACCCAGAGGTGGGCGACATCAGCTTCTAAATCTCCCCAAACCACCCTCCCTCAAATAGCGAGCCTATATTCAGGCGCTTAGGATGACAGGCAGTTTTGGCGGGGGTATGAGAATGATCTGATTGTGTGAGCTGGAGTGAAGTTCCACAATTATTGGCCCTTGTTGACACTATTGGTTGTATTTAAGGGAAAGTTCTTCATGTACGGGATCACATACAGGTGTCACCACCTGGAAATGTACGCGCATTGAAACAGTAGGGGCTACACGGAAGACATTCGTGTAATTCGTTATGTTAATATTTTGGGTATAGAAACATCAATTGTTGTGACCAAGAAGTGTACCAGACTGAATTATCTGTCGGTTATCGGCGCTGGTCGAAGGGGCACTAGAACCGAGAGCAGAGAGAGGCCGCGTAGTCTAAAGGAACCCCTGGCTTTTGGCAGATAACCGAGAGATCAGTGCAGTCGTTAGTGGGATATGAATGCACGAGGCAATAGACCTATTTCAATGTTTGTAAACATTGTGTATGCGCGCGCAGCTCGGCTGCAGAATGAATGCACACTGCCACTGAGTTTGCCAGTATGTGCAGTGCAAAACGTTTATTTTATTAAAAATTAATAGAGATGCACAACCCTAACCATATAAATTTAATATAATCTATTCGTTGAATATGTTTTCTATATGTGTACCAAGCAGTTTGTTTCTAAGTGGTGGAGTTTTAGAGATATTTCACTTTTTTTGTATGAAGATTGCTCACAGCCATTGACAATGCACTGGCACTGACACTCAGAATATCCCAACTTTCACTATTATCTCTGTTTTTAATACTTTCAGCGTAAATTGCTCTTAGGTTACATTAAATACTTCAGATCTTCCTCTTCAATCGCCCAATTCAGATAATTTAAAATCGATCCAATGAAAGCTTTTAAATTATTTTACAAAAATAAATGCTCCACATAGACATAGCATTGCCGTATTTTACCCTTCGCGGGCAGTTTGCCGGTACGCGCAGTGCAAAACGTCGATTTTATTCAAAATTAATAGAAATACAGAACCCTAACCTTATAAATTTAACATAATCTCTTTTTTGAATGTGTTTTCTATATGTAATCCAATCGGTATGTGGCTAGGTGGTGTGGTTTTAGAGATATTACACCCTTTCTCTATGAAGATTGCTTATAGCCATTGAGTTTGCAGTGTGACCGGATGTTGTCCTGCAGCCAAGCAGCGCACGCACTGACCTAAATAGCCATGCTGACGTCATATGAAATTGGTCAATGGGACGTATCGACAGTGGCTGTATATGTATGCATGACGCGCCCTCATTAGGCAGCCTGGGTTCTGATGAGATCTGATGCATATTTTATGGAGGTGGCCGCACGTTGCGGCTTGCTTGGATCTATTTTCTCTGTGCTACCATGCACATCGTGTGTACAAGGTACACATCAGCTGCTATTAACAGGATCCGAGTTCTATGTTTATAAGGATCCGAGTTCTATGTTTATAAACCAGCTCTCGCCACTACCCGTCGGGCCGTGCGTGCTCCACACGGCGCTCCGTCCACTGCTGCCGTTTGAGCTGCGCGCTGTGTCAGCCCGGCCAAACACACTATTAATTACTATTAGCGATGAGATACTCGGCCCAGCAGTGTCCAGCCACACATAACCTACTCGCAAATATAGTGCATATATACTGAAACGAGTGTTGATTTTATTAAAGTTCCATAGTCCAATGGGAGATCTGTGAAGTGCAAACATGCTTGTCAAAACATGCTTGTCATAGGCTTCAACAGTAACATGTTCTATTACTTTGACTTATTAGTCCCTCCTATTCAGCAACTAATGCTTCATAAGTGCACTAGTATTTAAGTTGGATGTGCAGGATTACATCTAGATAAGTGTTTTGTTTTTGAAAATTCGGAGCATTCATTTGACTATATAGACCTATTTCATATGATGTCAGCATAGGTATCTAGGTCAGTGCGTGCGCCTTTTGGCTGTAGGACGACACACTGTCACACTGCAAACTCAATGGCTATGAGCATTCTTCATACAGAAGAAGTGAAATATCTCTAAAACCACACCACCTAGAAGCAACCCGCTTGGAACACATATAGAAAACATATTCAACGAATAGATTATATAAAATGTATAAGGTTAGGGTTCTGCATATTTATTAATTTTGAATAAAATAGACATGTTGCACTGCACATACTGGCAAACTCAATGCATTGTCAATGGCCATGAGCAATCTTCATACAGAAAAAGTGAAATATCTCTAAAACCACACCACCTAGAAACAAACCGATTGGAACACATATAGAAAACATATTCAACGAACAGATTAAATTTAATTTATAAGTTTAGGGTTCTGTATTTCTATCAATTCTGAATAAAATAGACGTTTTGCAGTGCGCGTACCGGCAAACTCAATGGATTGTCAATGGCCGTGAGCAATCTTGAATTATCTTCATACAGAAAAAGTTAAATATCTCTAAAATCACACCACCTAGAAGCAGCCCGCTTGGAACACATTTAGAAAACATATTCAACGAACAGATCATATTAAATTTATAAAGTTTGGGTTCTGCATTTCTATTAATTTTGAATAAAATAGATGTTTTGCACTGCGTGTACTGGCAAACTCAATGCATTGTCAATGGCTGTGAGCAATCTTGAATTATCTTCATATAGAAAAAGTGAAATATCTCGAAAACCACACCACCTAGAAACAAACCTCCTGGAACATGTATAGAAAACACATTCAACGAACAGATGATATTAAACTTATAAAGTTTGGGTTCTGCATTTCTATTAATTTTGAATAAAATATACTTTTGCACTGTGCATACCGACAAACTCAATAGCAGTGTGCATTCGTTCTGCAGCCAAGCTGCGCGCGCATACACGATGTTTACAAACATTGAAACGGCTGTCCTTTCTTCGGGTCTGGCTTTTCAGTCTTCTGGTAGACAACAACAACACTGATATGAGGCCTCAGTCACACTACAACTTGCGACCACGTTACGACCAATATACCCATGCTCACAGGCGACCTCCTTCCGACCAAAGCAAACAAAGGCAGAAAAAACAATGGTCAGTAATCGGTTGCCAACCGCTCAGCGACCGGTCGCCTACCACTTGGTGATCGGTTGCCGAGGGGTAGTCGATCAGGGCCGAATTTTGATGGGTGGTCAGCCACTGATCGCCGATTGGTCCGCGATCGGTCGCCGACCACTTGCCAAGAAGTAGGGAACCACTTGCCAAGCAGTTGCTGACTGGTCGCCAAGCGGTTGGCGACTGACTGGCAACCGATCACCAACCGATTGCCACTTTGCTGACAGGTATCAAATAAACTGTGGTTCTTTGGGCTCTTTCACTTTCTTCTTGTCGCTATGAACATTCAATATCATTTGCGCATTCTCAAATTCCAAAAGTGTCTGGCCTGGGCTCACACCAGTCGCCGACCCCTCAGTTTTGTTGGTCGACTGATCGGCAATCAAAATGGTCCCCACTGATTGTGCGACCGGTCGCCGACCGATTGCTAACCTGTCACAACTGCTGAAAATGGCCGGCGACTTCCGGGCGGCCGTTTTGGTCGCAAGGAGGTGCAACTGCAGCAGGTGCAACCTACTTGCAACCCAAATGGTCACCTGCTGTCACCGAATGCTTGCAATCATTTGTGACCACTTTGCGACCACCCCTTTTTGGTGGTCGCAAAGTGGTCGCAAGCGATCGCAACCATAATGTGACTGGGTTATAGGAGACTAGTCTGTATACTGTAGATAGATCGATAAAATATGCACCTTTACCGATATCGGTTAGTGTGGGCCAGGCTTACAAAGTCGCTAAGACCACTCAATTAAAATAATCATAAATTGACACTGCGTTTCACCTGTTCCAAACTCCTCAAAACACGTGATACAATTGCTGACCCAAATGAATTACCAGATTGCGGCCGTAATATCTATTATGTATTCAGAAGAGGACAAATGCTGTGAACTTCAGCACCCACCCCGGCTCCCATTGCAGTGTGACTGCCTCTATGACTATGAGTATGACCACCTTGCCGCGTGGCTGTATAATCATCGGGGCGCAGACCGGCGGCCACACACCAGACACCAGCACATAAATCACTGTTAGCCAACATATATAATTTAGGCGTTTTGCATTGATCCCGAAGCACGTCGGCGCAGTGATGAAGCGGCTCTACATCCGGTTGGGCAGGACGCTGTCTATAGTTAAGTGCCAATTGATAGCAGTATTTGCGGCGTATTAACCAATCAATGAGTTCTAATGAGCACAGAAGATCACCCCCCCCCCCAAAGAAGCCACTGTTACCGATGGAAGGCTTACTACCGGCGTATGATGGCTAGCTGCAGTTTGGGTTACACACCGAAACGGTGTCCGTGTCATATCGGCCCCTTCGTTTCGAACTGATGGAAAGACTAGCATTGTTAGAGTTTTGCTCAATACCCCCAGCCTTACTCGGCCACTGGTTCGATGTAATCCCATACAACCCTGGGCACGCCACAGCCCATAGCCTCTGCTTTATGCTGCCGGGGCCCACTGTTTACCAGGCATATTGTGTGTGGGATCCTTTCTTTCTCATCCATGCTTCATCCATCAAATAACGGCTGCCAGTATAATGTACAGAAGAGGGGATGGGCGCAAACTAATTTATGAAAGAGACCCGAGTGAGAGTTGGCATGGGACATGGCAATCCAATTGCAGTAATGAGCGTAGCGGCCCAAGGTGTGGTTTGTGCAGGCGGCGGTGTGATTGATTCAATGGTAATTCATCCAACTATCATGATCGACTCCCTGCTCTAGTGAAATAACATCGTTTGCTTTCCAATCAATATGCAAATGTGAGTTCTCTACACGCTGGGTGGCAAAGTCTGAATAGCCGTGCTCTTGTGACGGTTTTTCCTATAGGTGACATTCGGCTAGTATTGACTGTGTGGAGGCGACCTCAATATGCGTGGACACCTGCAGGTTGAATTGGGACGGGCCTGGACGGCAGCACCAATCAGTCGAGTTATCGCCAGACACATTCCATTCTGTCCAAGTGGAGACAACCATTTTATTCCGACCTATGCAGATTTAAATTTGGTAAAAGTCAGGGACCAAAATATGGCTGCGTGTAGGACAAACAATGTGTGAACAGTCATGCGGACAGCTGTACAGTGTGGGGCTTAGAACACATATTAGTAGTATTGTAGAGCTGCCTGGTGACAAACAGAGCATGAACAGTCATGTGGACAGCTGTATAGTGTGGGCTTAGAACACGCATTGTAGAGCTGCCTGGTGACGAATAGGGCATGAACAGTCATGCAGACAGCTGTAGAGCATGGGCTTAGAATGCGCATTGCAGAGCTCTAACCCGTCCTGATATGACCTTAGATGTTGCTAGGACGTAAAACAACAACAAACAAACAAATAAACAACAAACAGAGCTCTAAGGCTCGAATCTGTGGCTGTGTAGGCAGCCTATGGTGAAATCAATACAGACAAAGAGAAAGGAAGAGTATAAAGTGTAAAGAAGAAGAGAGAGTCAAGCCCTCTGGTTTATTATTTATATGGTTAGATGGGTTCATTGTAGAGTATCACCCCACCCCTTTCCCCCAATGAAAAACAAGCATTCTTGGCCCTACCAATATGGATCCAGCATTCCTGGTCCCCATGGATACCAGTGGTCTGCCCACCACCACCAAGTTGTATGGCCCCATGGCCACCACCAACCTTGACCTTTGAGTGTGGTGATCCCTATCCCAGGAGAGGTGGTAGGCCCTGAGTGCACTCACACCCAGACCTGCCAGCACCACTATGTCCATTTACATCCCACTCAGGCACCACCCTGCGCCTGGTCACGTACACCGATGAGTAATAGAACATTTGCATTAGCCCCTATGCTGTATTTCGGAATATTTTCCAAAGGCATGAAGAGTCATGTGGATACCTGTACATCGTGAGCTTAGAACGCATATTGTAGAGCTGCCTGGGGACAAACAAGGCATGACCAGTAATGTGGACAGCTGTACAGTGTGGGCTTAGAACACACATTGTAGAGCTGCCTGGTGACAAACAAGGCATGAACAGTCATGTGTACAGCTGTACAGTGTGGGCTTAGAATGTGCATTATAGAGCTGTCCAGTGACAAACAAGGCATGAACAGTCATATGTACAGCTGTACATCGTGAGCTTAGAACGCATATTGTAGAGCTGCCTGGGGACAAACAAGGCATGACCAGTCATGTGTACAGCTGTACAGTGTGGGCTTAGAACACACATTGTAGAGCTGCCTGGTGACAAACAAGGCATGAACAGTCATATGTACAGCTGTACATCGTGAGCTTAGAACGCATATTGTAGAGCTGCCTGGGGACAAACAAGGCATGACCAGTAATGTGGACAGCTGTACAGTGTGGGCTTAGAACACACATTGTAGAGCTGCCTGGTGACAAACAAGGCATGAACAGTCATGTGTACAGCTGTACAGTGTGGGCTTAGAATGTGCATTGTAGAGCTGTCCAGTGACAAACAAGGCGTGAACAGTCATATGTACAGCTGTACAGTGTGGGCTTAGAACACACATTGTAGAGCTGCCTGGTGACAAACAAGGCATGAACAGTCATGTGTACAGCTGTACAGTGTGGGCTTAGAATGTGCATTATAGAGCTGTCCAGTGACAAACAAGGCATGAACAGCAATTCAGCTGTACAGTGTGGGCTTAGAACACACATTGTAGAGCTGCCTGGTGACAAACAAGGCATGAACAGTCATGTGTACAGCTGTACAGTGTGGGCTTAGAATGTGCATTATAGAGCTGTCCAGTGACAAACAAGGCATGAACAGTCATGTGTACAGCTGTACAGTGTGGGCTTAGAACACACATTGTAGAGCTGCCTGGTGACAAACAAGGCATGAACAGTCATGTGTACAGCTGTACAGTGTGGGCTTAGAATGTGCATTATAGAGCTGTCCAGTGACAAAGAAGGCATGAACAGTCATGTGTACAGCTGTACAGTGTGGGCTTAGAACACACATTGTAGAGCTGCCTGGTGACAAACAAGGCATGAACAGTCATGTGTACAGCTGTACAGTGTGGGCTTAGAATGTGCATTATAGAGCTGTCCAGTGACAAACAAGGCATGAACAGTCATGTGTACAGCTGTACAGTGTGGGCTTAGAACACACATCGTAGAGCTGCCTGGTGACAAACAAGGCATGAACAGTCATGCGGACAACTGTACAGTGTGGGCTTAGAATACATATTGTAGAGCTGCCTGGTGACAAACAGGGCATGAACAGTCACGTGGACAGCTGTACCATGTGGGCTTAGAACGTGCATTGTAGAGCTGTCCGGTGACAAACAAGGCATGAACAGTCATGCGGACAACTGTACAGTGTGGGCTTAGAACACATATTGTAGAGCTGCCTGGTGACAAACAGGGCATGAACAGTCACGTGGACAGCTGTACAATGTGGGTTTAGAACGTGCATTGTAGAGCTGTCCGGTGACAAACAGGGCATGAACAGTCATATGGACAGCTGTACAGCGTGGGCTTAAAACGCATATTCAGTCTCTGAGGGCATCACTCACCCACACACACAAACGGGCGGGCCAACGTTTTAGAGGGTGAGCAGAAGGGGGCCTCTCAATTAATCAGAGAATGTCCAGGGAAGGGAGCAAATTGCGCGCTATAGAAGTTGAGTATCAGTTATGTGAGATAGCCTTACTGTTTGACCGATCCAATTTGTTGAGTCAGCACGGCTTGAATTACTTCAAAATTAAATAATGCATAATTCCTTACCTAGTCTTCCACACTGACTTTGCAAGCAGGTCGGTTGGTCTTTATGAAGGCATTTTCTATTAATGACTACTCTGAAGGTTGTGTGAGTATTTCGAATAGTACCTTTTATTTTATTTTTGTTTGTGATGAATTTATTTACCCTGCTCATAATGGATAAGTGTGTTAACACTTGTTTTCAGCGCTGGGCAACACAAGTCCAATTATGATTTAAATCTTCTGAATTTTGCTTTAGTAATACAATAGGTTTTCTTGCTTCATGTAACTGTTTGTAGATTGTACAGTCCACAATCCAGCCGTTACTATACTTTGTGTTAATCCATTTATACATCATCTGTTTTTATAGGTTACATTATTTTTTAGTAGTTTCTTAAAAACTGCTATGTTTTCTGAATTCCGTGTTGCAGGGGGCAGTTTATTCCAATTTATCACCTAAATATACTGAATCGATGTCATTGAACGCAAGCAATGCAACAAGCGCCCATATGTTATTAACTGCCTGTCTGCCCAGCGGCAATGAGATTGACGATACAATAGGCATGTACGGTGCCCGATCAAGGCGCTAACTCACGTGAAGTGCCCTTTGAACTGCTGCTTGTGGAATTATTTAGTCGGCGCTTTCTCTCCACCCAGGATACCCTGAGGAGGGGAAGGCGATTGCTCACGTGGAGGTAACGGCTAATCTCGTGGGCAGCACCCCGTGCCGCAATGCACTTTCACCCGTGGAACGCTATCTGGCCGGGTGAGCAGCAGCGGGCGGCGGGCGGCGGGCGGCGGGCGGCAGGCGGCGGGCAGTGGGCAGTGGGTGGCAGGTGGCAGGCGGCAGTCGGTGGGCAGCGGGCGGCGGGCGGCGGGCGGTGGGTGGTGGGCTGTGGGCGGTGGGCGGTGGGCGGCGGGCGGTGGGCGGTGGGCGGCGGGCGGCGGGCGGCGGGTGGCGGGCAGCGGGCAGCGGGCAGTGGGCGGCGGGCGGTGGTCGGGGACTGATGGCAAAAGTGTTTGAAATTACCAGATCACCATATCATATGGCACAATATGATAATGAACATTTCAACTACATTGCATCTGTTGTTTATCTCTAATTCATCTCATATGTAGATAACTCATATAGACACCCACCATACATCAATGTTATTCGCGATACAAATTGTTATGGACTAAATACAATTAGGCCTAATGTATTTGGGGTTCAGTGGGCTCCCTGAACCCGGATTCAGTTAGAGCTGAGGCCGCCATGCTAGTACCAGCCATTGCCACCAGAGGGCTCATCAGAGTGTCAGACTTCTCCACACAGCACAGGGAGCTCACCACCATGTACCTGGCACACACCACTCTGCATGGCAACAGCTGTTTAGTTATCACTTACTGCAACCACACACCCTAAAGTCCCAATTCAGTGGCAGTTGACATACAGACATGGCAGACATGGAGCACAACTAGACACCATCGATCCTACTTCGGGTGCCATCCCACATAGGACTCACCGGCAACAACCAAGCAGACAGAGCCGCCCTGGTAGGAGCCAACCTGACAAATGTCAGCCGCATCTCAGCGCCTCCCACCACAAGGTTGAAGCGGCCATACTCAGTGCCTCCCATTAGCTCTGGGAAGCCGTCCTCCAAAGAGGGTTTACTCGCTAAGCTGGTTGTGGTACTCTCCGGTAAGGAAGGCTATGCCTGGACACGCCAACGTACCCATCTCGACGTAGGCGGCTGTCAACCACATCAGGACTGGCTACAGATGCTGGATCAACATACCTAACCACCAACACTGTCCCTTTAACAAGGACTTCTTCACTGTCACCCACATACTAGCTCCATGTGAGGTGATGGCCAGGACTGCCATGAAGGAATTCCTCGACGACCTGGAACAACACCGAACTGACAACAAAACTTCCCTGGCCATCCTCATGAAGATGTCAAAGACGTTGTAGGAGCCTCTGGCCTGGTTCTACTGCCAAAACAAAGACATGGTTGACACACCTGAACCCAGTCTCCACACAGGAGGACCAGCAGGCTAATGCCTCGTCTTCCCCACCCCAAGCTCAACACCACCTTCTACACCTACAGATGGGTCCCCTTCCTAAAATCAACCTATCTGACTCCTCCTTACCGCTTGATTTGTCTTGCCTAAATCTCATTCCCACCTTATATACTTCCTCTTGTGCGGTCACCTTTTACCCCCCCCCCCCAGACTCCTACTCTCCCCCTGGTGTGGGGTTGGGGGTGGGGTGGAGGCCTGATGGAACCCCCGGTCGAGCTCACTTTTCTCTCTCCAGTTCTGCTGGTCTCCTGCCGTCTCCAAGCAGCATGGAAGTCGCCTGCTGTCATCATCTCCATGGACGAAGGTGCCTCCCTGCTGCCAATGACACATCATCCAAGACAACTGACCTCTCTCACGACAGCTGCTTCCCACTGACACGACTGCTCCCATACATACTGGAGCCAAAAACTCCGCCATAGGACTCCTTTGTAGGGATGCCCAGACGAGTGCTGCAGCCAATTGCAGCCTTCGGCCAGTGTGAGTGGCTGAAAGTAAGGTCGAGTGACTTCACGTTGCTACCAAACAGCATATGGTGACTGATATTCAAAGAAATCTTGTTCACATCTGCGATATCGTCTCACCCCTTACACCGCCGAACACGGCCCCCATTTCCCATATTTTGGAACCAGAGATGTAAGGTTAGGAGTTCGCATCCCAGCCGAGTCAAAGCAATAATTTATCAAATTGATACTTGTCTAGCCAGGCGCTCAGCATTATCAGGATAGGGTAAGGACTAGTTAGCTCAGTATCAGGATAACTGTGTGATATTGGGTCATGGTGTCGGCGGCCTGGTCTCCCAGTGGGACAGCACTATAAAGTCGCCTTGAGTGTGTAAGATACGAGTCGACACCTTGAGTTCTAGTTCATGACTGATGTTTATTGACCAGTGGTTGTCCCTGGTTATGTTCCAGCCTTAGCTGGTTATCCGTATGTCCCGGTTGACCTACATACCTTACATCTCCCTTTCATTAGTTTTATTGACTTCAATGAACTCTTAAATACCTCAAATCAATACCATAAATACAACGTGCAAAAAAGACAATACATATGCAACTACCCCCTTCTTATCAATACTAAACGTTCCAATAAATATCGAATTCTGATAACAGTATATATATGCATACAGTAATATCAATAATTATAATAAATACAATAAATGCAATAAATACAACTACACCATTCTTATGAATACTAAAAGTTCCAATAACTATCGAATACTGATAACGGAATAGATGCATGCAATAATATCAATAACCATAATAAATACAATAAATATAATAAATACAATAAATACAATAAATACACTTACTCTTATAAATATTGAAAATTCCATTAAAGTTGATAACTGTCTAGATCCTACAATACTATACAACCTTCATTAAATACCTTAATTCAATATCGTATCTCTACTCCATTTTAATACCTGTTGTACTACAACACGTGGCAAGTTTTGATGAACTGTCGAATCACTTATATTGTGATGTCCGAAATGACGATTTCAATTTCTATCGCTGAGTACATATACGTTTGCATACAATAAATATAATAAATACAATAAATACAATAAATACACTTACTCTATTCCATTTTAATACCTGTTGTACTCAACAACGTGGCAAATTTTGATGAACTGCTGAATTACTTATATTGTGATGTCCGAAACGACGATTACAATTTGTATTGCTGAGTACATATACGTTTGCATACAAGAAATGTTATATATGATGAAATTGAATCCAGATCATATGTATATATATGTTGTGACTTCATATCGTTTGTGCAGGCCTATATGTGTAACAAATCACAGCATACAATAATTTAATTTTTATAACAGTAACACAACTGTTATGACACTGTTCATTTGATTACGGTATTAACCCCTAGTCTTTGTATTGGGCGAATAACTCGGCCGTATCATGTAATATAATTATCTGTTTGTGTTGGGTTTACATGTTTGATTGGTCGTGTACTATTTTTATTCGATACGAAAATGTGTTTCCGATTCCTTCTTATTATGTGGTTTTGTGAATTTAATATAGTGTAATCCCTAGGACACGGCGCGTGTGCCTGTATTATCTTTCCTGATGCCCATCTGCCTGTGTGATGCAAATACCGCATGTCATCACCTGTTTGCAATTTTGGGTATGCACATCCTTCATGTGCATCAAAATATTTCTTTTGGTTTTGTTGTATTTTACCCAGCTCAGTGTGTTTTGATTTTTTACACTCCGGTTTCAACTGTGCGTCTAAAATCGTTATCCGTGTTCTTAGCCTACGTGACATTAGTAATTGTGCGGGTGATGCCTCAAGGCTGTTTATTGTGGTGTTTCGATAATTTAATAATGCAATATATGGATCCTTATTGTCCAAAATGAATTTCTTGATCATCAACTTTACAGTTTGTACGTATCTTTCTACTTGGCCGTTACTTTGTGGGAACATTGGGTTAGAAAATTTTGGCATGAAGTCATAGTCCTTTGCAAACTGTAAGTACTCCGACTACTAAACTGCGGTCCGTTGTCTGAAACAACAATTTTAGGAATACCATACCTGCAAAATATTTGTTTCAAATTTTGTATTATTGACTGTCTGGTAGACGTGGTCAATTCTACTATTTCTGGAAATTTGGTATAATAGTCAATTATTAACAGAAAATTAGTACTTTCAACAGAAAACAAGTCAACCCATACCTTGTAATATGGAATACAAGTTATCTGATGATTTATCAGTGGTTCGGCATGTTGCTTGTTACGCATTTTTTGGCAAATTTGACAACGTGACACTTTATCTTCAATTTGACTACCCATACCAGGCCAAAAGATGTTGTCCCTTGCCAATTGCTTGCATTTTACTATGCCTAGATGCGACTCATGTATTTTATCTAGCATCTCTTTCTGCATTGTACTTGGAATTATAATGCGATTATCTTTTAATAACACATTGTCTTGTATAATTATGTCATTTCTATACGAAAAAAATGGTTTCACCTCAGGTCTGAGACCACTGCTATGTTTGGGCCAACCATTTTTTGTCAAAACTATAACCTGCTGCAATGTTGTATCCTTGTTCATTTCTTGTCTTACTCTGTTTACACTGTCCACCTCTAAGTCGACCACAGCAACTGTGATGTCAGTGTCGAACAAGTTGCCCGGTGAAGTTAATTTGGTGTAAGCTCTGGACAGCGCGTCTGCAAAATATATGAGCGTGCCTTTAATATGTGTTACTGTTAGGTTATAATTTTGTAACCTCATCCTCATGCGTTGCATCCTCGCGGATAGTGTGTGTATAGGTTTATTCATTATAGCTACTAAAGGTTTGTGGTCAGTTTGTATTGTTACCTCTTTCCCGTATATGTATTCATGGAACTTTCTGCACCCAAAACAAATGGCTAATAACTCCTTTTCAATTACAGCATAATTTGTTTGCGTCCTATCCAATGCTTTGGATGCCATGGCAATAGGTTTATTTTCCTGAAACAAGGTTGCCACTAGGCCAGATTTTGATGCGTCTACTTGTAGTACAATGTCTTGTTTGACATCAAAATACTTCAGAACAGGTGCTTTTGTTAATAACTCTTTAAGTTTGTTAAATGAATACATCTGCTCATCCTGCCAATGCCATGCTATATCTTTGTTGAGTACCACTCTTAAAGGTTTAGTTAACTCTGCCTTGTTAGGAATAAATTTACTTACATATCCAACCATTCCTAAAAATCTCTGGACTGCCTTTTTATCACCAGGTGTTGGCATATCAATTATTGCTTGTATATGGTCCTTGTTGGGTAATAATCCCTCAGCTGTTATTAAATGACCAACATAGTTTACCTGTTCGTGACAAATTTTAGACTTTTTGGGGTTTAATTTTAAATTGAATTCCCTGGCTCTCTCCAACACTGACTTTAATCTGTTGTTGTGTTCCTGTATATCTTTACCATAAACCAGGATGTCATCAGTGATGACATTCACACCGTCCAAATCACCTAGTATTTTATTCATTTCCTCGATAAATATATCACCGGCTGGTTTTATGCCAAATGGTAAGCGAGTGAAACGATACCGACCCCATGGTGTATTAAATGTGCATAACTTTGAACTTTCTGTATCCAACTGAATTTGCCAATAACCACTGTTGGCATCTATAACCGAAAAATATTTGGCCCCATTCGTATTTGCTACTACCTCCTCGATTGTGCGAGTTGGATATGGGCCCCTTAATATTGCCTTATTCAGTTTAGTTGGGTCCAAACATATCCTGATTTTCCCAGGCTTCCTGACAATAGTTATTGAGCTCACCCATGGAGTCGGTTCTGTGTGTTTTACTATTACCTCTAGACTTAACATCCTATCTAATTCCTTATATACCTCATTTATTATAGCATGTGGTACCCTTCTAGGGGCGTCAATTACTGGGGTTATATTTCTATCAACATGAATATGTGCATCTATTTTTATTTTACCAAGACCATTGAATATGTCATTATACATAGTTACAAATTCATTAGCACTGGTTGCAGGAGCTGTTATGGTGTTGATAGAGTCCAGTCTTGCGATCAGGTTGAGGGCAACACATGCATTTTTTCCAAGGAGGGGGCTACCTTCACTTGAAACTTCAAACGATGACCGCGTATGGTGAGGAATGTCTCCCCTTGTGGTTGTACAGGTTGCCCTGTATAAGTCACAAGGTGGCAAGGCGGTGGAGACATGGTAACGTTGTTTAGTTGATTGTATATAATCCGTGGGATAATGTTTGCTTCAGAACCCGTATCTAGTTTAAATTTAATCACATTATTATCCAACACGATATTGGTGTACCATAGTTCCTCTGTGTTGTTATTTTTGTCATGCAGGGCACCAACAAACAGATCGTGGTCAGTGTCGTCATCATGGTACGGGTGCATCCATTCATTTGGTTCATCGTGACGTCCTATGTTTATTTCGTTTACTGTCGATGTCCTATGTTTACCACTCCTACACATTTGAATGAAATGGCCAACCTTTCTGCATCCCGAACATTGTTTGTCCTTAGCTGGGCACTGTCCCCTGACGTGCATGTATCCGCAATTCGAGCATTTAATCCTGGATACGTTTGATCTGTACTGTTGTTGTTGTTGTTGTGACGTTCGTCTCCATGGGTGAACTTAGCGCTGTGACGTCATGCCACTGTCGATCCTGGCTATGATGTCAATTTTTTCCTCCGATTTGTTACTTAGTGTATCACTTAATAAAGCAGGGTTGTGCTCACTTAATCGACACATTGTGATACATTGTTCCAATGACAATTCATGAGTTTGTAACAAACGATTCCGTAAACTGGTGTTCTTCACGCCACAGACAAGTCTGTCACATAATAACGAGTCTTCTAACGATCCACAATTGCAGTGCGAAATGCGGTTTCTCAGTTCTCGAATGTAAGTATCCATGCTCTCGTTAGGTTGATTCAACGAATTAAATTGATAAAGGACTACAGTTATGTTTGTTTTTCCCTCACAATACAGTCGAAAAGCTTCTATTAACGGTGTTACCTTGTCACGGTCATTTATGTCGATGTCGAATGATCTGTGTACTTTTTGTGCTTCCGTCCCAGCGACATGAAGGAAGACACAACATTGCACTTTTTCTGACTTGGCCGCGACTCCTGCTGCTATGGCGTAAATATGATATGCATTTATCCATTGTGTCCAATTTAATGTCAAGTTACCTTCCAAGTTGAGTTGCATAAGGGGTTTCAATCCTGATAATGCCATAGTACTTGTTAGGTAATCCACATCTGACACCATGTAATACCCCTGTCACACTACGACGTAACGAGCCAACGTGAGCCTAACGTGATCATTTTTCGTCATTACGTTGCCGTACGTTGGGTTACGTTATGATGACGTCATAATGACGTTAGAGTGACGTCGAGCTACGTCATGTTACGTCGTGTTACGTCGGCGCGCGTCTAGGTTTTGAACCTGTTCAAAACTTTCGACGTATCTCGACGTGACGCCGTCACGTCGGGATGACGTGACAATGACGTTAGGTAGACGTTCCGCGATCGTTATAGCAGCGTAAATGACGTTAGTGTCACGTTATGTCACGTCAGACCGACGGCCCGGGTGGGAGCAACGTCTGGGCCGCGTTTTGCACGTTACGGTCACGTCACGGTCACGTTACGGTCACGTTACGGTCACGTTACGGTCACGTTACGGTCACGTTACGGTCACGGTTACGGTCACGTTACGGTCACGTTACGGTCACGTTACGGGCACGTTACGGTCACGTTACGGTCACGTTACGGTCACGTTACGGTCACGTTACGGTCACATTACGGTCACGTTACGGTCACGTTACGGTCACGTTACGGTCACGTCAACTACGCGGCATTCACGTCCACAATTTGCATATTACGCCGATAACTTCGACGTGATATCATTATTTTCACGTTGTGGTTACGCTGACATAGTCACGTCGTAGTGTGACAGCCCCATTAGATACGAGTCGACACCTTGACATCTAGTTCATGACTGACGTTTATTGACCAGTGGTTGTCCCTGGTTATGTTCCAGCCTTAGCTGGTTATCCGTATGTCCCGGTTGACCTACATACCTTACAGAGTGTGCAGTCACAAGTCGGTACCCGTCCTGGTCGGACCTTAGATGTTGTCAGGACGTAAAATAACAACAAAACAAAACAAAAACAAATCCCATCTTCTGGGGTCCTTCTAAGTTCTAGTAAGCTGCCATTCCTTTCGTCTCCTCCGTCCCCATTCTGGCCATGCCATCGCTGTTTTGCCCATTGCTACTATATTCTTGCCCCCCGCTCCGACCTCCATTCTTGTCATCCCCCTACTGTTCTCGCACCTTGACCCCTACGGCCCTCCTCCCACCCTTCGGCCCAATGTCATTCTCTCCTCACACGCACGTCCCGCTTAGCCGTCGCCCTCCTCCTGGCTACATGGCCGACACTATCTGAGCATGCCCGTAAATCACGCTGCCCATCACGTGGTGCCGACAGTAGGCTGGTGACAAACCGTCTCGCCAGGTGGCGCCACCTCGCGAGACGTATCCGACCGGAAGTGTAGCCGTCACCACGAGATTCATTGCCGAACTGGAGCCCATTTTTCAGCAATGTTTCGCAACTGTTTAGTAAGAATGAACTATTATTGCACATTTGGTCCACACGATGTATTATGTACCATCGTTCCCTTTAAAATGTTTAGTTAAGCCCCAGTCAGACCTACCCAGATCAGGGGCCGGACGAGCCCCGGACAGTGATCCGTCATGGTCCGTGGCAATCCGGTGTGATCTGTGGCTCATCCGTGGCTGGTCCTTGGTGATCCTTGGTGATCCTTGGTGATTCTTGGTGATCCTTGGCTGGTCCAGCCTTGTCCGGGGTCCACCTTGGATGTTTTAAAATGTTTACAACATCCGTGGTGGTCCAGGGCATTTTGTGATCCGGGCTCGATCTGGCATCGTCCGGGATGATCCAGGGGATATCCGCGGGGGTCCGGGTAGTCCAGGGGTGCTTCGGGGGTAGTCTGTGTACCGTCCAGGGCCATGGTTTAACCTGGACTGGCCCCAGACTAGACTGGACTAGCCCCGACTGGCCCCAACATAGCCACGGACAACTCCCGGACTGCCCGGATAAGAACCGGACAAGCCGGATGAGCAAGGATTAGCCATGGATCATCATGGAGCAAGTCCACTTCAAGTCCAGGACTACTCCATGTACACACCGGGTAGTCCGGGGGTGGTCTGGCTTAGTCCGGGGCGATCCGGCCTCTGGTCTGGGGCTAGTCCGTGGCTGATCCAGGTATGTGTGACCACGAGGCCAAAAACGACCAAAATAGCGATTTTATCCGGGGCTGTCCGGGACAGTCCAGGCGACTGGTCTGGCGGTAGTCCGGCTACAAATCCGGGGCTCGTCCGGGTAGGCGTGACTGGGGCTTAAGAGATGCATCATCTAATAAACCACTCTCTGGCGAGGTGCATTGATCTATGAATCTGTCGAGGAGTGACGTTACTATGACACGGGTAGACAGAGAGGCCAGCCAATAGCAGGTCACTAACTGGTAACCTGACATAATTTATGGAAATTATAGGTGTGTAGTATTTTGTATAAACATAGGAACAAAATAGCAACAAAGATCGTTCACATTTGTCTAAAAGCTTTGGCAATTTCAGCCAGTTTTGTAGTATAATGTAATCAATAATGTGCATCGCTTAATGTATATGCCATGAGTAGTTAGTACTTGCATTACTGAAGTAGTTAGAGCCATCCTGGCAGAATGCCAATTGACAATATTCACAACACATGTGGCATCTGATGGCGACGACGAACACTATAGTTGTGGGACCGTTGCCACAGTGCATACAAAAGCTATGGAAATTACTAACTTTCAAATGTCTGTATGTCAGTCAAATTTTGGGATATTTCGAAAATTCCAACAGGATATTGCTTTTAGGTCAACGATGAACACTATGGTCGCGGGACCGTGACCACGGCGCATGCGTGGTAATATCCTCTATAAGGACACTTATATTATAATTTATTTATTCAGATTTAATTTAATTTATATATAAAATCTTGGACATGTTCAGGCAAAACGTGTGCAGCCATTGAATAAAAAACATATATATATATATACATATAGGTCAATGTTCTACCAGTAGTCAGGAAATATCTTCTTAATGTTGCATAGTACGATGGCTTTTGGATTTTTGCCATATTTTTAAGATAAATATCTCAGTCTGATGAATAAAAACAACTCTTAATTGGTCTGGATGTCAAATAGCTAACTTTGGAGCTACTTGAAATGAAAGCAGCCAAAATAAATTCCGCCAGCACATCAAACAAAAAGAGTGCAGTTGTGACGCACATTTCCATCTTGCAAGGGCCATGTGAAGGCTTGACGTAGTAAGATAGGTAACCTCATCCCCTACATATTGTCCACTGGTGACTCAACTGAGAGCATCAACGCATGTATCTAATTTGTGTAAGCATCCATAATATTAATTTACAAAGGAAAAGTATTGTTCCAATTTCCTGAATATTGGCAAGGCTACTAACAGGTCATGTCCTCATTGCTTGCACAAGGCTGGATCACAGATCTTTGTTTCATCACATAGCCCAGAACTTGTCTCCCTTAGTGAGGTTGAAGCAGCTGTAAAGGTATTGGCATGGTGTGAAAAGGATGGTTGGTCAGGTCTAATCAACTTTTATGAACTCAACTAGGGGAAGAAGGTTTGGATGGCAAATAACTGCAGCAGCCTGAAAGCACTGCTCTCCAAATAATAGTAAAACCAGTGACTTAAAAAATAGGTACTTGTCGTCCTCACCAAGCTGTCAACAGTGTTGGCATAATGCAATGACTGGCGGGCTCAGTGTCAGTATAATGTGACTGAGCGAGCTGTCATTTCATGCAACTGACATAATGGTATCTCAGCGAGGCAGCACTATAAAGCCACCATGTGTGCGCACCCCCTCTTGAGTAGTGTATGCGTCCCAACACATGTCTTTCTGCGAACACAGTACACAACAACTCAACCAAGTACCTGCTAGGGCAGAGACACAAATTGCTGCAAGTATGCAACCTTGAGCATGGCAGTCTTGCCTGCCTTGAACTCATTTCAATTCAATTTAGTCTAAGTAAGTCAAATGTAACAATAAGTGTTGCATTCATAACTCAATCTAAGGAGCGCAATGCTCGTTGTTGGTCTGTTGGCAGGAGGATTCACTCCTCAAATGTCATAGGGCTTCAACATTAATTTATTTGCTACAATACATTTATTTTCTACCATACATCTTTTAATCAAATACATTCTGAAGTACATTCGAATTTCCACAAAATATGACACCATAAATGCCGATGTCGTTTATGCATTGTATTTACATAAGGATTCGGCATCGTCCCAATATTAATTTAAAAAAAACCTTTTCCGATGATCAAAACGGGACGATATCGAATTGATATTACGCTGAAGGCTGAGATCTGCCAGAAAGGTGCTGAGGACAATTTATGTTGCCTCGTATTCTATTTCATTAATATAACAAGTGTCAGCCCAGTTTTCGAATTAAATCTAATATTAGTAATAAATCTAACCAGCGCTACGTAACTGCATGCTTAGCAAATGTAGAGACTAGAAATGTGCTGAAATACACAATTTCTTGCAGAACGGTGGTAAGTCAATTCGTCTTTAATTTATATAACAAATACTCTACCGTTTAAGTCAGGTGTTAAAATTAAATTTGACCAGTGCTATCCTCCATTAGTGGTTCGAAGAACGATGTGGGAGCGAGGCTAAGTAAGCATACCACCAGCATACCTGTAGAATGATTGTAAGGAGCATTGTGTTAAGCAGCAGTTGGATGGTGTGTTGAAGTTATACATAGTATAATCACTTATTGTCATTTTTGGACACGTCTGAACTATTTTGTTCGCATTAATTCACCTCTATTGGACGCAACATGGCAACATATATACAAGTAATAGTTCAAACAACTTTTTTTCAACGATCTTTTAAGGAACCTGCGGGACATGTCTAAGGTAGAGTTATGTATCGTATAACGGGGGTGACCACCGAGGTCGATATGGGAAGGCAAGCAGTAACAATATACAACAACTTCATAATAGCATCTTAAGCTGTAGCTCGATGATTAAACAGTTCGATCAGCTTCAAGTAGTAGCCTACAAAGGAACGCAGAAATATGCAGTAAATCACATATGCAACTTAACCCAAAAGAGGATGGTACTACAGTGTGTGCGCATGAAGTTCCAGGTTTCTGCGGCCTTGATGTCTGACAGCAGTGAGCCTGATATGGCACATGCCTGAGCTATGCAAGGTCTCGTCTGAGACTGTGCAAGGTCATGATTCTTTCTGGGCTCTGACTGAACTGGCTACCAAACGTAATATTCAAGTGACGTGAAGACCGGTTAATGGGGCACCAGTCGGTAAGAGAAAAGCTAACGAGTTAGGGGTTAGCAAGGGGTGGTGCCAAACGGTTAAAGGGCAACACACTGAACCCAATACGCCACAAGGGTAAAGACTATTGGACAGTTAGACAGAAGCCTAGTTGTTGAGGTCCCCATGCAAACTAACAGACTTGAGGCACATGCTGTAATGCTGGATGGACTTAAGGCATGGAGGAGTTTGTGATACCTTTGTTTGGCCCTAGGTTGCTTTGCCTAAACATTGTCAGATAAACTAGCACTAGCAGCTGCAACTACAAAGGCTGGAGTATGAATGTCTGCCAAGTAAAAGAAGCCATAGCTTTAAAGGTGTAAGGGGAACAGCTCCCTTAAATGTGTGAACCGAGTGCCTCAGTATCGCTTTATTAATTATTCCTACCTGATACACCTGAAATGATTCAGGGGATGGCACAGTGGTTGGCACTGTCGTCATGGGGGTTGGCTGCTTGATCATGGAAGCAATTTGCAGGAAAGACAGATTTTGGTGTGAATACTGGTGGATTTGTGGAAAAACATTGAGGCACTTGGCAAGTGTGGGTTTCTGGCCTGATAGGAATAGGGGAAACGTGGGGATGGCAGCAAGTACCAGATATAGAGGAAACGTGGTGATGGCGGCAAGTAACAGGTATAGGGGAAATGTGAAGATGGTGGTAAGTAACATGTATAGGGGAAACGGGATGGTGGTGGCAAGTAACAGGTATAGGGGAATTGTGGTGATTGTGGAAAGTAGCAGGTATAGGGGAAACGGGATAATGGTGGCAAGTAACAGGTATAGGGGAATTGTGGTGATGGTGGCAAGTAACAGGTATAGGGGAAAAGAGATCGTGGTGGCAAGTAACAGGTATAGGGGAATTGTGGTGATGGTGGAAAGTAGCAGGTATAAGGGAAACTGGATAATGGTGGCAAGTAACAGGTATAGGGGTATTGTGGTGATGGTGGCAAGTAACAGGTATAGGGGAAACGGGGTAATGGTGGCAAATAACAGGTATATGGGAATTGTGGTGATGGTGGCAAGTAACAGGTATAGGGAAAACTGGATAATGTTGGCAAGTAACAGGCATAGGGGAATTGTGGTGATGGTGGCAAGTAACAGGTATAGGGAAAACGGGGTAATGGTGGCAAGTACCAGGTATAGGGGAAATGTGGAGATGGTGGCAAGTAACAGGTATAGGGGAAACGGGATAATGGTGGCAATTAACAGGTAAAGGGGAATTGTGGTGATGGTGGCAAGTAACAGTTACCAGGGAAACGGGGTAATGGTGGCAAGTAACAGGTATAGGGGAAACGGGGTAATGGTGGCTAGTAACATGTATAGGGGAATTGTGGTGATGGTGGCAAGTAACAGGTATAGGTTGACACCCAAGTAGATGTACATATTAGGCTAAGTTATCATACTCAGACTAGACAAAACTCTGGAAAAATACAAAAAAAACTAACATAGGCTACTACCACCCAAAATCAAAAAAGGCTGGCCTGAGCAGAAACAGGAAAACACTCCTGGGCGAGGGACCAGACCAAGACTGCACCACAGCTGTCCAGCATTGAAAACAAGCACCCTCAGAGGAGCTTATACATTATGGGTAGATTAAATACCTTGTCAATAAAAAATATATTAAAAAAGTATATAGTGTGCCATGTCAATACCTTGACATGGCACACCTTGTCAAGGTATTGACAAGGTGTGCCATGTCAATACCTTGTCAATAAAGAAATTATATAGGAAACATGGTGATCGTGGTAACTAACAGGTATAGGGGAAATGTGGTGATTGTGGAAAGTAACATGTATAGGGAAAACATGGTGATGGTGATAACTAACAGATATAGAGGTGCGATTTTTTCAACAGATTTGTTCATAGGTGTGATATCAACTGACGACGATGCAAACGCCAAGTTATGGTTCGCGAATATTCCTGTAGAGACAGTCGACTTAAACTTCAAACTCGACATGGGTTCTGAAGCTAACATCATCCCCATGGACGTGCTTAAAAAAATGTACAATGCAGAAATAACCAAACCGAGATGCCGGTTAGTCACATACTCAGGACAGAGGATTAACCCATTAGGCAAAACAAAACTACAGGTACGCGACCAACTACTGCGATTCCAAATCACAAACAGTGGATGTCCCATCCTTGGTAAAGATGCCTGCGTTCGGCTACGCATCCCCTCACGCATCGACAGCATCCGTTCAGAAGACAACGAGAACAACGATGAAGCAAAGCAAATGGTAAAGACATTTCATGACGTGTTCACTGGGCTAGGGAGTATTAAAATAGAAGCTAAAATACATGTCGATAGCTCTATCCAACCTGTAATTGATCCTCCCAGAAGAATTCCCCATGCTATCGAAAATAAAGTATGCAAAGAACTAGATAGAATGATCGAACTAGGGGTAATTGTTGAAGAAACTGAACCGACCCCATGGGTTAACTCATTAATGATTGTCAAGAAGAAAAAAGATCAAATCCGCAATTGTTTAGATCCAACAAAATTAAACAAAGCTATAAACTGAGGACGATACCCTACTAGAACATTAGAGGAAGTTGTTTCAAAACTAGAGGGAGCAAAATTCTTTTCTGTGGTCGACGCAAAAATCGGATACTGGCAAATTCTGAGAGTTCAAACCTTTGTACATTTAATACACCGTGGGGAAGGTTCAGATATACCAGGTTGCCTTTCGGAATAAAAACTGCTGGAGACGCATTCATTTATGAGATGAACCGGATTTTGCATGACCTAAAAGGTGTTAACGTCATAACCGACGACATTCGGAATAAAAACTGCTGAAGGCACATTTATTTATGTGATGAACCGTATTTTGCATGACCTAAAAGGTGTTAACGTCATAAGCGACAATATTCTGATGTATGGTAATTCAGTGCACAAACATTATGAAAATCTACAAGCAGTCCTCGAACAAGCAAGACAGGTAAATTTAAGATTGAATCCTGCCAAATCAAGCTTATGCAAAACCAAAGCTGAATATGTAGGTCACATCATATCTGAAAAACGTATAAAACCCAACAATGAGAGAGTACAGGCAATCACCGACATGCCCACCCGCACAAATAAACAATCAGTACAATGCTTTCTAGGTATGATCGCATATGTACCGAAGTTCCTTCCTAACCTAGCAGAGATAATTAAGCCCTTACACATACTAACAAATAAGGAAACTGCATGGCACTAGGAAACAGAGCAACAGAAAGTGTTCGACAAACTAAAAAACATGATAACACATGCACCTATTCTCTGTTTCTACAATGTCACAAAAATAATAACACTTCAAGTAAACAGCTCCAAGTTGGGTCTTGGAGAAGCTCTATTGCAAGAAGGTCACCCAATTGCAATGGCCTCTAAGCCCCGTGATGACGCCCAAAGCAGTTATGCAGTTGTCGAGAAGGAGCTCCTAGCCATCTGTTCAAAATTCCATAATTACATTTTCGGTAAGAAAGTATGCAGAGAAACGGACCACCAGCCACTTGTATCGATCATGAACAAACCTTTGCATCAACTGTCCACTTGCATGCAACGCATGTGCATGCGGTTACAGAACTACAATTTAGAGCTAGGGCACATCAAAGGTTGTAACATGTTTGTTGTAGATGCACTCTCGAGAGACCACAGCACCAAGACCAGTCTAAGCAAACTGTTTGATAGAGAAATTTACATTGCAGCTGTAGAGATTCTTCAAGAATGCATTCAACAAATCACCACCGAAAAGCTAAATGACCTGGTATTAAAAGAGGTAACACAACTGGTTGACAATGGGTGGCCAGAAGACAACCAGTTAATACCAAAATTCCACACATTTCGACACAAAATAACAAAATAGGACAAATTATTACTAAAGGGAAACAGAATAATCATACCGAAACAACTACAAAAAAACGTGATCACGAAGCTACACAAAAACCCATCAAGGAATAATCAAAAGCAAGAGACTAGGAAGGGAACATGTGTTTTGGCTGGGGGTGCAGACCCAATTAGAAGATTGAATACAACAGTGTAGTTTGTGTAAACAATTCTGGAACAAACAACATAGCGAGCCTTTAAAGCCCCACAAAATACCATGCATCCCATTCAACAAAATAGGTGCAGACCTATTTCAAATAGGGAACCAGCACTATCTACTATTAGTTGATTACTTTTCTAAATATCCAGAAGTAATCGAACTACAGTCAACAAGGAGTAATGCGGTCAGATTAGCAATGGCCAAACGGGAAGACATATTCAAATGGTGAAAACAATGATAAAGGAAGCCATGCATGAATCTAAAGATTATAAACTTCATAAACTTTCGCGACACTGCTAATAGAGATAAAGACATCAACCGCTCAATTATTAAAGAGCCGCAGACTCCGATCGAAATTACTAATATTAACTAAACATCTGAAACCAAAAACAGTAAAAGTAGATGACAATCAAATCAAAAAGGTACAACAAAACCAAAAGAAATTCTATGACCGGCATGCAGGAAAACAGCACAAACATTTGAAAACCGGAGAACACGTACAATATGTCACACACAAAGGCAAGTGGGCTGCAGGGACAATCACAAAAGAAACACACAAAGACTCGCAAAATTACGAAATACGGAACAAAAACAATTTAACACTGAAAAGAAATCGGAAACACATATTCCCTACCCATGCCAAAATTAATCAAAACCGAAAAGTAATCCAAAACCCAGCAGTCCAATAAACAAGAAACAGAGATAACCCAAATATAATGCTAGCTAACTATGTCACTTGACGAGGCTGAGAAATAAGGCCTGTGAATAGATTAGGGTATCAGTAAAACACAACTAATTACAAACTCTAATCAGCAAAGTGTCAAAATAACACAAACAAGGTAAATGACAAATGTTGTACCAGACGGGATGGCCGAATGAGTTAGAGCGTCCGTCTCCCATGTTGGTAGATCGTGGGGTCATGGGTTTGAACCCCGGTCGAGTCAAACCGATGACTTAAAAATTGATACTTGTTGCTTCCTAGCCTGGCGCTCTGCATTATTAGGATAGGGCAAGGACTGGTTTGCTCAGTGTCCGGATAATGTGACTGAGTGGGATATCAAGTTATCGTGCTGGTGGCCTGGTCTTCCAGTGGGGCAGCACTATAAAGTCACCATGAGTGTGCACTGTCACAAGTCGGTACCCGTCCTGATATGACCTTAGATGTTGCTAGGATGTAAAACAACAACAAACAAACAAACAAAAAATGTTTTATATGTATTACTGGTGATAAAGCTTATTTAACTAGGTTGACTGAGCAGTTGACAAGCTGAAACTAAAGTACCTTAAACCAGAAGCATTAAAATGAATGTTAGATTTAAGAACATAAAATGTATCATATTATGTCCTGTGAATTAACACGGAACCATCTAAAGTTATTGGCACCAAAATAGCAAGGACTCACGGACATGACTAACATCAACAGATTTGTGTTACCATAAACCACAAGTGTATATATATAGTCAACAGGTTATACATAAGAACAATACGGACTCCACATTTCTTGAAAGTTGAATTGAACAGTATATTACATGTAAAATTCCATTTATGTTAAACTAAAATATTTTCTTCAAGAGGGAGATAATATATGTATGTGAAACCACCATTAAACAGAGACTATCAAAATAACCATACCAACTTTAATACCCAAAGAACAACATGTGTATATTTATATACGTGAACGGCTCATACGTCAAATTGGACTGAACCATAATTGAAACCTATCATTGAATACCAGAGACTGTCATATAACAGACCAAATTCTCATCATACCACTGACTTAAACTATTATTATTTCTGGATGTTATATTATATATCCCCAAACCATTTTCTATTTTGTTCACTGTGAAAAGGAGATGTTATGTATATACTAAGGCTCGGCAGGCCGGGAACCAGCCGGCCAGGACCAGCGACACAAGGGACCAGTGTAGACTAAAGCTGGTGGGTAATAAAGTATTGAGTAACAAGACATCAATATGTGCGGTAAATCCTCACTCAATCACATTACACACTCAGTCACATTGCACTGGGTGCACCCTTTCCTCCGACACTTAGAAGTGTTAAAACAAACTATAGAACCAGATGGTCGATCTACCAGTGATGGTGAATAACGGATCAATACCCAGGGTAAAAAGCTTCTGATTGACAAAGCCAGAAAGGCATATTCAAATTGGGAGGAAGAACAATGCCACGATGCTAAGCTATCTGAATTGGGATAAACGACACGAAGGGTTCAAGCTAGGAGTGGAATTACAAGGCTTCTACTCGTTATCTCACTAGGAGTTGCACAAAGTGGTCATGCTTAAAGGGGTCATTTTGGATCAACCTTTCCCAAGTTACACGTTATGTGAGTGCTCATACACCCTTACTCCACAAATAATGTTTACTTTTACAAACGACGCCCCCCCCCCCACAACCCTAACGTAAACCCAGTTAATATGTAAACAAGAAGAAGGAGACTGGGGTTCATTAAACAAATCTGGATGGGAAAAATGCTCGTCCAGATGAAAATACTTTTTTTTAGCAGTTGGAAGCTTACAGATGCTCTGATCCGAATTAGCATAGGCCTAAGCATAAGTTTGAGGGCAATATTACACAATTCATGGGCTTATGAAACAACATTCAGTTGGTAATGCCAATAATTAAATAATACTGTCTGCCCAGGTAATGAATTCCTTTGTTGCCAATGCACACATGGGCATCTGAAGCCCCCACCTCCCTGGCCTTTCACCATTGTTTGACCGACAATATTATAAATGCTTTCTACCATATGCTAATAAAAGGTAGAAGATTTGGAAGGGTGTATGTCCCAGTATACATTATAAGTACATCATATATTTAGATCATGACAATCGACATAATAATGTGGACATATATAATTTTTACAGAATACGCATTAGTATGAAAGGCTTTGTTAGAGTGTAGACACAACCCACACATCATGAGCTTGACCACATCACCAGGCTAATCCCAGCATCAATCTTAACGTAACTGTCCGAATCCATCTCCAACCTGAACTCAACACCAGTCTGAACCCAACATGAGTATGAACCTAACATCCATTCGGAACCCAACACCAGTCTGAACCCAACATTAGTTTGAACCCATCCCCCGTCTGATCCTAACATCAGTCTGAACCCAACGTCACTCTGAACCCAACACCAGTCTGAACCCATCACCAGTCTGATCCCAACACCAGTCTGAACCCATCACTGGTCTGAACCAAACATCATTCTGAACCCAACATCAGCCTGAATCCAACACCAGATTGAACCCAATACCAGTCTGAACCCAACACCAGTTTGAACACAACACCAGTCTGAACCAAACATCAGTCTGAACCCAACGCCAGACAGAGCCCTACACCACTCTGACCAAATACCAGTCGGAACCCAACATCATTCTGAACCCAACACCAGACTGAACCCTACACAAGTGTGAACCCAATATCAGTCTGAACCCAACACCATACAGAACCCTACACCAGTCTGACCAAATACCAGTTTGAACTCAACACCAGTCTGAACACAACACCAGACTGAACCGAACACCTGTCTAAACCCAACATCAGTATGAACCAAAGACCAGTATGAACTCAACACCAGTCTGAACTCAACACCAGTCTGAACCCAATATGAGTCTGAACCCGACACCTGTCTGAACCCAAGATCAGTGGGGACCCAGCAACAGTCTGTACCCAACACCAGTCTGAAGCTAACATCAATCTGAGCCCAACATCAGTCTGAACCAAACATTAGTATTCAATGAATTCAACATCAATCTGAAAGCAACATCAAGATTAACCCAACACCAATCTGAACCAAATGGCAGTGTGAACCCTACATCAATCTGAACCCAACATCAGTCTGACCCCAAAATCAGTGTAAATCCAACATCAGTCTGAAGCCAACATCAGTATGAACCGAACACCAGTCTGAACCCAACACCCGCTGGAACCCAATATCAGGCTGAACCCAACACCAGTATGAACCCAACATCAGTATAAATCCAACATCAGTATGAAGCCAACATCAGTATGAATCCAACATCAGTATGAATCCAACACAAGAGTGAACACAACATAAGTCTGGACCCAACATCAGTCTCAACCCAACATCAGTGTCAACCCAACATCAGTTTCAACCCAACACCAGACTGAACCATACACCAGTCTCAACCCAATATCAGTCTGAACCCAACATTAGTCTGAACCCAACACCAGTCTGAACCCAACATCAGTCTGAACACAACACCAGACTGAACCCTACACCACCCAATATTAGTCTGAACCCAACACTAGTCTGAACCCAACATCAGTCTGAATCCAACACCAGATTGAATCCTACATGAGTCTGAACTCAATATCAGTCTGAACCCAACATAAGTCTGAACCCGACATCAGTATGACCCCAACACCAGTCTGAACCCAATATCAGTCTGAACCCAACATCAGTCTGAATCCAACACCAGTCTGAACCCAACATCAGTATGAACCCAACACCAGTCTGAACCCAACACCAGTCTGAACCCAACACCAGTCTGAACCCCGCACAGTCTGAACCCAACATCAGTTTGAACCCAACACCAGTCTGAACCCAATACCAGTCTGAACCCAACACCAGTCTGATCCCAACATCAGTCTAAACCAAACATCAGTATGAACGCAACACCAGTCTGAATCCAACACCAGTATGACCCCAACATCAGTCTGAACCCCGCACAGTCTGAACCCAATACCCGTCTGAACCCAACACCAGTCTGAACCCAACACCAGTCTGAACCCGGACACTCTGAATCCAACATCAGTCTGAACCCAACACCCGTCTGAACCCAACACCAGTCTGAACCCAACACCTGTCTGATCCCAACATCAGTCTAAACCAAACATCAGTATGAACCCAACACCAGTCTGAACCCAACACCAGTATGAACCCCGCACAGTCTGAACCCAACATCAGTCTGAACCCAACACCAGTCTGAACCCAATACCAGTCTGAACCCAACACCAGTGTGATCCCAACGTCAGTCTAAACCAAACATCAGTATGAACCCAACACCAGTCTGAACCCAACACCAGTATGACCCCAACATCAGTCTGAACCCCACACAGTCTGAACCCAACATCAGTCTGAACCCAACAGCAGTCTGAACCCAACACCAATCTGAAACCAACATCAGTCTGAACCCAACCTCAGTCTGAACCCAGCATCAGTCTGAGCCCAACACCAGTCTGAACCCAACACCACTCTGAACCCAACATCAGTCTGAACCCAACATCAGTCTGAACTCAACACCAGTCTGAACCCAACACCAGTTCAGTCTGAACCAAACATCAGTATGAACGCAACACCAGTCTGAATCCAACACCAGTCTGATCCCAACATCAGTCTAAACCAAACATCAGTATGAACCCAACACCAGTCTGAACCCAAAACCAGTATGACCCCAACATCAGTCTGAACCCCGCACAGTCTGAACCCAACATCAGTCTGAACCCAACACCAGTCTGAACCCAACACCAGTCAGAACCCAACACCAGTCTGAACCCAACATCAGTCTGAACCCAACATCAGTCTGAACCCAACACCAGTCTGAACCCAACATCAGTCTGAAACCAACATCAGTCTGAACCCAACACCAATATGAACTCAACACCAGTCTGAACCAAACATCAGTCTGACCCCAACATCAGTCTGATCCCAACATCAGTCTGAACCCAACATCAGATTGAACCTGTCCCAATATGAACCCATCCCAATATGAACCAATCACCATTATGAATCTCTCCCATTATGTGCCCATCCCCAGTATGAACCTATCCCCAGTATGAACCCAACACCAATCTGGATGTTTGGTTGTTGATGTTTTACGCCCTAGCAACATCTAAGGTCATATCAGGACGTGTACCTACTTGTGAGAGTGCGCACACATGGTGACTTTATTGTGCTACTCCACTGGCATAACAGGCTGCCAGCACCATGACCTGATATCCCACTCAGTCACATTATCCTGACAGTGAGCCAACCAGTTCATGCCCTATCCTCATAATGCCGAGCGCCTGGCTAGGAAGCAACAAGTCGAAATTGTTAAGTCATTGGTTCGACTCATCAACGTTTCGAACCCACAAACCCATGGGTACGGATCCCCCGATCTACCAAAACAGGAGACGGACGTTCAACTCATTCGGACATCCCATCTGGTTCCACATCAATCTGAACCAACACCAGTCTGAACCCAACATCAGTCTGAATCCAACACCAATCTGAACCCAACATCAATCTGAACCCAACACCAGTCTGAACCCAACATCAGTCTGAACCCAAAACCAGTCTCAACTCAATATCAGTATGAACCCTACACCAGTCTGAACCAAACATCAGTCTGACCCCAAGACCAGTATGAACCCAACACCAGTCTGCACCCAACATCAGTCTGAACCCAACATCAGTCTGAACCCTACACCAGTCTGCACCCAACATCAGTCTGAACCCAACATCAGTCTGAACCCAACACCAGTCTGAACCCAACATCAATCTGAATCCAACACCAGTCTGAACCCAACATCAGTCTGAACCCAACACCAGTCTGAACCCAATATCAGTATGAACCCATCACCAGTCTGAACCAAACATCAGTCTGAACCCAACACCAGTCTGAACCCAATATCAGTCTGAACCCTACACCAGTCTGAACCCATCACCAGTCTGAACCCAACATCAGTCTGAACCCAACACCAGTCTGAACCCAACACCAGTCTGAACCCAACACCAGTCTGAACCCAACACCAGTCTGAACACAATATCAGTCTGAACCCAACACCAGTCTGAACCCAATATCAGTATGAACCCTACACCAGTCTGAACCAAACATCAGTCTGAACCCAACACCAGTCTGAACCCAATATCAGTCTGAACCCAACACCAGTCTGAACCCAATATCAGTCTGAACCCAACACCAGTCTGAACCCAATATTAGTAAGAACCCAACATCAGTCTGAACCCATCACCAGTCTGAGCCCTACACCAGTCTGAACCCAACACCAGTCTGCACCCAACATCAGTCTGAACCCAACATCAGTCTGAACACAACACCAGTCTGAACCCAACACCAGTCTGAACACAATATTAGTCTGAACCCAACACCAGTCTGAACCAAACATCAGTCTGAACCCAACACCACTCTGAACCCTACACCAGTCTGAACCAAACATCAGTCTGAACCCAACACCAGTCTGAACCCAATATCAGTATGAACCCTACACCAGTCTGAACCCATCACCAGTCTGAACCCAACATCAGTCTGAATCCAACACCAGTCTGAACCCAACACCAGTCTGAACCCAACACCAGTCTGAACCCATCACCAGTCTGAACCCAACATCAGTCTGAACCCAACACCAGTATGACCCCAGTACCAGTATGAACCCACCCCCAGTATGAAGCTAAAACCAGTATGAACCCTTCCGCATTATGGATGGATCTCCGATCTAAAAAGACATTAAACACCCACTGCATAAACTAATCAGCAGCTCCTTTCACTTCAGGTAAACACGTCATTTACTCTGCCGAATTGAATATGTTATAACTTTAATATAGCCAGTGCTTATTATGTTAGTTGTGTGGTTCTTGTGGATAATAACTAGCCTGTTGCAATTGGCGGTGTTTTCCAGTAGGTCACACTCCCAGGGCCCACTCATGGGTCAGGCTTCGATAGATGATAACTTTTCAGCATCCCATCAGCATGTTTTCCAAGAAACGCTTTACTTAGATAATGTAATATAACCAAAATATTCACTTTACGATAAACAAGGAGACTGGGGTTCACTAAACAGATCTGGATGGGGAAAATGCTCGTCCACATGAAAATAAATTGTTGTGGAAGGTCAGTCGGTGTTTGCAGCTGCTCTGATCCGAATGACCACAGGCCTAAGCCTAAATACTCTGCATGTGGCGACAGTTCCCAACCTCAACGCACCTCATTCTCGGCTTTCAGGGACCAGACGGGATGGCCGAATGAGTTAGAGCATCCGTCTCCCGTGTTGGTAGATCGTTTGTTCCAATCCTGGTCGAGTCAAACCAATGACTTTAAAATTGATAGTTGTTGCTTCCTAGCCTGGCGCTCGGCATTATTAGGATAGGACAAGGACTGATTGGTTCAGTGTCAGGATACTGTGACTGAGTGGGATACCAGGTCATGGTGCTGGCAGCCTGGTATTCCAGTGGGGCATCACTATAAAGTCGCCATGAGTGCACACTGTCACAAGTCGGTATCCATCCTGATATGACCTTAGATGTTGCTAGGACATAAAACAACAAACAACACGGCTTTTAGGTCGGTACCCGGGGAGAGGCTAAGCTCCATGCGCGCTCCAATTACACCCGTATATTTCTGAATATACATGTTGTGTTGTTCGCTTAGAAGTCAACAAGAAGGAGTCTGGTGTGGATAATATTATTTTTAAATCTGGCTAGGAAAAATTCCAAGGTCCGTCAAACTCCCAGTCCCCAATCCAGCACTTCCAACCATCATCACTACATGCATATTTAACCGTCGGGCTATTCCACCCCCGCTTAAGGTAAGCCTACGAGTTAATTTATGTAATTATTTCCATGTGAATTTCCTGGGCCTGCCGCGGGTCGCCGCTGCCTCTCGTCCCATCTGCAGGTAGTCCGTCGCCGTTGTTGTCATTCCCGGGCTAATGACGGCCAGCCAGAGTATCATCTAAATACGGTCTTGTCCCTCCCCGCATTTATCGGTCTAAAGCAATTATTTGTTATTTCAACTAACTGGCTGTCCTCCCCGCCATTTGGTGTATATTGATATGACTAAATTAATCCAAAACTAAGCAGACACACTCGTGTTGCAGCCACTGTCACTGTTAATCAGCTGAAGTTACTGTCGTATTTTTAGCCAAAATAGTACTACATTAATTTCATTAATATGTCTGTTATTATCTTCCCGCAGATGGGTTAATTAGCTGCATAAGGCCTATTAGGCATAAGGCCCTTAATTACATACAAAGCAATCGAATATCAAGTTGACCATAGCGGTTAATCTACAAGAAGACTGGAGGATAGTAAAGAATGCAAGGAACGTTCCAATTCACCTTTCCCAGAGCTCACGGCTTTATTCTTACCCAAACTAACAATATAGTGTAGCAACATGTCAGATCCGCACGAGTCAAACCCTTCCCATATAATGAAGTTAAATAAGTTTGGAATTTCAACAATAAAAGCCTATATCTCGGCTAAAACATCAGAGCATGCAAAAACACGTCCGATGGGTCTGGGTCCGAATGCCCAACCTTCCACCGTTGCTAGGAGAGTCACAATGGACGTATCCTAGCAACGCTTAACAGCAGTGAACCCGGCCCCGCAAATGGCGGTAAATGCGAGTCTGGTGAGTAGCCCGCATTTCATAATGCCAGCTAATCAGCCCAGGCCCGCATTTCCACCGGTCGAGTAGTCTCACCCACTTCACTTATATATACTAAAATTCTGTTTGGTGAAGCCAAATTTATATATCTAAAAAAGGTTTCTGAGGATCAGTCATTATATTCTTTCAACTCTTCAATATTACCTTACCTCTATATATTCCTGAATATAAATGCGATTATTATCGTTGTTGTTGTTACCATAATGATCATCACCATCGTCATATTATCATTATCACCATTATCATCATCATCATCATCATTAGTAGTATTGCTCAACATTACAATTGAGTGAACATGGGAATTTTGTGAAAAAATCGTCCTTATCGTGATCGGCGTGAATGTGTGTAAGTATGTGTGAGTTTGTTTGAGTGTGATTGCGTGTGCGTGAGTGACTGTGAGTGTGTGAATGTGTTTGTGTGTGTTTGTGTGTGTATGGAGGGGGGTTTTGGTGGCGTACTTGATGAACGACCCGAGACCAACAAGCCTGCATCTCGCCAGACCCTGTCTAGCAGGGGGGCACTGTGTCTGGTCACCAGCTCACCAGAGCCTGCTGCTATCCACCAGGGGGCACGGTACTGGTCACTACCTCACCAGACCCTGCTGCTGTCTCCCAGGGGGCGCTGTGACTGGTCACCTCACCAGACACTGCTGCTGTCCACCAAGGGACACTGTGTCTCGTCACCTCACCAGATGCTGCTGCTGCTGCGTACCAGGGGGTGCTGTATCTGATCACCTCACCATACCCTGGTGCTGTTCACCAGGGGGCACTGTGTTTGGTCACCTCACCAGACCCTGCTGCTGTTTACCAGGGGGCGGTGTGTCTGATCACCTCACCAGACCCTGCTGCTGTTCACCGGGGGGTGATGTGTCTGATCACCTCACCAGAACCTGCTGCTGTCTACCAGGGGGCGCTGTGTCTGATCACCTCACCAGACCATGCTGCTGTTCACCAGGGGGTGCTGTGTCTGATCACCTCACCAGACCCTCCTTCTGTTCACCGGGGTGCGCTGTGTCTGATCACATAACAAGACCCTGCTGCTGTTCACCAATGGGTGCTGTGTCTGGTCACCTCACTAGACGCTGCGGCTGTCCACCAAGGGACACTGTGTCTGATCACCTCACCAGACCTTGCTGCTCTTCACCAGGGGGCGCTGTGTCTGGTCACCTCACCAAATGCTGCTGCTGTCCACCAAGCGACACTGTGTCTGGTCACCTCACCAGACCCTGCTGCTGTTCACCAGGGGGCGATGTGTCTGATCACCTCACCAGACCCTGCTGCTGTTCACCAGGGGGCGCTGTGTCTGATCACCTCACCAGACCCTGCTGCTATCCACCAGGGGCGCAGTACTGGTCACCACCTCACCAGACCCTGCTGCTGTCTACCAGGGGGCGCTGTGTTTAGTCACCTCACCAGACCCTGCTGCTGTTCACCAGGGGTGCTGTGTCTGACCAACTCACCAGATGCTGCTGCTGTCCACCAAGGGACCCACCCTGTGGCTGACCACCTCACCAGACCCTGCTGCTGTTCACCAGGGGGCGCTGTGTCTGATCACCTCACCAGACCCTGCTTCTGTTCACCAGGGGCACTGTGTCTGATCACCTCACCAGACCCTACTGCTATTCACCAGGGGGGCACTGTGTCTGATCACCTCACCAGACCCTGCTGCTATCCACCAGGGGCGCAGTACTGGTCACCACCTCACCAGACCCTGCTGCTGTCTACCAGGGGGCGCTGTGTTTAGTCACCTCACCAGACCATGCTGCTGTTCACCAGGGGGCACTGTGTTTAGTCACCTCACCAGACCCTGCTGTTGTTCACCAGGGGGTGCTGTGTCTGATCACCTCACCAGACGCTGCTGCTATCCACCAAGGGACACTATGTCTGATCACCTCACCAGACCCTGCTGTTGTTCACCAGGGGGCACTGTGTCTGGTCACCTTACCAGACCCTGCTGCTGTACACCAGGGGCACTGTGTCTGATCACCTCACCAGACCCTGCTGCTGTTTACCAGGGGGTGCTGTGTCTGATCACCTCACCACATCACCAGACCCTGCTGCTGTACACCAGGGAGGTGAGGTGTCTGGTCACCACCTCACCACCTCACCACCTCACCACCTCACCACCTCACCACCTCACCACCTCACCACCTCACCACCTCACCACCTCACCACCTCTCCAACTCACCACCTCACCCCTCATAACACCCTGCTGCTGTCCAGCTGTGTTGGGCTGCCACCTCAGCACACCCTGCTCATTTCACGTCTTGGAAATGTACCAAGTACTGCTTCCTTAAATCATTATTGATAATTTACCATGCTGAACTATGATTTGTTAATTATACTTGTGATATATAAATAATATATATGTAATGGTTTATAACTGAGTTAAGACTTCGTTTCTAAATCACACATAAACATTTCCCTGCTTCGTAGAATATAGCGGTTGAGGTGCAATCGCTTAACCTTTTGGGCAGTCAGTTGCAATTAAAATCTCGACTCGACTGCCCCCGGCCCCCTCCGCACCTAGAGGGGCGTCTAACCGCGCGGTTGGTCTGGACACCGCCCGCCGCCGCCCGCCCGCCGCCCGCCGCCCGCCCGCCGCCCGCCCGACGCCCGCCCGCCGCCCGCCGCCCGCCGAGCGGGCGGGTTTGCCAGCCAGCCTCGCCGGCCGAGAGCGTCACGCAGAAGGGTAAGGCGCCGCCGGCTCGCGCCCCGAGCCGGGGTGGAGGCCTTCGGCGGTAGCCGGCGGCCTCGGGGTCGGGAAGTCACGGGCTGAGACGGGCACGGGGCCGGTGAACTAAACCAGCCCGCCCGCTCAACAAGCATAGCTCAGCTTTCTCCTCACATATTGTAGTCATTATACATGCATTATCTTTTTTATTCAGGTAAATGAATCTAGTTGGTTTTCCAGTGGTGAAACACCGGTTTTCCAATTGCATTCGGATTCTTGCATCTGTCTACTTTTTGCGCTGAGGGGTCGTTAAACAAGCAAATAATATATAATATATAATATAATAATTAAGTTAATATATCATGGTTTGGTCTAACCTAGACCAATATAATAAATATAATCTAGGAAGACTTGATTTAACTAAGTATGTTAACTCGACACGCTGAATGAAGCGACGCGTGTACAACAGGTTTGCTTTCCTAAATAAATTAGTTCACATTCAATAAGTTGTCAGTAGTTGCAACAAAGATGATAATTGATATACTGCATCTACCGCTCGGGAAGATGTTATCACGCCGTTGTTATTTGTATTGCAATAAGTTGAGACAATCAACTCATCACGTGACCACGGCGCCGCGCCGCTGTACAGCGCCTTCGCCTTCCCGACGTTTGGGACGGCCCGGCTGGTGCCACACCGGCCGGCGTGCGTCCAGCCGCAGCGCACCCGGGGTCCGGCTTCTGCCCCACTCGTGTGCCTTTGGTAGTCTGTAACCGCATCGATTCTTAATTTGAATGTAACCCTTTGCAACACTAGCTCCACTAACAATTAAGCAATAGACGCAACAAAATTGGAACTTGGTAATATTATTGCACCTATTTTAATATAGTCTCATTAAATATCTCTTAATCTTTTTAAATTGGCTAACAACAAGCCACCTTAGAAGTAGCACTTGCATTAGTAGCAGCTTAACACAATAATTTATAACAAATTAGGTTATACATGGAAGTCTATGAAAAGGCATATATTACTAAACCAATAATAAAATGGGCACATTTGTATTGTACTTTAGTAATTTGGTATCACGGGTAGTGACGGGTTGCTAAAATAGGCCTCCACTCCCACCTCCCTCGCCTCCCACCCCCACCCCCCTCCATTCCTTCACCGAACCCGCACATGACCCCCTCCGCCAATGCCCGCCTTAAACCTGTGTGCCACCCACCCACCTCCCAACTCACCCTCACCTTCTCAACCGTGCCGGGTCTGCACAGAGGTAATTCTACGGACAAAAGGTACTACTGCCGGTTCGCAGTTGTCACATCCAGCTGTAAGTTTACAGTGAGTCGGTTGAGTTTATACCCGCAGATCCCTATCTGTGGATCGATGCTATCGGCCAAATGGTCGCCAGGCTGACCCTGGTGTTCAGACGGGCCAATCATCTACCGGTCACCGGTCGGACCCTGCCAGGCAGATGGCCCCACTGTGTAGAAAAAAGTCCGGTCTATATGGAAATTAAAAGGCGCTAGCCAGTCTAATACGGGTGTAATTCAGGGTGAACAATATCAAACAACCTTTCATTACACGGATATTTGTTTTTAACTATATTTTCCTTAGAGGCAACACACCATGTCGACTAATGTATATTATTTATTTGAGTAAGAACCGGTGTTTCTCCAATTCTTTGCAAAGGCAAGATTCAATTTATGTAGAGATGCATATATAAGACATGCACGGAGAGACAACTAGCAGCCATGTCGTCGGGTTGATTGTTGTGAGGCGACACAGAGGCTTCCTTCATCATATTGCTGGGATGATTGTTGTGATTGCACATAACCTTACTTCACCATGTTGCTGGGTTGATTATTGTGAGTGCACATAGCCTTACTTCACCATGTTGTCGGTTTGATTGTTGTGAGTGCACATAGACTTACTTCACCATGTCGTGTTGCTTATTGTGAGTGGACATAGCCTTACTTCACCAATTTGTCGGTTTGATTGTTGTGAGTGCACATAGACTTACTTCACCATGTTGGTGGGTTGATTGTTGTGAGTGCACATCGACTAACTTCACCATGTTATCGGGTTGATTATTGTGAGTGGACATAGCCTTACTTCACCATGTTGTCAGGTTGATTGTTGTGAGTGGACATAGACTTACTTCACCATGTTCTCGGGTTGACAGTTGTGAGTAGACATTGCCTTACTTCACCATGTTGTTAGGGTGATTATTGTTAGTGCACATAGCCTTCCTTCACCATGTTGCTGGGTTCATTGTTGTGAGTGGACATGGCCTTACTTCACCATGTTGTTGGGTTGATTGTTGTGAGTGCACATAACCTTACTTCACCATATTGTCAGGTTGATTGTTGTCAGGGCACTTAACCTTACTTCACCATGTTCTCGGGTTGACTGTTGTGAGTGCACATAACCTTACTTCAGCATGTTGTCGGGTTGATTGTTGTGAGTGACCACATCGTTACTTCACCATGTTGTCTTGTTGATTGTTGTGAGTGCACATAGCCTTACATAACCATGTTGTTGGGTTGATTTTGTGAGTGCACAGAGCCTTACTTCACCATGTTGTCAGGTTGATTGTTGTGAGTGGACATAGACTTCCTTCAGCATGTTGTCGGGTTGATTGTTGTGAGTGCACATAGCCTTACTTCAGCATGTTGTCGGGTTTATTTTTGTGAGTGCACAGAGCCTTCCTTCAGCATGTTGTCGGGTTGATTGTTGTGAGTGCACATAGCCTTACTTCACCATGTTGCTGGGTTGATTGTTGTGAGTGCACATAGCCTTACTTCACCATGTTGTTGGGTTGATTGTTGTGAGAGCACATAGCCTTACTTCACCATGTTGTTGGGTTGATTGTTGTGAGTGAACATAGCCTTACTTCACCATGTTGCTGGCTTGATTGTTGTGAGTGGACATGGTCCTTACTTCAGTATGTTGTCGGGTTGATTGTTGTAAGTGCACATATCCTTACTTCACCATGTTGTTGGGTTGACTGTTGTGAGTGCATATAGCCTTACTTCACCATGTTGTCGGGGTGATTGTTCTGAGTGCACATAGCATTACTTTACCGTATTGTCGGGTTGATTGTTCTGAGTGCACATAGCCTTACTTCACCATGTTACTGGGTGGACTGTTGTGAGTGGACATAACCTTACTGCACTATGTTGCCGGTTTGATTGTGGTGAGTGCAGAGAGCCTTACTTCACCATGTTGTCGGGTTGATTGTTGTGAGTGCACATAGCCTTACTTCACCATGTTAACAGGTTGATTATTGTGAGTGCAGATATCCTTACTTCACCATGTTGTCAGGTTGATTCTTGTGAGTGGACATGGCCTTACTTCACCATGTTGTCGGTTTGATTGTGGTGAATGCACATAGCCTTACTTCACCAGGTTGTCGGGTTGATTATTGTGAGTGCATTCAGCCTTACTTCACCTTGTTGCTGGGTTGATTGTTGTGAGTGCACATAGCCTTGCTTCACCATGTTGTCGGGTTGATTGTTGTGTGTGCACATAACCTTACTTCACCATGTTGTTGGGCTGATTGTAGTGAGTGCACATAGCCTTACTTCACCATGTTGCTGGGTTGATTGTTGTGAGTGCACATCCACTTACTTCACCATGTCATTGGGTTGATTGTTGTCAGGGCACCTGTTGTTGGGTTGATTGTTGTTAGTGCGCATAGACTTACTTCACCGTGTTGTCAGGTTGATTGTTGTGAGTGGACATAACCTTACTTCACCATGTTGTTGGGTTGATTGTTGTGAGTGGACATAGCCTTACTTCACCATGTTGTCGGCTTGATTGTTGTGAGTGCATGCAGCCTTACTTCACCATGTTGCTGGGTTGATTGTTGTGAGTGGGCATGGCCTTACTTCAGCATGTTGTTGGGTTGATTGTTGTGAGTGCACATAGCCTTACTTAACCATTTTGTCGGGTTGATTGTTGTGAGTGCATGCAGCCTTACTTCACCAGGTTGTTGGGTTGATTGTTGTGAATGGACATAGCCTTACTTCACCATGTTGCTGGGTTAATTGTTGTATGTGGACATAGCCTTACTTCACCTTGTTGCTGGGTTGATTGTTGTGAGTGCATATAGCCTTACTTCACCATGTTGTCAGGTTGATTGTTGTGAGTGGACATAACCTTACCTCACTATGTTGTTGGGTTGATTGTTGTGAGTGGACATGGCCTTACTTCACCATGTTATCAGGTTGATTGTTGTGAGTGGACATAGCCTTACTTCACCATGTTGCTGGGTTGATTGTTGTGAGTGCACATAGCCTTACTTCACCATGTTGTCGGGTTGATTGTTGTTGTGAGTGCATGCAGCCTTACTGACGCACCATGTGCCTGGCTGACGCTCGGTGGCTGCCCTGCCTCCACTGTTGGCTGATGTCGAGGTGTCCCTATAGGCCGGCGGTCCGCCTGGCGTCAGGCTCCGCATGCAGCGTCCGCCTTGCGTAGACCGAGGCGGTGGAGTGGAATCATTGCAAAATGAAGATTGCCTGATTAAAAGATTATTGAAACCATTATTGAGACGACGTGCCCCATCAGTACCAGGCTGCTACATACTCCCCGCCGTAATGCAGACGGCGGCAGCGCACACGTCATCTGACCAGATCCAGGCAGCTTCAAAGACCGCCAAACTCGCCAAGTCTTATCACCTCCTCTCCTTTATATCAGCACCCAGATCTGTCACAGCCTTGCCACTGCCACTGATGGACCTGATTCGGTAATGTGGCTTTTAGCGAATCCTTTGGTGATGACCGCCAAAAACAGCCGCACTAACTACCTTAAGCGCTTCACGTTTAGATAACCAGATAACGAGAGTTGACGGGGAAAGGAAAGCTGCCTACAAGATTGTTTTAATCTGACCGGGAGACAACATTGTGGGGAGCAGGTGATTTTACACATGATTTAATAGTAAACAAGTGACCAATTGTTAGCTTGTGAGATTTAATCAGATATGTTAAAAGGGTATGATTAATAAATAGCCCTGAATTGTGGTTATATGTATATCATGTAGCCGATGATATCTATGTCTTAATCTCAGATTGCTGCTACTCCGAAGTCAGTGCATCAAATACAGCAAAATCACATACGCCTGCAAGCCCTATGGTCATCGACTAGTATATCCTACGTAAATCAATATCGATATTATAGAAATCGATAAGCAAACCCACAACCAAAGTCTTCCCCTCAGGCCACGAGTGCGAGGGTACACACCTGTCACAGTTCTACGATGGCCGGTTATTCAATGGGATTGTAAAGGATCTATAGAAACCTTTTATGAGTTACGCATCCTTCATTGCCGTCAACGGTCACATCCCATTATGGTGGGGTAGGGGGGCAATAACTGCAATAACATAGGCAGGACGAGTGAACAATCCTTAAAGAACTAAGCATTCTGGATTTCTAAATAATGGACTGATTATATATTTGCATACAGAATCTATTCTTCGATCCATCTAATTGTATTTAAGCTGATCTTATTCCGTCATGATACTTGTTAATATAAACTGAACAAGTTGTCCTGGTTAGCTTAGCGTCATTACCTGAAGTAGGTCAGCTGTGCGCGTCAAAATGCTCAAGGACATCAACTTGATGAAGATCTGGACACGAGAAGTTCTTCTGCTGCTCAGAAGGGGTTCTGACGCAGGCCAATGACAACAGATAATGCTTGGGTATGGATCAATCTTGTATCTACCCTTCACCTGGCTGTCGACCCGGCGCACTGACATTCATCCGTGTGTGCAAGCTAACTCGCTCTTATATCCATGTTTTTTTAACGACATTCTGTAAAGAGAGAAACAACTGTCTTAGATTAACTGCATTGGTATAGTAAGTCTTGGGTTACATGTGTACCTGTGTTGTTGAGTTACGGGCTTAAGCCCTAATTCAATTGGAAGTCAACTGGCACTGACGTTTTCCACATTTGCAAGCACCCTTACCGGCATTGGTTAGGAAGCAGTAAGTTACGCACCATGTTCCTCTACCCTCACATTCCCAGGTACAGACACCATTTCTAATCTTCAACAGGATGGCCACATTTAGCATTATATAAATAACACCAATATCTTGATAGGTGTTGAAAACAACGTCTTCGGCGCGTTACCGTCAGCCAACAAGTTGACATGGAGCAACATTTCCCATGAAAACCTGCAAAGCTTGATTGTAATTTGATATAGCCGTGTGTTGTAAACAATATAATATAGACCCCCCCGCAATTCTTACAGGGCAGCTTAAATGTATCAAACCAACCTCACAATGGCGGCATGCAATGCTGACAACAGCAAGACTGCGAATGAACTAGAGGCGTGGTCTGAGGTGATGTGTATATACACCATAACTATTTATGTGTGGTTTATATATTATGTGTGATAACGTGATTTAAGGCAAATGGTTATCCTCGTGGTTGACGTGTGCTGCGTATATCGCATTATATTGTAGTGAATAGTGGCCGCCGGAGCTAGATGATGTATATATAATTCACCTGTCTACCCGCCTCACTGGCGCCCAAGTTTGTGAAAACCGTCACAATATACAATTATCGGACTGCAAATAAAACGATCGAGTAACATCATCTTATGTATAGATAAACCAAATAGCATCGTCTTTGAATTTATGTAAATGTCAAGCTTCTAGAAAGTTATTTGATCTTGATTGTTCTGTTGGAATTAGTAAATAAAGGAGAGTACGAAAATACATTTCATAGATTGGATATATATTTAAGAGTAACATTAAACTCTCCTGAGAAGATGTTCCACATTTACATAGACTTGGGCCTAACTGATCTCAGGCCATCACCATACCAGAACCCTTCTCACACCTAAGGGGAAGGGGGGACGCGTTGCCGTACAGACGGGGATTCACGTTGCCGGGTTACGCCCTCTACCATTCATGTGACTGTCCCGTTTTAAGTGAGCGATAATTAGATATTTATATTGATTGTGTTCCGTCCAGCGCGTTGCAAGTACTGCTGGTGCCCGGCAAGCGTGTGTGTCACGGGCATCGGCGCACAAAGGTGCCCGCCACACTCCCCGCATGCTGCCGTTCCACACAGGGTAATCAGGTGTCTGTCTGAGGCGGTCAATTAGAAACTGTAGAGGGTGGAATATTTACCCAGGTGGGCATATGGAAGCTGATGGCAGCCTTTATAGCGTCTTGAATAGAGGCAGGAGGCTGCACCCATACACCGCCCACCCCCGCCCACCCGTCTCGCACACCTATTTGTGTGAACGAGTGTGTGCGCGTGTGCGCGTGTAGGGGTGGAGGGGTCACTTTGTTCATTTTTGACAGGAATTTGATCTATTCTGCTGTGAATAGGCAGCGCTGAAGCCGAAATCGGTAACATATGGCGCTGACAGTCGCGTTCTGTGCCGGCACGGTGAGTGCAAATTATGCTTACATGCAGGTTGTTTTATTTGTATTGATTATGGTGTCGTGGCGGTGTTAAAGTAATTTCACCTAAATATAACTGCCATTCCATTTCTCTTTCTGGTATACGCATGCATAAAGTAATTTGTGGGTATGTCAATTTAATTAATGCGGATGACCAGATCTGCGTAATAGGTTTTTTATATAAATAATATTCAGTGCTGGACTTGAAATCCCCAAGTGAACTGCCTATGGATTTAAATGACAATTGTTATGCATGCCATATGGCACACTCATTGATCTTCCACAGCTGACATTTACACCCGTCGACATCACTATCTCTGTACAAGATGTGTACATAGTAATGAAGTCTCCGAATGCGGGTCAAATGCTGCTACTCAACCATAACTCTCTCATCAGTGTGTCCGGACGTGGCAGCCGAATCGGTATAGCGCACACTTCCCATGCGGAAGGTCTGGAGTTCAAATTCTAGCCGATTCAAAGCAATGGCTTACAAAATTGATACTTATCGCCACCTAGCTTGGCACTTGGCATTACTAGGATAGGTAAAAGAATGGGTAGCTCAACATCAGGATAATATGACTGAGTGGGAAATCGAGTCATGGTCCTGGCGGTCTACAACCCAAGTCCTACCCCTCCACCCCTCCTCCCAGCCCACCACCGCCGACGATCGGCAGACGTCCCCAGGTTAGTACCGTCCCTTCCCCCCCACCACGGCGACTTGCTGCTGACAGTTGTTTCCTTGTTCCTTTCCCTTGTTGCTCTTTTTTCAGTTTTTTGTTGTTGTTGTTCTGTGCCCCTGTGTTTTGTTGTTGTTGGTGTTGTTGTTGTTTCCTGTTTGTTTATCTGTTTGTTTGTTGGGTGGCATTGTTGCTTGTCCCCTGCCAACTCTACAAACACCGATCTGAGCCGGTCTAACACAATTGTTTGTACCGTCCCACTTCTTCAAATATCATACGGAGACCGCTTCCTAACAGGTAGTTGCTCTTGATACTGGTTAGAGCACATGTTTGGACCGTCCTACTTCCCCACCCTCTGTTGTCTCCGATCTGAGCCGGGCTAACACAATTGTTTGTACCGTCCCACTTCTCCAAATATCATATGGAGACCGCTTCGTAACAGGTAGTTGCTCTTGATCCTGGTTAGAGCACATGTTTGGACCGTCCTACTTTCCCCATCCCTTCTGTTGTCTCCGATCTGAGCCGGGCTAACACAATTGTTTGTACCGTCCCACTTCTCCAAATATCATATGGAGACCGCTTCGTAACAGGTAGTTGCTCTTGATCCTGGTTAGAGCACATGTTTGGACCGTCCTACTTTCCCCATCCCTTCTGTTGTCTCCGATCTGAGCCGGGCTAACACAATTGTTTGTACCGTCCCACTTCTCCAAATATCATATGGAGACCGCTTCGTAACAGGTAGTTGCTCTTGATCCTGGTTAGAGCACATGTTTGGACCGTCCTACTTTTCCCATCCCTTCTGTTGTCTCCCACAACCACTGTCACCCTACCTCTAACCAAACTCCAATCTCTACCACTGTGACTGTGTACCCAGTCACCACCTCACTGATACTTTCACCCTCCCCCCCCACTGTCACCGACCATCACTGTCACTGTCAGTACCCCTCCCGTTACTGACACCGTTAGAAACAGTAACTGTTGGTCGTCTACATACCACTGCCACCCTCGACACTCCCTACTGACGCTGTCACTGTCACCCTCACCCTACCCCTAACGAACCCCAATCCCCCCCTTCCTATCACTGCTTACCTCATCACCACCTCGCTGATACTGTCACAACCCCTCCACTGACACTGACCATCACTGTCACTGTCACTGTCAGTACCCCTCCTGTCACTGACACCACTAGAAAATAGCAATACACATATATTGCCCTTCTTGGCTGTCTGCACGCCACCCTCACCCTCGTCACCACCTACTGCAAATCACTGTCTACCTCATCATCACCTCGCTGACACTGTCACAACCCCCCCACTGTCACTGACCATCTCTGTCACTGTCACTGTCACTGTCACTGTTTACCCCTCTTGTCACTGACGCCACTAGAAAACAATAATACATATATATTGTCCCTTCTTGGCTGTCTGCAAACCACTCTCACCCTCATCACTACCCACTGACGCTGTCACCCCCCTCCCCTAGTGTCACTGTCACCAATACCGTCGCTGTTTACATACATACCTAACCCTCACCCCCCCTCCGCTGACTCATACCGCTCCCGTCTGGCAGACCTCCCCAGCACAACCCTCACTGTCGCTTCTCCCTAGCTGCGACATCCCCCCCCCCCCACCTCCGTCCATTCACCCCCCCCCTTTTTTTTTTTTTTTTTTTTAATTTTAAATATTTTTTTTATATTTGTTTTCCTTCTTCTCTTCCTTCCTCCTCGTCATTTGACTAGGTACTGATCCATTATCTGCCATTGATTGATAGCTCGTCCTGCCCCTGTTCGGGTACTACTCCATTCTGATCGGGCAGGGTCCTTATAACTACTGACTGATTCGGGTGGGGTACTGATCATCTACTTGGGCACGGGTTGGCGGGCTTCTTTACTATAGGCTCCTAATTGATCTGAAACACCCCTCACCCACACCACACACACACCAACTACCGATTCCCCCGGATAGCCGGACGATTCACCTATCACCACACCATTACCCACCAGTGATACTTATCTCCTCACTCATACCATCCCTTTAACTATTACTATTACTGATGGGCTGGGCTTCCTTCTGCTTGTTCTGATTTTACTGACCGACCAACCTACTCCACACGCACTACCTCATCTCCTCCCCCCACCCCCCCACCCCCACAGGGTCGACATTATTCGCTCACGGGGCGGCCCCCTCACCCCCTCCTCCCCAATCAGCCTCAATCGCCTCGCCCCCCACCCTGACTCCCTTGGGCCAGGAATCTTACTGGCGGCTCAGTCGCCCCAAACCCCTCGCCGCAACCGGTGGACCACCACCAACACCTCCCTCATGCCAGCCCCGGGTAGCCACCCCCTAGAACAAGGGCACAGCATGTCACGGACACCCCCAACGGACACCCCCTGCGACCCCTCTGGGGTTCGCACCCGGGCTGCCACCAGGGCCACACACCCCCATACCACCCCCCGGGAAGACACCCGCCCCACGGAAACCCAAGACAACCCCCCACAGGTCCCCCAACCTGCCTCTGACCACGCCTACTCCAACATCCCTCCCCCTGTCCAGTCTGCAGAAGACAGCGACTCGTCATCCAGCTCGGACGATGACAGCGACTCATCGTCTAGCTCGGACGACGAGTCCGTCATTGATGTAGACTCCCCTCCAACACCCCCACCAACCTCGCCAACACGCTCCACAATCACCACCACAAGCCCCACCGCTCCCTGCCCTGACCACAAAGCAATCCCAACTCCCCAAAACCAGGCGACCCTCACCCACAGCCCAGCCAAGCCAAATGCCCAACAACCCACAGGGAAGGGCAAAGGGAAGGGGAAATCTTCCAAACCAACTAACGGGACCCCCACAGCCGCCGCCACCCCCACCACCACCACCCCCACCTCCCCCGTCCCGGGCACCAGCGCCGCCACCTCTTCCTCAGCCACCGAACCTCCCTCAGCAGACTTGGGATGGACCACTGTGGTTCGAAGGGCAAAAAAAGCCACCGCCCCCTCTAAGAAGAACTCCCCTACAGAGTTCCACCCCGACTCACGCCGCCCCAAACGTTTTCTTGCCCTAGACAAATACCCAAATCACATGGTGATTGGAGCCTGGACACCGGAGTCTCTCTCAAGACTCCATGCAGCAGCCAACTTCGCTGAGATCAGAGGCTCGGCGAAGACCCACCACTACGTGGTAACCGGGCTCCACCCACTAGCCGACCCGTCCGACCTTGTAGGACAGCACGGGATCATCCGTGCGTCACGCATCACCCCCAAAAGTGGTAAGCCCACCCACTGTGTAAATATCTAAACCACCTCCCCCCTCAGCACTCTCGCCAAGCTTGACTTCGGCCCCTTAGGCCACCTTCGGGTGGCAACCCCCCACAAACGCCCTACCTACTGCACCCAGTGCCAGAGGTATGGGCACTACAAACGTGAGTGCAGTGCCACAGATGTGATCTGCGGGCACTGCGCGCTACCGGGCCACCTCGCGGAGGGGTGCGTGCTGAACGCCAGATGCACAGCGTGCGGTGGCGACCACACCTCCCGAGACCCCCGCTGCCCAGAGAAGCGCAGGCTCTGGAGCAGGCTCAACCCCCCCCCCCCCCCCAAACCAACTCCCAAACCGACCAACCCAACCCCACCCCCACCCTCCCCCTACCACACACCCGACAACCCCCAGCCCATACCTCCCCTCATCAACTTCCCCCCACTACAGCCAAAACGCGCCCTCCTCCCAACCCCATGTGCTCCACCCCTCCTCTCCCTCCACCCGCACCCACCGCACCCCAGCAAAACCACCTCCACCACACACCGCCCACACACACGATCCATCGCCACACAAACCCCCAGGCAGACTAGTACACACACACCCAAGTGCGACGCCGGCACCCAAACCCCACGCACACCCACACCTAACACCTTACCCACACCAACACCCACGCCCACACCCACACGCACACCCACACCAATACCCACACCCGCTCCCACAACCACGCCCACACCTGCACCCACCCCCACCCCAACACCCGCAGCCACACACTCCCATGACATACTCCAAGCAATCGAAAACAACCTCCCCCAAGGAACAGCCAGCGACCCGCTGGGTTCCATAATACAGCTATTTATCGGCTTCCTCCGCACCTCAACCCTCATACCTCAACCCACAACCTCCACACCACCAATCAACCACAACACCCTGAGTCACCAACATGGATGCTCAACATAACAACCACAACACTGACCGCCACCCACTCCCGACCAACTCCTCCAACCTCACAGTCCTCTCCTGGAACTGTGCAGGCCTACGGACACAACTTACAACCCTCATCAACAAACTAAAAACTGACTGCATAGACGTGGCTATGCTCCAGGAAACATGGAAGATAGAGCCACCACACATCAAAGGCTACACCACCTACCACATCCTCACAGTGGAATCATTGGTCGGAGGTAGACCAAAGGGAGGCACCACCACCTTAGTCAACAACCACATCCACGCCACCAAAATACCAACGTCCAGAGCTAACCCCATGGCCGACACGCTACGTGTACGCCTCAAGCTGGCCACAACCACAATAGACACCTACAACATATACAATCCCTGCAACACTCAATACTCCCTGGAGCGCATCCTCCAGGCGCACACCAAATAATCAGCCACCAAATAATCAGCCTCCAGCCTCCAGGCGCACACCAAATAATCATGGGAGACTTTAACACCCACCACTCCATCTGGGGACGCAACAACACAGACACCGCCAGAGGATGCACCCTACTCGCAGAGGTCCTTGACTCGGCGAGCCATACCCTAATGAATGATGGTTCGCCCACTCATCGCAGCGGCTCGTCCATCGACCTCTGCATCCTAAACACACAACTCGCAGCCACAGCCTCGTGGGAGCTGACTGACCTGTTCTCAGACCACCACGCAGCGCTCCTGCGCACAGAAGCGACCAAGGTGCCTCCTCCACAAAGCCCGGCCAGATTTAACCTGGACGGAGCCGATTGGGAAGCCTTCAACCAACACTTACAACACCTCACACACATTAACCCTCCCAACACTTGCGACGAGTTCACTACGCTTGTCCGCCACACCATGGAAGCCACCATCCAACAGACAACAAACCGCCGCCCACCAGGCACCACTAACTCTCCCACCATCAGGAGAGCCAAACACCACAAAAACAAACTCCTCCGCAAGCTTCGTTCCAACCCCAACCCAGGCACTGAAAAACTAGTCAACATTGCCACCCAATGGTTGAACGAGCTCATCACAACTGAAAACGACAGAAAGTGGAAACTGTGGTGCACCAAAATCTCATGGAACACCTCACTCACACGCCTCTGGCAGAAAATTCACCACCTACAGGGAACCACCCCACAGGCACCCTTCGAGCCTAACCCACTACAAGCAGCCACAAACCAACTCGCCACCTTCATTAACAGGACAGACCCACAACTCTACTTACCAAACACACACCTACAAACCCTCGCCAGAGACACCCCCCAGCGAGAGGAAGCTATAAACAACGCCATAGACCTCCCTTCTGCCCATGGCTTTGACCGCCCCCTTACAAAGATCGAGCTCGGGAGGGCACTCCGCCCTCCACGAAAGAAAACGAGCCCCGGAGCAGACGGTGTACCTACCACGGTGTGGGGTCGCCTGGCCACACACAACAGGGAAACTCTTCTCCCCCTCCTAAACTCGGTCTATACACGAGCAACTATACCGCAATCGTGGAAGGATGCGGTCATCGTACCCATCCCAAAGAAAGACCCAGGCGAGTTCAGGCCGATCTCGCTGCTACAATCCCTCGGGAAAGTGGTAGAGAGAATCGTACTGGGCCGGCTCGAGACCTTCTCCAATGACCCGGCCAATGGCTTTCCCAAAGAACTAGTCGGGTTCCGAGGTGGACGTGGCATGCAGCACGCCGTCCTCACCCTCATCGAGGAGATAGTACGTGCCAAGGGAAATCGCTCTTGCGCGGCTGTTATCTTCCTCGACCTGGAGAAGGCCTTCGAGCTGGTCGACCACAACATAGTCCTCGCCTCCATGGTTGAGCTGGGAGTCACCGGGAAGCCCCTGGCGTTCGTCAAAAACTACCTAAGCAATAGGCGAGCCAGCGTCCGCTTCCAGGGCAGCACCTCTCCCCTCAACCACCTAAAAAACGGCGTCCCACAGGGGGCTGTCCTCAGCCCCTTTCTCTTTAATGCTGTAGTCGCTGCCCTCATAAGCCGACTGAAAACAGGCATTACGGAACGGCGCCTCAAACACATCAAGATTCTGTGATATGCAGACGACATCGCTGTCGTCTGCTCACGCACAAGGGACGTGGCCCTCCTCGCGGTGGATATCCTGCTCCTACTCAGCAGCTCCTGCTGTGAGATGGGGCTCAAAATATCCGCAAACAAAACCAAAGCTATGATGATGTTTGCTGATCAGCCTCCCCACCCACTCCATGCCGGGGACTTGGACGTCGAGTGGGTGGAAGCCTTCGACTACCTCGGAGTCAGGCTCAATCACAAACTCTCCATGAGCCCACTGGTAAAGCATCTGACCTCCAGAATGAACAAGAGACTTCTTCTAATGACTAGAATCTCTGGGTTCAACTGGGGAGCACCAGCTGAAGTGCTCAGCCTTTTCTACAAACAGGCCGTGCGGACCCTCTACGACTATGCAGCCAACACCATTTCCTGGATTGGTTACTGCAGAGAGAACCGTAAGTCCCGCCTGCCTCACAGTAGCACCCTGACCAAAGACCTCCTCACCCTGGAAAGAGTCCAATACCAGGCAGCGCGACTCATCACCCGAGCTCGCAGGACAACCAGGGTTGAGATCCTCCTCCTTGAGGCCAACCTCCCACCACTCCACCTACGCGGACAACAGCTGCTGGCAAACCACCTCTGCCAAGCCCTGTCCACAGGCCACTCCACCTTCTACCGCAGCGCAGCCTCCTGCCTACAAAACGGCCCAGGACGGCGCCTCGGCCTCTCCTGGGGTGCGAAAACGGCCATCCGCACCCTGAAAGAAACGCACGGGCTGGCACTCGCTGATGTCCCTGACCTCCGGGCGAGACCCCCCTGGTACTCCGTACCCATTGAGGTCAGACTCACCAGCCTCTGCTCAGCCTGAACCAACTACCCGACTATAGTCCTCAAAACCCTGGCACAGGAAGCCATTGCCCGGGCCAAAGAGGACTTCCCTCTAGCCACCACGGTTTACACCGATGGCTCGCTCAACCCTGACACAGGCCGAGCCGGGGCTGGCTACTTCCTACCAGATGGGCAGGCTAGACGCCTTATCAGGGTCACGGACTACTCCTCCACCCTCGATACAGAGCTCGCCGCCATCCACCATGCACTGACCCACCTGCGGCACTGCAGCTGCATAGTGGTCACTGACTCACTCAACGCAGTCTGCAAGATCAAGGACCACAGAGCTAACCACTCTCTGGCCACCTTGATCCAGAACACCATCGTCACCAGGCACGAAGCTCAACTCGACACAGTGCTGGCCTGGGTCCCCTACCACATAGGACTTCCCGGCAATGACCAGGCTGACTCAGCTGCTCTGGATAGCTCCCGCCGTCCTGAGATCGACCTCGTCATAGACCACTCCTTGTCCAAGCTCAAAGCCACCCACGCTAGAGCCACCAAAGCCCTGTGGGAGGCTTCCCTCCACAACACCGCCACCAGGAACCCATACTCCATCAGTTGGGCCTGGCACAAAAATGTCAGAGCGCGCCTACCAGTACCAAAAAACCTCCCTGCATCCGTGCAAGAGGCTGTCACGCGCTTCAGGACTGGGTACAGGCGGTTCATCGATACCCCTGCATTGCAACGATGTCCATGCGGTGACAAAGTCTTCAACGTCGCCCACGTCTTGGCGTCATGTGTGGCCTTTGATAGGACCGCCATCCGAGACTTCCTCGGCCCACCACACAGCTTGTCTGATGCCCGAGCTGCGCTCGCCATCCTCGAGAGACTCTCCGAGTCCTCATGGGAGCCACTCAGCAGATTCTACAGACAAAATTACCACACATTCGAGATCGTCGGCGGCCCCGAACCCATCGCCAATGACTTTGAACCCAACAGCAGCGACAGTGACTAGCAACCACTGTCAGGGAGCCCTGTGAGGTCCCGACCGGGAAGCCCTGTGAGGTCCCCCAGCAGGGAGCCCTGTGAGGTCCCACCCGGGAGCCCCGTGAGGTCCCACCGAACGCAGCCCCTACACCGAGAGCCCCGTGAGGTCCCACCCGGGAGCCCCGTGAGGTCCCACCGAATGCAGCCCCTACACCGGGAGCCCCGTGAGGTCCCACCCAGGAGCCCTGTGAGGTCCCACCAGATGCAGCCCCTACACCGGGAGCCCCATGAGGTCCCACCCGGGAGCCCCGTGAGGTCCCACCAGATGCAGCCCCAACACCAGGAGCCCCGTGCGGTCCTGGACACACCGATGTGACAGGCCTCGACCCCTGCACCCACAACGCCGGTTCCCGCTTCGATCACCGACGGAGTGGGTGCCGGGACCGCGGATACAGCCACACCCACCCACATCTGCGACGAGGGCCCGGAGGTCCAATGCGCCACCCATGGCCCTGCTGCCAACGACACCGGATCCCGCTTTGCTCTCCGGTCGAGGTACAGGACCGTGGGCCCAAGAACGTATTGCCACTGCCGGGCCACCGCCGCACCACAGCACAAGTCACCGCACAAAGCACCATGCCCCCCCGCCCCACCACAAGAAACAAGAAGGAAATGCCCCCCCCCCCCCCCCCCCAAAAAACACATGCCAAAAACGGGCCGTTTTAACGGCGCCGTTTACTAATGCTGCAGTCCTGCAGCCAGTGACCGCTAGGTCACAAACCCCCCAATCAATCAATACGGGAAATCTAAAAATGCTACCATATGCACAGAACTATGAATACTTATCTATAATTTGGCTATAATAAAGGTAGGAACCCCCATGTGATGTACGAAAAGGTACATAGATATAAATGCAATATTTGGTCATATACAGTGCAGTAAGCAGTATACTTGTTTATTTTTATTTTTTTAAATATAGCCAGTCGTGTGCCGCATGCCGAATGCCACATACCGCGTAGAAGGAATCTTCCCATTCGCATACCACATGCCGCATGCCGCATACCGCATACCGCATACCGCATACCGCGTAGAAGGAATCTCAGCTTAAGAGCTATTCCGGAGGGGAGCATCGCATGACCTAGACAATGGTTCTTTTTGAGAGGGTGAACGTCCGGCGCCGCCTTTATGCCTGTGCAATGTGTTTATGATTATTCAGACACCTCATGAATAAGCTAACGGGAAAACAAACAAGTTGTCAACAACCTCACACGTTGTTTACATTGAACAACTGTTTGTGCATGGTGAATTTCTCCAACCTCGGCATTTCATGCCTCATTTCCTTTGCCAGTATTAAAGAAGTAAACTAGATGTTCGGTTCGAAACTCAAACAAGTGCCCTTTGCACATTGTGTGAGAGGTGTGCTGCATTGTTTTTGCATCTACATATTTCGCTGATGTGTGCATGACTGATTTGAATTAAATACTGGATTGACAGTAAGATATTTAATCCATATAAATGCTGTTATAAGAAAGATACTAGAGTTAACTAGAACCGCTACAAGAGGCGATGTAAACTACGATGCGCGAAGAGGAAGAAAGGAAGGCGGGGGTGGAAATAAGGCGTTTTATTTGACGCCTCAACAAACAGAGCATACAGGTCATACAGGGATAAGCTCCAGGGAGCGACAGTGAAAAATGGCTCATGAGGAGCAGAAGTAAGTACAACATGAGGAGGAACTCCAGGTAAGGAGTGAAGAGGCTCAGAAGGAGCAAATATGTACAGAGTCAGTAAGAAGGTAAATAAGCTCATGAGGAGCGGATAAGTGAGTAAAGTCCGGATGAGTTAAATGTCGGTAGAGTGAGGGGGTGCCGAGGAGCCCTCCACCGCTGGAAGGGAAGGCTATAGGGAGAGTTGGGTGGGTGGGCGGAGGAAAAAGCAGGGAGCTGGAAGGCGGCAGGAGGGTGAGTGCCTGAGGGAGGCCGGCGGGCGGCCTTATAAGGGAAGGGGGGGGCGGCGACAGCAGCTGAGGTGTGAATGCTGGCGGCCCGGGGGAGGGCGAGAGGTGGCGAGCAGCGGGCGTCGGGCGAGGCGCGAAGGCTGCGCGACAGAGGGGGGGGCGGGGGAGGAGGGGGCGCGCCGCGCCATCGGCCGAGGTGAGGAGGCAGCGCGACACGGGGCGGGGGAGGGTCTCTTCCTCTCCTCGCATCAAACGTAATGCTTCGCATTACGACCAAGGTGGTGCCTCCGTTCTCCCACTACATGTTATAAACAGGGAATGTATACAAACATCTGGTGGTGAGTAATTGTTGAGGTAAATAACTAACTATGGTAGTCCATGTTCATTACCTTTAATAAACATAAACACTAGCCTAAACACATCAACATTGCTAATATAAAATAATTCAAAGATTATAATATAAATTGCATAATCCGATGTTTTGGATCTGTGCCCTATTTTTTATAGACACATATAATGAGTTGATCGTTATAATTTATGTAACTTTAGTGTGAAGTAACTTTTATCAACAAAATTGTTTAAGTGAAAACATGCTAAATTAATTTCGATGTGCACAATACATGCTGGACATATATACTTTACATACACTTTTGTTTACCCATGTTCATGTGTAGCACAAGAGCATCAATGTTTAATACAAGCATCAGTATCTAAGTTGACCATGTAGTATCAAATCTAAGTAAGTGTTTTCGTTGTGAAAAGTTGATGCCTTCATTGCACTTATACACCTTTAGCTGAAAACATGCTTATTTTCCGCACATACTCATATTCACAAACGCGCACACACTCATACACACAAACACACACACGTGCAAACACACAAACACACACAACACTCACACACACCTACACACAACCATGCACACACAAACAATCATGCATACACACAAACACCCACACAAACATTCATTCATGCAAACAAACATACACCCACACTACACACATGCACACAATCATGTGCACACAAACAATCATGCATGTATACACACAGACATACACAAACATTCATTCATGCAAACAAACATGCACACACACAACACTCATACACATACACACAAGCATGTGCACACAAACAATCATGCATGCATACACACAACCACACACAGAAACATTGATTCATGCAAACAAACATGCACACACAACACTCATACACATACACACAAACATATATTCCCACATACACATACTTATGCACACACAAACATTCATACACACATACACACAAACATGCGCACACAAACAAGCATGCATGCACACAGAAACACAGAAACACTCATTCACATAAGTATGCACACACAAACATTCATACACACATACACGCACATGTGCACACACAATCATACATGCATGCACACAAACATGCACACACAAACACCTATTCCCACATACACATAATTATGCACACACATATTCATACATGCATCCACACAAACATGCACACACAAACAAGCATGCATGCATGCACACAACCACACATACAAACACTCACACATGCATACACACAAACATGCATGCACACAAACACTCATATATGCAAAGTTCATACATGGATACAGACATAACACAAACACACACAGTAAAACCTCTCTAACCGACCACTTGCACAGATCGCCCACTCTCCTATATCGATCCATTATGTGGGTCCCAACAATACCATTGAAACCATATTCTAATTCCCTAAACCGACCACCGTAAATGGACCACTTAAAGTCGGTCCCAAGGTCGGTCGATTTCGAGAGGTTTTACTGTACATGCAAACACTTATACGCGCATACAGAGACACACTCAAAGACACAAACATGCATTCATGCTAACACACCTATATGGATACACACAAGCATACACACACAAACACTCATACACATGTACACACAAACATGCATTCACTCAAACGCACATACCTGCAAACACTCATATACATAAACACGTACCTGCAAACACTCATACACACATACACACAAACACACATACATGAAAACACTAATACCTACATACACACATACCTGCACACACTCATACACATATACACACAAACACACATACCTGCAAACACTCATACACATAAACACATACACACAAACACTCATTCATATATACACACAAACACACATGCCTGCAAACACTCATACACACATACACACAAACACACATACATGACAACACTCACAAACACACACAAACACTCATACACATATATACACACATGCAACCACTCATGCACATATACATGGGCACATGACACAGTCGGACATGCATACACACAAACATGAATTCACACAAACACTCATACATGCAAACACACAAACATGCACACATGCAAACACGCATGCACGCATCCACACAGACATGCACACATGTAAGCATGCCAAGTATTGTGCACATGGTTACTATCGCGACAAACATTTATAGCAGTTATGGATTTATTAATATTTCATTACCATTAGCAAAAAAATCCGCAGCCCAATCTAGTTTGTAAAGTGACTGGGGGACGCCACATGGCTGGCAACAAGGAGGGACGCCACATGGCTGGCAACAAGGAGGGACGCCACATGGCTGGCAACAAGCTGCGTTGCAGATGACCCACCTTTTACAAGTAGACTATTGTTCTAGAGCTATGCCACATTTCGTTGTATATGGATCATCTTTTCACCTCAGCCTCCTGCACACTTACCGCGTGAGCATTGTACATTACAGCTTGCAGGATACCATTAGCTATTTCCCACACTAGCATTGTAGTTAGTCTTTCCTGTCCGCTTGCAGTATTTCCACAAATGGAGCTACCTTGAGTTCATGCAGTGATTGAATGTGTGTTTATGTTGCTCATAGTAGACAGTAGAATTAGTAGCTCTGCCGCCTCTTCCTTGAATCTGAGGAATCAGTGTCAGAGTTGACACTGGTACCCACCCACCTGGTACGGGGCCCGCGAAAACATGAACAACGGTGAGTCGAGGGCGGTGTACAGTAGGGGAGACACGCGGTTCGTTCCAGCTGGGCCACACACCATAGGAGCAGGTGGTCCACTCCGAACACAACACCACGTGTCCCGCATGAGAGTTTGCACAAGAAAGGAGCTGCAGAGAACACAACCCCACAATTGGTCTGTTTTCATTAGATTGAAGCCTTACTCTGATGGTCACGATTCAAATATTTTGCAGGATATACTCACATAATGTGCTGGGTGAGTTGTATTTTGATAGCAGCAGCCCCGTTCTAATCCAGTTCTAACCCCGTTCTAACCCCGCTCCCACCCTCACACCCGCCCCCACCACCCCATGCTCGGCCCCCACTCCTGCCCACCCAACGCTCACCCCATAATATCCGGCCCAGCCCGCCCGCCCGCCCGCCCGCCCGCCCGCCCGCCCGCCCGCCCGCCCGCCCGCCCCATGCTCGTCGGTGTCCGTGTCGGGTTGTGACGGGGTGTGAGAAGGTTACACGTAGTAAAAGACGTGTGAAGCTGTGTGAGGATGCAGCTCGCCTGACGCCGTGTCGGGGTGATGTCCCGTGCCGTCTCACCTAGCGGGAGGCACCCCGCGGCCACCCGCACCACTGCACGTGGCCGCACGCGGAGAACTGTGGACACCGTCTCAGATGAAAGAGATGGTGGTTGATTGTGTGCGTCCCAAACCTGTTTAACTGACAGCGGCGAACCTCCATAACGTTCCTAGATTCCGCCTTCTTATCGTCAGCATAAATATACTTTTCATACAACCATCCTATTTTAGATGACTGTGTGCAAAGCACATCACTCGCATTTGGTTTACCAGCCTACTGAATCGGCACACGCGACTGTAATTGCAGAAATGTGGTGTTTTCTAGTCACACAAAATAGACGAGGTCAATACTAATTTAAAGTATTCCATTTAGAATGAAATAAACGTGCTCGTACTAGTTGTAGAGAAATGTCAACAAGGTGGCGAGGTAGTAGCAGTAGTCCGCCTGGTGGTGCTCGGTGAGGGTGCCTGCAGCAAACTGCCAGCGGGCGCACTACTCACATGTGCGGGGGAGGCTGGGGCGTTACTGGGTTGATGAACCTTTCACCTGCGCTAACACCAGGCCCTTGCTCTTACCATTACCCCAAAAACCATGGATGATTATAAATGGGCTTTTGTCAGTATAAAGGAAAGGGTCGGGTAGTTATTTAACTGAACAAGGTACTAGAGGAGGTGATCGTTGCAAACTATAGACAAAATGGACATCTGGATAACGAGTCTCTAAGTATAACAAGCGGCCAGCCCAAGCTGAATGAGGAAATCAGCCGCGGGTCCTACCGAATCGGCGTAAGCATCCACAACAGATATAGACAAACCAAAGCATACACAGTGGGGAGTGGTCTGGGCGAGATAATTGATTAAATCATGTACATTAATAGATTTAACAAGTTGAATCAATAGCTTTCTGTGGCCACCATCTTGTTCATTTCATTCTCTCCCAATTTCTCAACTTTAAACTAACATAGAATCACCACTAGCATAGATAATTCCTACTGGAGCATTTATTTCTGGGATTTAAGCAGGGTTGATTTAAGTAGGGTTACTCCTACTCAAGATAGGGGTGATTCCTTTATCTAGCAAACAGGGTGCAGACCTCATGCAACTAATTACCGATCAATGCAGTGTAGTACTAACATGTAAAACAATCGACCTGCCGACAAAATCTAGTAACAGTTACGACAGCTGTACATAATGAAAGACGATGTGAAACGCTCGATTCGATATATATAAAAGCGGCAAGTAAGTACTGATGGCAGCAATCTGTAACTAATAACTGCTAATTGAATTCAGAGACAGAACGCCATTTTAAACCAGACTTACTTCATTTGTTTTTTGTTTGTTGCGGTTTTACATCCTGGCAACATATAACTTAAGGTCATAAGGTCATAAGGTCATATCAGGATGTCTAAATTGAGCTTAATATCTCGAAAAGTATTGAAGTTGCTGGTTGATATGTGGGATTCTATGGTAAAATATTATTATGGTTTTGCGAAACAGATCATGTTATGCCATTAATGGTACCAGACTGGGAGCAGTTGACCCTCCCTTGGTGCCACCTGGTGTTGTTTGTGTGAACTGTGAGCCTGTGGCGAGGTGGTGTGGATGTGCACATCACGGCACACTTCCACCGAACAGGACAGTCGCCGGTACGCTGACCCCGAGTGTGGCAGTTCACTCTGGCAGAGACTTTTAACCCAGTGTTTATGTGTATGTAAAGGTAAGGAACACCCACCATACAACGAACATAGGCAAAGTGTCACACGCTTAAGTTGCCTAGGTCGGCGGTTTGGAATTTCTGAAATTTTCTGAGATAAATACATTATATTTATAGTTATGATCTACTTTCCTTTAGTTTGAAGTAACTTTTATTTTAAATAGGTAATTTTGGAGTTATTTGAAGTTAAAACAAGACAAATACATTTTGGCAAGCAGGCCAAAATTCTGACACCATAGGCTTCAGCAGTAAGATATTCTATTAACTTGATTCAGCATTCCCTTATGTGGCCACAAATGGTTAATAAGTGCATCAGTATATAAGTTATATATGTTGGATCAAATCTAGATAATTATTTTGGTTTTGGAAATTTGAAGCTTTTATCGGACTATGCAGCTTTAAGGAGAAGCTTTTACTTTAGGGTTGTACAAGTTTAATTGTTGGTCAAGGGTCTAGTGCAGACAGATGAGCCAGACATGGCCATCCACCCGGAGTCACATAGATACACTTATACTAAGTTATATGCCAGTGGAAATCTTCTTTTTTTTTTTTAAAGAACCCTGTTTTAAGCTAGGATTCCATATACGCGTAATGCGTAATGCGTTATGCGTTACGCGTTATGCATTATGCGAATGCCAGCATTCCATATACACGTAATGCGCATTGCGTTATGCGTTATGCGTTATGCAGTGAAGTATATAAAAAGTATATAAAAAGTGTGTGTGACTCTGTGTCTCTGTGTGTGTCTCTAGGTGCGTGTCCGTGTCTCCGTGTCTCGAGGGATGTTAGGACCATCCCAAATATGAAGACTGCTTCCTCACAGGTCCGCCGCATAAACCTACACGGCTGTCCGTAATTATCAGTCGCCTCCTCCAGCCTTATATCAATGGACAAATGCGACTGATGCTTTTCTGTTCGCAGACACAGAGACACAACACAGAGACACACACAGAGACACACACACAGAGACACACACACAGACACACACAGATACATACACAGAGACACACACAGAGACACAACACAGAGACACACACACAGAGACACACACACAGACACACACAGAGACACACACACACAGACATACACAGAGACACATACAGATACACAGAGACAGACACAGAGACACACACAGAGTCACACACAGATACACACACAGACACACACAGAGACACAGAGACACAACACAGAGACACAACACAGAGACACACACAGAGACACACACACACAGACACACACAGACACACACAGAGACACACACAGAGACACAGAGACACACACAGAGACACACACACAGACACACACAGAGACACACACAGAGCCACACACAGAGACACACACACAGAGACATACACACAGACACAGAGACACACAGACACAGAGACACACACAGAGACACACACAGATACACACACAGAGACACACACAGACACAGAGACACAACACAGAGACACAACACAGAGACACACACACAGAGACATACACACAGACACAGAGACACACACAGAGACACAGAGACAGACACAGAGACAGACACAGAGACACACACAGATACACACACAGAGACACACACACAGACACACAGACACAATACACAGACACAACACACAGACACACACAGAAACACACACACAGACACACACACAGACACACAGATACACACAGAGACAAACACAGAGACACAGAGACACAACACAGAGACACACACAGAGACACACACATACACACACAGAGACACACACAGAGACATACACACAGACACATACACAGACACACAGACACACACAGAGACACACACAGATACACACACAGATACACACACAGAGACACACACACAGACACAGAGACACAACACAGAGACACACACACAGACACACACAGAGACACACACACAGAGACATACACACAGACACAGAGACACACACACACAGACACAGACACACACACAGAGACACACACAGAGACACAGAGACACAGAGACACAACACAGAGACACACAGACAGAGACACCCACACAGAGACACACACAGACACACACAGAGACACACACAGACACACACACAGACACAGAGATACACACAGAGACACACACAGATACACACACAGAGACACACACAGAGACACAGAGACACAACACAGAGACACACACAGACACACACAGAGACACACACACAGAGACATACACACAGACACAGAGATACACACACAGACACAGAGACACACACACAGACACACACAGACACACACAGATACACACACAGAGACACACACAGAGACACAACACAGAGACACACAAACAGAGACACACACACAGACACACACACAGACACACACACAGACACAGAGACACACACACACAGACACAGATACACACACAGAGACACACACACACAGAATGGGACGGTCCAAACATGGCTCAGTTTAGCTTGCTTCAAGGGATGTTAGGACCGTCCCAAATATGAAGACTGCTTCCTAACAGGTCCGCCGCATAAACCTACACGGCTGTCCGTAATTATCAGTCGCCTCCTCCAGCCTTATATCAATGGACAAATGCGACTGATGCTTTTCTATTCGCAGCACCTTTACGCATTACGCATTACGCGCCGATCGCTACATGGAGCGATCGGGATAATGGATTTTATTCGCATTCGCATTCGCATTACGCATTACGCGTATATGGAATGTAGCTCATAGGTTTCAAGGCGTTTTGATTTGTTGTCGCATTCGCATTCGCATTACGCATTACGCGTATATGGAATGCAGCCTTGAGGGTATATACAATGATTTATTGTTGCTACTGGTAGGTAGAACCTTCTTGAACATATCTCAGCCAGGAGACAAGCTGTCACCTTTGAGGACTTTTATTGACAGCCTAAATTCAAAATGGCCACCACAAAATATAGTTTTTTCCATATCCGCGCACATGGAGAGCTGATTTTTCCCGCAAACTCTAGGTTTTCATGCACCAGGAATCCATTTTAATTGCATACAAAGGTGTGTGAGGGCTTTATGTTAGTATTTAATGAAAAATAGAATATTAGACAGCAACACAATGAAGATATACTGTTTATGTAGCTATATTATGTCATTTACAATAGAAGCTCAGATAATACAATTGAGTAAAATTACTCCATTATATTTTTATGCTCACCCTTTAGTTAAGAACATTACTCATTGTCATAAAGTAATTCTTCATGATCTGATATAAACTAGTGTCAGTAGGTGCATTATCAACACTAGAACAATACAATATACATACATATATCGTTCATCTCCAGTATCTTTATCATCTACAGTATTTGCAGCAGTTCTTGTATGGGCTGTGTTGCAGTCCTTGTTGCCATGACATGTACAGAACATGAAAATGAAAGTTGAGCTTCAGAACAACTAGATATGCATATTGAGCGAGGCCTTGAAGATGAACACCCATGCCTCATCAACTTCAACACATCAACAGGAGCTGGTGAAATATCTGACGGTAAGGCTATGGGGAGCAGGGTACCAGATGACTCATGCAATGACCAGCCATAGTGTACAGGATTCATAGATGGTGGATCAGCATCAAGAGCAGTTTTCCATGTAGCAGTCTGCAGGTGGGCCCTATATACATGTTCTTCAAAAGCCTCAGTCGATCGTGGAAGGCTTGTCAAGTCTGGACCTGAACTCAACTTTGGATTGGACAGTTTAGCAGGTTGGAGAGCTTACCTCGTTCGGGCTATGGTGGTAAATGTACCTAATTCGAGTACCGGTTCAATTTCCAAGGTCGAATTTCATATAAGATTAAGGTGCAGGTTCACAAATATGGTTGTGGAACACTGAGTTTTGGGAAGTTTTCATATTGGAATACATCACTAGAAAGCAAAAAATTATATCGAATTTCCTGAATATTCGTAGGACATTTAGTTGGGACCGGATTGAGTAAATTAACAGTGAATATTAGGAAATAATTCAGGAGTTACAACACATGTCTACAGGACAAAACTGCCCGTGACAGAGCTGTGTTGGTATAGCCATCAATCTCAAACAATAGAGGAACCTCCAGCCAACCATGGGGGTATATGCTGGTCTGTGGCCCACTCATATACTTCCACTTGCCACTGGGGGAGGTCCTGTGGGGACTGTTGTGCATCATGTAGATATATTTTTTGCATCCCAATATATATATGCATAATAAATAATTCACTGTGATTATGCATCTGATGCGTAATCACCACAAAGATGGCTTGTCTTGCTGGTACAACATTAAGAAAAACCTACCTTAAATATTATTGTATTTGATTTATTTTATTGTTTTGACAGCATATATACATATATACACATATACATATACACACATATACATATATTAATAAACACTTTATCGTATTTAAAATGGTATGTATAGCCTCCCAGCCTCCCGGTTCCAAGCCTCCCTCCACCACTTCCCAAATATTTGAATAGAAGTAAAAAGTAATAAACAAAAGTAAAATAAATCAAATAAAAATGCCAACCACTCAGCAAATATATGTTTATATATGGATACAGTACAACCCTGTTAAACCAAGCTCGGTTAAACCAAATGATCGCTTAATCCAAACTTTGTTTGGCAGCCCGCAAAATACTACCATTTATCATATAAAAAGGTTGGTTAAACCAAAGTTGTTTAATCCAAATTATCAGTTAATCCAAACAGAATTTCATGCCCAGGCCACTTCCGTTACAGTTAAACCAAACTTTCATGTGGTTATAAGGTCACATGAGCTCCCACTGACTTTTTTGTATGATAAATGGTAGTATTTTGAAGGGACCCTAAAAATTTGTTATTATTATCGTTGTTATTATCATTATTATTATCATTGTTATTATCATTATTATTGTCATTATTACCATATTATTTTATTATTATTGGCATTATTTTTAGATTTACATATACATGTATATACATATAATATATATATATATATAAATATACATATACACATACATGTGTATACATATAAATATACATATAAACTTCCCAGCGAGTGGCGTGTCGGGCCCCGCGCAGGGGGTGGAGCGGTGCATGGAGGGCACCCCCCTACTCCCATCCCCAGGGGGGGGGGGGGAAGGAGGAGCACTACAGAGCTTATTACAGGCGATAAGGGGCTTATCACTATCCGTATAAATATTAGATATGCACCTATGTTAGTATGTATATATATGTCTATATATACATGCATTCACATCTACATATATGTATACATATACACATATGGAGACCTATATATATGACTACATAATTATATATACATATATATATATGTGAATACATACTGTATTTAGAGATGACTGCAGCACATATTGTAAAGTGGTCCTCCATTTGTCACTGGTAAGTTAACCCATGTGTACTCTGTTTCACTCTCAGACTTATTGCAAAGCTCTGACACTTTAACACTCAGATTTTAACCAAAAACTGCCAAGGAAAGCTTTCACACCTCAGGTTGCCAATGGTTCTCTGGGCTGCACCTCCACTGACAGCTGAGCTCACTGAGTGTGAATGTGTCAGAGCTTATGCCCTTTGAATAGGTGTGAGAGTGGATTGGATTTGGTTTATAAGGGTATGTGCCACAGTGCACTGCACACACATATTTCTGAAGGCACACACTACACAACAGTCAACTTGCTACTTGCAAATGGATTACCATTGTGAAGGATCTGGCACAGTCATCCTTACATTTAGGAACACTGGTAAGTTATTCTTCACCTGATATTGCAATATTATTGATATATTATGTATAATACAAACATATGTATGTGTATATATACATATAACTTTAAAAGTATGTGTATGTGTACATGTATAATCAAAAAAAATTAAATATAAATGGAATGTTATTTAGGGTAATGGCAGTGTTTGGTTAAAATCTGAGTGTGAAAGTGTCAAGAGCTTAGGCCCCTTGCATTGTTGCAATAAGTCTGAGAGTGACACAGACTACATATGGAGTAACTTAGCAGTGACGAATGGAGGACCACTCTAAGATATGTGATGCAGTCATCTCTAAATACAATATGTATTTATATGCATATATATAGTCATGTATGTATGCCTGCATATGTATATAGAGATGTATATGTATGTATGTATGTATATATATGTATATATATGTATATACATGTATATGTATGTTAATATATATGTATATGTATGTATGTGTATGCATATGTATGTATATATATATGTATATGTATAACATTTATAATAGGCATAGGGGGTTTGGGTTTCGGGGGGGAGAGGAGATGGCAGCCTATTGGGGCCGGGAATCTTGGCTTCCCAGCACCAGGGTTCCCGGCCTCCCGGCACCGAGACCCCCGGCACTAGACCTCAATTCAGATAATATAAATATAAATAAAATGTGATAACCAACAATAAAATAAATGAAATATAAATGCAATAATATACAGGGTAAGCTTTTATTAATGTTGTTGTACCAGCAAGAAATGCCATATTCGTGGGGATTATGCATCAGATAATGTTATGTGTATGTATGTATATGTATGGATATGTATGTATATGTATATATATGTATGTATATGTATATTCATTCATTGAATTCTTTATTTCAGACTCATGACTATGGTAGTTACATAAATTGGTCCATAGTAGGTAGGTATACAAATGGATGTGAATAGGATATAAGTAATAGTATGTATATGTATATGTATGCATATGTATGTATACGTATGCATATATAAGTATATGTATGTTTATGTATGCATATGTATGTGTGTATGTACATGTATGTACATATATGTATATGTATGTATGTATATGAATGTATATGTATATATATGTATGTATAGGTAGGTATAGGTATATGCATAGCATTTATAATATGCATACAGGGTTCGGGTTCGGGTTGGGAGGAGACGGCCGCCTATCAGTGCAAGGAATCCCAGCTTCCCGGTGCCAGGGTTCCTGGCCTCCCGGCGCCGAGACTCCCGGCACCAGGCCTCAATTCTAATAATATAAATATAAATAAAATGTGATAACCAACAATAAAATAAATGCAATAATATACAAGGTAAGTTTAATGTTAATGTTGCTGTACCAGCAAGAATTGCCATATTCGTGGGGATTATGCATCAGATGCATAATTATTTATTTGCAGAGCTTACTGGCCTCCCGTCCCCAGGCCTTCTGGCACCGGCCTTCCCTTAAATAATATGAATAGAAATAAAAAGTGATAACCAACAATAAAATAAATCAAATACAATAATATTTAAGGTAGGTTTTTCTTAATGTTGTACCAGCAAGACAAGCCATCTTTGTGGTGATTACGCATCAGATGCATAATCACAGTGAATTATTTATTATGCATATATATATTGGGATGCAAAAAATATATCTACATGATGCACAACAGTCCCCACAGGACCTCCCCCAGTGGCATGTGGAAGTATATGAGTGGGCCACAGACCAGCATATACCCCCGTGGTTGGCTGAAGGTTCCTCTATTGTTTGAGATTCATGGCTATACCAACACAGTACTGTCATGGGCAGTTTTGTCCTGTAGACATGTGTTGTAACTCCTGAATTATTTCCTAATATTCACTGTTAATTTACTCAATCCGGTCCCAACTAAATGTCCTACGAATATTCAGGAAATTCGATATAATTTTTTGCTTTCTAGTGATGTATTACAATATGAAAACTTCCCAAAACTCAGTGTGCCATAATCATATTTTTGAACCTCCTAGCTAATCCTGCATAAAATTCGACCTTGGAAATTGATCCGGGGGTCGAATGAAGTATTTAACCACCATAGCCCGATCGAGGTAAGCTCTCCAACCTGTTTATGTGACCAAATAGTGTACATCAACAAAGTCACGTCAGTTGATCCCAGTGATCCATAACAAGCAGCAACAAATGGGGTAGACTCATATCAAATCAACCATAAGTGGATGTAGGTAACCTACCATCACTAGTTGTTTCCCAGATGATAATACGTTCAGAACAGTCACTGCCAATCTCCCACAGGTATTCAACAGTGCCACAGCCACAGAGAACATGTGCAGCCAACAGGTATGAAATAATGTCAATATGCTTCTCTGCAGAGGCTTTGATGTCGACTGATGTCCTCCCATGACTGGTTACAGCCAGCATGAGATTACATGTGTAATGATGGTGATGGTGGTAGAGCAACAGCACAGACACATTTGTGTCATCAGCTACCACTCTGATGCTGTTGCCAGATGCCTAAAAATCTATCTTTTAAAAAGTGTGAGATAATAGGGATAGTTGACCTCTAAGACCAAAGCCATGGTGGTCTTTTAAAATCCTGTTCTTCCATGTAGTATCATAGACTTTCTCCATATCAAATTATATTTACCAATATGTTGGCTATGGATGAAAACCTCTCTGGCAAATGTCTCGAAGTGCACGATCAAGCATACCTCACCCACTCCTTAACTCACATTGCACATGAGTGAGCAGTTTGTGTGATTCAAGGAACCAGATGCGCCTACGATTGATCAGTCGCTCCATTGTTTTAGATATAGAGCTTGTAAGAGCAACAGAGCAATACCTGGAAGGGCTCATAGGGTCACTTTCAAGGCTTTGGAATAGGAATGACGATTGCTTTCCTCCAATTATGGGGCGATCACATTACGGCGTTTCTCGCCAACACGCGTCGACGTATGTGATTTTTTGGTGCAACGTCGGGATACATCAGGAAGCATTACGCGCACGTTTGGCATGTGTTGGTATTCGTTCATCTACGGCGATGGTCGACGAGGGTCGGCGGCGCATGTCATGGGATCGGCGAAGTTTTGTGCTTGCACAAAACTTTCGACGACCGACAACGCGCGACAATGTGCAGATGCCAACAGTATAGCGACGTTAGAAGCACGTCGACATCGCTAGAATACTGTTATGCGAATGCTAGGCAGACGCCGCATGTGCGTGAGGGTCATTCCCACACATTGCGGCAAATGGTTGCTTTTTGTTGTTTTCCGTCCTACCAACATCTAAGGTCATATCAGGATGGCGCGCCAAACTTTTACCACAATGTCGGCCGCATGCCACCAACACGTTGCGCTGACGCTGAAAAGTTTGATGTGACTCAACGATTAAGAGTTATTTTGCGCATTGGTGGCACGCTGGCGAGAAGCATTGTAATGTGACAGGGGTATTAGAGGGAAAACAACTAGTGGTTCAGATTTTATTGAAAATTTTGAGACGAATCAATAAAGATGATTGAGGTAGGTGTTTTAATAGCTTATAGTGGTCCTAAAGCAGTATCATGAGATATGTGGAGGGCGTCCTGTAGCTTCTCAGCACAGAATATATCATTGTACACTGTACAGTATTTCCAGACTTGAAGTTAATAGGTTGCTTTTCAGCTTGATCTTTTATTGAAATAATGCAAAATGCAGACAAGGTGTTGTTTGAAAAGTTGTCTGCCAAGGCATTGGCTATGTCACATTGAGAGGCGATTTGTATGTCATTAACAGTCAGGTAATGAATTGTGTTACTGTATTCTTTCCCTCTGATCTTACGGATCCTATTCTTGACGGACTTGATCCTCAAACTTTGTCTGAGTCTCCACCCCCAAGAACAGGACTGATTTCACGCCCTGCTGTCGACTTGGAGATGATGTGCGGTTGGTGTAGGGTACTTCCAGAGCATAGAGCAGTCAATGTCTTACAGAGCACATGATGGTAAGTGCATTACAGAGCACATAGTGGTCAGGGTATTACAGTGCACACAGTGGTAAGTACATTACAGACCACACAGTGGTAAGTGCATTACAGAGCACAGAGTGATAAGTGTATTACAAAGCACACAGTGATCAGTGCATTTCAGAGCACATAGTATTTATTCAGTGTCTTACAGAGCACATAGTGGGAAGTGCATTACAAAGCACACAGTGGTCAGCGTCTTACAGAGCAAACAGGCGTCAGTGTCTTACAGATCACATAATGGTCAGTGTATTACAGAGCACATGGTGGTCAGTATATTACAGAGCACATGGTGATAAGTGTGTTAGAGAGCACACACTGGATAATGCACTACAGAACGCATAGTGGTACCTGCATTACAGAGCACACGGTGGTGAATGTGTTACAGAGCATACAGTTGTAAGTGTATTACAGAGCAAACAGTGGTCAGTGTATTACAGAACACATAATGCTCAGTATATTACAGAGCAAATGGTGGTCAGTATATTAAAGAGCACATAGTGGTCAGTATATTACAGAGCAAATGGTGGTCAGTGCATTACAGAGCATATAGTCGCACGTACATTACAGAGCACACAGTGATCAATGTCTTGCAGAGCATACAGTGGTAAATGAATTACAGAGCATATAATGATATGTTCATTACAGAACACACAGTGGTCAATGTATTACAGAACACATAATGGCCACTTTATTACAGAGCACATGGTGGTAATTGTATTACACAATTGTACAAGACAGATGTAAGTCAATTACAGAGCACACAGTGGTAAGTACATTACATAGCACACAGTTGTATGTGCAAAACAGAGAACACAGTGGTAAGTGCATTACAGAGCACACATTTGTAAGTGCAAAACAGAGAACATAGTGGTAAGTGCATTACAGAGCACACAGTGGTAAATACATTACAGAGCACACAGTTGTAAGTGCAAAACAGAGAACACAGTGGTAAGTGCATTACAGAGCACACAGTTGTAAGTGCAAAACAGAGAACACAGTGGTAAGTGCATTACAGAGCACACAGTGGTAAGTACATTACATAGCACACAGTGTAAGTGCATCACAGAGCACACAGTGGTAAGTACATCACAGAGCACACAGTGGTAAGTACATTACAAAGCACATGGTGGTAAGTGCATTACAGAAGAGCACACTGTGGTATGTGCATTAAAGAGCACATATTTGTAAGTGCAAAACAGAGAACACAGTGGTAAGTGCATGACAGAGCACACAGTGGTATATACATTACAGAGCACACAGGGTAAGTACATTACAGGGCACACAGGGGTAAGTACATTACAGAGCACACAGTGGTAAGTGAATTTCAGAGCACACAGTTGTAACTGTATTACATAGCATATAGTGGTCAGTGTATTACAGAGAACACAGTGGTAAGTGCATTACAGCGCACAGAGTGGTAAGTGCATTACAGATCACCTGGTGGTAAGTGCATTACAGAGTACACAGTGGTAAGTGCATTACATAGCACATGGTGGTAAGTGCATTACAGAGCACACAGTTGTATGTGCATTACAGAGCACACAATTGTAAGGGCAATACAGAGAATACTGTGGTAAGTGCATTAAAGAGCACAGAGTGGTAAGTACATTACAGAGCACACAGGGGTACGTACATTACAGAGCACAGAGTTGCTAAGTGAATTTCAGAGCATACAGTTGTAAGTGCATTACAAAGCAGACAGTGGTAAGTGCATTACAGAGCACACAGGGGTAAGTACATTACATTACAGAGCACACAGTGGTAAGTACATTACAGAGCACACATGGGTAAGTGCATTACAGAGCACACAGTGTCTTAAAGAGCACACATTGGTAAGTGCATTACAAAGCAGATAGTGGTCAGTGTCTTACAGAGCACACAGTGGTAAGTGCATTACAGAGCACGCAGTGATCAGTGTTTTACAAAGCACACAGTGGTACGTGTCTTACAGAGCACACAGTAGTAAGTGTCTTACAGAGCACACAGTGGTAAGTGGATTGCAAAGCACATAGTGGTCAGTGTCTTATAGATCACACAGTGGTAAGTGTCTTGCAGATCACACAGTGGTAAGTGTCTTACAGAGCACACAGTGGTAATTGTATTACAGAGCACACAGTGCTAATTGCATTACAGAGCACACTGTACAGTCAGCCCTCGTATGAATGCAGTGTATGGTTTGCTGAATGTTAGACTCCCCGCCTCTTGCCATCCATGTCTCTCTCTCAGTTACTGTTGGACTGGGATAAAAGTGCAAAGATGGCAATATGTAAATACATGCAAATACAGTAACTGATTCTTAGATCAGAATCTGTAAATCGCAGGTCTTCGATTGCGATTCTCCACCAATGAAGTCCTATTGGAATTAATGGCTCGTATTTACAATATTTTCTCAATGTGCCCCGTGCCTCACATTTGCCTTTCCCCTCCTCTGGGCATCTAGTTTAACCCCACCTCCACCACCACAAGGGATGTTGGGGGTACAAATGGAGGATGTTCTATTAAGAAAGCGTTCTCAGCACACATGAATATATGCATGTGTAAGAATTGCTCTTAGCGTGGCACGCCGCGCTTCACGCAGTTCCAACGGGGTACAAGCAAGCTCTCAGAGCGTCTGCTCAGGCTCTGACTACACTTGGCATCCGCAATAAATATAAGCAAAACTTGAATGGCGTACAGCTAGAGCGTACAGCTAGAGTGTACAGCTAGAGCATACAGCTAGAGTGTACAGCTAGAGTGTACAGCTACAGCGTACAGCTAGAACGTACAAGTAGAGCATCCAGCTGGAGCGTACAGCTAGAGCGTACAGCTAGAGCGTACAGCTAGAGCGTACAGCTAGAGCGTTAAAATAAGGTGCGTGTTTTTAAAGTGGCGCCGTTGTGCCGCTGGCCGAGGCTGGCTGACAAGGTGGGCATTGTGCAGGGTAAATAGGTGGTCGCGGCGGGGAGGGTTTATCTCTGCACCTCCTCCCCACACACATACACACACCCTCACCTAACACACACATAACTATATACCTCAGGACTAGTTTGCTAGGGTGGGAGGGCGGCAAGGTGAGTAATGGACCTACGCATACCACTGAATGGGTAGGATGCATATACGGGTTTCTCTTGCATCTTACTGCCGCAAACCGTATTTAGAATTAGCACTCTCCCTGGACATATTTGGTTATCAATACAGAAAACAACTAGACTGGGGAGCATTGGATTTAGTAAACACATGGGAGCTCTGTTATTCTGGAGTATACATTAATTGGCATATTATTGGGCACCGGGGACAGCTTTATACCTGCACACCTTTGCCTTTTAGCAGGTTTGTTCAAGTTTAATATTGCTGTGAAGCTTGAATCAGAGGGGGAGGTTTCATACCACTATGCTTCTATCATTCACCTCATCCTGATGTCCACTGTGATGCTTATCCTGATGTCCACTGTGATGCTTATCCTGATGTCCACTGTGATGCTTATCCTGATGTCTACTGTGATGCTTATCCTGATGTCCTCACTGATGTATGCCCTAATGCCCTGATGCCCTGATGCCCTGATGCCCTGATGCCCTGATGCCCTGATGCCCTGATGCCCTCTGATGTCTACACTGATATCCTGATGTCCACCCTGATGTCTACTCTGATGGCCACCCTGATTCCCACCCTGATGCTCACCTTGATGCCCACCATGATGCCCACCCTGATGCCCACCCTGACGCTCACTCTGATGCTCACCCTGATGCCCACCCTGATGCCCACCCTGATTCCCACCCTGATGCTCACCTTGATGCCCACCATGATGCCCACCCTGATGCCCACCCTGACGCTCACTCTGATGCTCACCCTGATGCCCACCCTGATGCCCACCCTGATTCCCACCCTGATGTTCACTTGATGCCCACCCTGATGCCCACCCTGATGCCCACCCTGACGCTCACTCTGATGCTCACCCTGATGCCCACCCTGATGCCATCCCTGATGCCTACCCTGATGCCCACCATGCTGCCCACAATGTCCACCCTGATGCCCACCCTGATGTATACCCTGATGACCACCCTGATGCTCTCCCTGATGCCCACCATGATGCCCACTCTTATGTCCCCCCTGATGCCCACCATGTCCACCCTGATGCCCAACCTGGGCCCGTATGCAGAAGTCGGTGGTAGCGGCTTTTGGTGTTAGCGCGTATCACCGTGTAGCTATCACCGACATCAGGAACTGTGTCAAGTGGTATGCAGGAGTGCGTAACACTTACATTATAGCTAAACGTGAAGTTATTTATAGATTTGGGAAATCCCTCTGCATTTGTAGCCATATATTAGGCTCAAATCTATTAAATGCTATCATATTTAACAGAATTACATACGCAATAAGTGAAATTTCATGAAATTAACCCTAAATTCGAACCAATATTAATGCTGCCGCCACAACGGCTGCGATATTAATATTTTCGAACTGATGAATGCAAGCAACCGCCGCCGCCGACGCCGCTGCCAGTATGGAAAGCGACGTTGATGCGGCGGCGGCGATTTGTTTACTTTACATTCGTCGATTCGAAAATTTTAATATCGCTGCCATTGCGGTGGCAGCATTAATCTCGCTTCGATTTTAGGGTTAATTTAATAAAATTTCACTTATTGCGTATGTAATTCTGTTAAATATGACAGCATTGAATAAATTTGATACCTTACACCGCCTGTAAACCTGCAATTTTTCAGGGGTAACGTAACACCGATTAAGCTTTTGGTGTTAGGCCTATCACCGACTCGTGAATACCACTTTTCACCGCTACCCGAGGAATTCCGGCCAAACACCGTTTTGCCTCACTATCACCGACTCCTGCATACGCCCCCTGATGTATAGCCTGGGCCCGTATGCATGGAGTGGTGTTGGCGGCATGTGATGTTAACCCCCTAACACCGGGTAGCTACCACCGGTTATCGGCGGTGTCAAGAAGTATGTCATGCCATATGCATGGGCGCTTAAATGGTTCGTGTTAGCTAAACGTGAAGTTATTTATAGATTTGGGAAATCCCTGGATTTGAAATTTTTTATATCACCGCTGATGTAGCTGCAGCATTAATGTCGCTTCGATTTTGTGGTTAATTTGATTAAATTTCACTTATTGTGTCAAATATGATCGCATTGAATAGATTTGTCTGTAATATATTGCCACTGATGCGGTGGCGGCGGCCATGTTTAGTTGACGTTCGACAGTATGGATAGCGACGTCGAAGCGGCGGCGGCGATTTGTTTACTTTACATTCGTCGATTCGACCACCAATGCAGCGGGAGCTTTAATAACGGTTCGATTTTAGGGTTAATTTGATTAAATTTAACTTATTGCGTATGTAATTCTGTTAAATATGATATCATTGAATAGATTTGGGCCTAATGTATTGCCGCCAATGCGGCGGCGGCAGCAGCAGTGGCGGCGATCTGCATTTTGTTGATATGCGAGAGTATGGATATCAACGTCGAAGCGGCGGTGGCGATTTGTTTACTTTACATTCGTCGATTCGACAATATGCATAACGCCGCCAATGCGGCAGCAGCATTAATAACGGTTCGATTTTAGGGTTAATTTGATTCAATTTCAGTTATTGCGTATTTAATTCTGTCAAATATGATAGCATTGAATAGATTTGGGCCTAACACTAACACCGCTGTAAACCTGCTATGGGCTGAGGTTAAATTCTCCGGCTTTAAACGTGCGGTGTTTGTGTAACACCGCTCCATGCATAGCGACTTTTCGTCGCTAAACCAGAAATCCCGCCCTAACCGCGGTTTGGCTCGCTAACACCGCTCTATGCATACGGGCCCTGATGTCCACAAGGAAAGCATACCATGTTGAAACCAAGATATTTACATTTGATTGTATATATTTAACTTAAATACAGGTGCACTCATTAAACATGTATTATAGTTTGGTGTTCCTGTACTGTGCTGTTACTGTTATGCTGCAGTCACACTATGACGACAAGGGGATGACGACAGCCCAGCGACTTGGATTTAGTTAAAACCCGACGACATATGCAAATTCGAGCCAAGTTGGACGACAATCGGACGACATCGGGACGACATCGGGACGACAGACGGGACGACAGCGGGACGACAGTGTCTGTGTGTGTGTGACTCTGTGTCTCTGTGTGTGTCTCTGTGTGTGTCTGTGTGTGTGACTCTGTGTCTCTGTGTGTGTCTCTATGTGTGTGTCTGTGTCTGTGTGTCTGTGTGTGTCTCTGTGTGTGTCTCTGTGTGTGTGTCTCTGTGTTTCTGTGTGTGTGTCTCGGTGTGTGTATCTGTGTGTGTCTGTGTGTGTGACTCTGTCTCTGTGTGTCTCTATGTGTGTGTCTGTGTCTCTGTGTGTGTCTCTGTGTGTGTCTCTGTGTGTTTCTGTGTGTCTGCGTGTGTGTCTCTGTGTGTGTGTCTCTGTGTGTGTCTCTGTGTTTCTGTGTGTGTGTCTGTTTGTGTCTCTGTGTGTCTGCAACAGAGACACAAAGACACAGAGACACACACAGAGTGAGTGTGAGTGTGGGTGTGGGTGTGAGTGTGAGTGTGGGTGTGGATGTGGATGTGAGTGTGAGTGTGAGTGTGAGTGTGAGTGTGAGTGTGAGTGTGAGTGTGAGTGTGAGTGTGAGTGTGAATGTGAGTGTGAGTGTGAATGTGAGTGTGATTGTGAGTGTGATTGTGAGTGTGATTGTGAGTGTGATAGTGAGTGTGAGTGTGAGTGTGAGTGAGTGTGTGTGGTTTATCGCACACACAGAGACACAGAGACACAACAGAGACACACACAGACACACACACAGAGACACACAGACACAGAGACACACACACAGAGTGAGTGTGAGTGTGGGTGTGGGTGTGAGTGTGAGTGTGGGTGTGGATGTGGGTGTGGATGTGGGTGAGAGTGTGAGTGTGAGTGTGAATGTGAGTGTGAAAGTGAGTGAGTGTGAGTGTGAGTGTGAGTGAGTGTGAGTGACTGTGAGTGTGTGTGGTTTATCGCACACACAGAGACACACACAGAGTGAGAGTGAGAGTGAGAGTGAGACACACACAGAGACATAGACACATACACAGAAACACACACACACAGACACAGACACACACAGACACAGACACACACACACACACAGACACACACACACACACCACCACACACACAGACACAGACACACACAGACACACACAGACACAGACACACACAATGACACACACAGAGACACACACAGACACACACACAGACACACACACACACACACACAGCAACAGAGACACACAAAGACACAGAGACACAGACACACACAGAGACACAGAGACACAACACACAGACACACACATAGAGACACAGAGACACACACACAGACACAGAGACACACACAGAGACACAGAGACACACACAGAGACACAGAGACACACACACAGACACAGAGACACACACACACAGACACACACAGAGACACACACAGAGACACACACAGAGACACACACATAGACACAGAGACACACATACAGCTGCTATGGAGAGAGAAGTGATGACAGCTTAACGACAAAGACGACACCTTAACGACAAAGACAACACCGTATCGACACTGAACCGACAGTCTAGCGACACCGTATCGACAGGCGGAGGTGTAAGGGTGTCTTGCAGAGCGGCACCTCACAATCTTTAGCATCCCTAAACTCCCCACCACCCACCTACACCGCCACCACAGCCCTAAACCCACACCCCACACTCCACCACACACACCTATACCCCCACCCCATCACCCCACCACTCGCACCTATACCCCCACTACACCCTACACCCCCACCACACACCTAAACCCCCACTAACCCCCACCCCCTCACCACACACCTAAACCCCCCACTACACACCTACACCCCCACCACATCCCTAAACCCCCACCACACACCTACACACCCACCACACATCTACAATACTACTACACCCACCCAACACACACCTACACCACCAACACACACCCCTAAACCCTCACCATCCAGTGCATAACCATGTCGCTACTTCGCTTCCTTGGCCCGAGTTGCATCGCAGCGACACCTATCGATTACCATGGATTTGTCTAACCCCATTGGAAACATGAGGGCAATGGCATTTGACATAGTGCCATGCCCGTTTGGTCGGGAATGTATCCATTCGAAAATGTTCGGGTTTTATTCAGTCACTTTCCATTGCCTGGGTCGGGATGTGATGGAAGAAGGTTTGAAAAGAACAATTCAGAAGGCATCAACTTCCACATACATACAGAATTGCACTCCCCGCGTGCACTCGGCACTCAGCTGGGCGTGACGCGGGGCGTGACGCGGGGCGTGACGCGGGGCGTGACGCGGGCGTGCAGCAGGCAGCCCTGCACCAGCCCGTGCTTTCACAACCAACATGACCAGCACACGGCACAGCCACCAATTAGACTTCAAGTTCAACTTCAATTCAGGTCGTTTCGACTTTGGCGGAATCTCAATGTATTTGAATTGTCTGATGATGTGCCAATTTCGATAGTAAGTATTCACTCGGAGCTTGTAGTACAATAAATGAACACTACAGTTTGTGACGACGATTTGAGAATTGCCCCCCCCCCCCACACACACACACACCTCCAGGCTCCGCCGTGCAGCGCCCCGTGCGGTCAAGGGGCGGGAGGCTTTAACGAACAGGACGGTCGGGACGGCGATCGGCAGATTGATAACTCCTGACGTGTCGTCACAGGCCCGACGCGGCGACGTCACAGGGTCACGGGGTCGTGACGGACGCTGTGGGCACCTAGACTGGCGCGGACATCGCCCCGGGTTGTCAATAAATACCCGACAGTCACTGTCTTTTTAATTTCATTCTACAATGGTGAATGGTTGAGAATGACCTTGGGTTCGTAGTGAACTTATTACCTCAGTGCTGATAACCTGTAGGCTCCTTAAAGATAATGTTAATGTCAGTGAAGTGCTTGGAGTGATATTAAATATGGCAGGAAACAAATCGTAAGCCTGTCCAGCACCAGCTATATCAAGGGTATCTTGCAAAACCCCCCAATCCTGACACAAAGGTATCGGTAAATGTGACCATTATAGTCTGATGGCAGTTCTGAGAAGGCGGGTGGAAGGTGGAAGTAGAAGACAAGCCAAACATGGTGTACAGCAAGGGGAACATGACCACAGCCTGCTCTGGTTTGAGGCTATCCAATGTGTCACAGTTCGCCTATGGCAGAATATGCATTGTCGGCAATTGCAGTTTTAATCGATCCAATTTTCGATTTGGAAAGAAGAAAAGAGTTCTGACTAAATTCGAATTGGACCTAGTCTGATGCCTGATTAGTGGCCATCAGATAGAAGTCACAATTTCTCAAATCAAATCCTATTTGGATTTTGAGTTTGTATATACTAACATTTAGTCTTTTTTTAGTCTTTTTCTTAGCACATTAACAACAATCCTCGGACATTAGCATGTCGCACTATGAGAGGCCACTGGAGTTTGGAGCAACAATCAAAATACTGCAGTTGAAGCCCCATCTCTTAATATCAGGGTGGCTTTTTTGTCATACTACTGCAGACATTCTATAGTAATAAGTAACGTATAATTTGATAGCAATATTAAAGTTGCATAGTCCAATGAATGCATCCAATATTCAAAAACAAAACACTTGCCTTGATTTGAACCTACATATCCAACTTAAATACTGATGCACTTATTCAGTATTTGTTGCTGCATATAGGAGAATATTAAGTTAATTTAATATAACCTCGTTACTGCACATGGAGTCAGTTTGACAAACATGCTAACTAACAGCAACTCGGGCCAAGGAAGCGAAGTAGCGACATGGTTATGCACTGGGTGGTGAGGGTTTAGGGGTGTGTGTGTTGGTGGTGTAGGTGTGTGTTGGGTGGGTGTGGTAGTGTTGTAGATGTGTGGTGGGGGTGCAGGTGAGTAGTGGGGGTTTAGCGATGTGGTGGGGGTGGGGGTATGTGTGTTGGTGGTGTAGGTGGGTGGTGGGTGGGTGTGGTGGGGATGTAGGTGTGTGGTGGGTGGGGGTGGTGGGGGTGTAGGTGTGTGTGGTTGAGGTGTAGGTGTGTGTGGTGTAGGTGTGTGGTGGTATAGGTGTGGTGTGTGTGGTGGAGGTGTAGGTGTAGGTGTGTGGTGGGGGTGGGGGTGGGGGTGTGATGGGGGTGTAGGGATGTGGTGGGGGTGTAGGTGTGTGGTGGGGGCCGCTAGTCTGATTCACAACAGACATCTGTTAGGATATTCTCGGTGTGTTATTCCTTCAGTCAGCTTGTGTCTGTGGCGTGCCGACAAAAGGCAGGCGGTGATAGAGCCTGGATGACGTCACCGGAGCACGGCGCCGTCCGAGTAGTCATGTACACGGCCGTCACCCGGAGCACGGCGCCGTCCGAGTAGCCATGTACACGGCCGTCACCCGGAGAACGGCGCCGTCCGACCAGTCAGGCAGACAGCGGTCACCCGGAGCACGGCACCGTCCGAGCAGTCAGGCGAACGCCGTCACCAGGAGCACGGCGCCGTCTGGCAGTCAGGCAGACAGCCATCACCCGGAGCACGATGCCGTCCGAGCAGTCAGGCAGACGGCCGTCACCCGGAGCACGCCGGAGTCCGAGCAGTCAGGCAGACAGCCGTCACCCAGAGCACGGCATTGTCTGAGCAGTCAGGCAGACGGCCGTAACCCGGAGCACAGCGCCGTCCGAGCGGTCATGCAGATGGCCGTCACCCAGAGCATGGCACCTTCCGAGCAGTCAGGCAGACAGCCGTCACCCAGAGCACGGCATCGTCCGAGCAGTCAGGCAAACGGCCTGTGGGGGTCAGTTGCCCGACGTCGTTCCGGGTACGGCTGTACTGGTGTGGAAGTGTTCCATTTAACCAAGCACAGTGCGCCTTCTCTCAGGACAGTGCGCACCCACCGTCTCAGGGACAGTGGGCACCCACCGTCTCAGGGACAGTGGGCACCCACCGTCTCAGGGACAGTGGGCACCCACCGTATCAGGGACAGTGCGCACCCACCGTCTCAGGGACAGTGCGCACCCACATCTCAGCCCGCAAACTAAAATGCTCGGTAGAGTAAAAGTAGTCAAACACGCCAGTCCTTCAAAAGACAATGTGGCCTTTGTGCGGTGAAGACGGATGTATCAGGCGGTTTCCTGTGGAGAAGTTGACAATTAAAGTGCTTTGTTTTAGCTGCCGGGGGCCGAAGAGACACCTGGCTATAATTTATGTGTCAGTGGGTAATCGCAGTGCCCCGAAGAAACTGACTCCCAAGCCAAGAACCTACACAACCTTCTTCAAATTTATAACGCATGGAATGTTACTTATGATTTCAATTCGCTGCCGCAATAGGGTGCATATTCATCCAATGTATATAACAATTACCATGTAGTAAATACTATTATAAATTTTACAGATAGGCAAAGCCAGCCATAACTGTGATAAACGTATACATGTGAATGTGCCCTATTTAGATCATGCAAAGAGTTCTCTCTACGAATTACTGGCAATACATAGGAATATCATCTCCAATGCGTTGACTACGTTGCAGTGGGCATAGGACCGCGGGTGTGCTGCACTCGCGCTACTCTGAGGTGGCTATGTACTGATGACGTCACAGAGAAGGCGTCACTAGTGACCACCTGCTGCACCTGCTGGTGTCGGGGCCGTGTTGGAAGGAGACCCCCCCCCCCCCGCCCCCCGCCCTCCGCCCCCTCCCCTGACCGCCTGCAGCCACACACCCACGTGGCGCCGCCACTACCCGCCAGGGGCTCTCTGCAGCCAGGTGTCTCGAGCTGTTCTTGAGCACAGTTTGCTTAGCAATTCCCACTGTCCCTATAAATAGTGACGGGGGAGCGCCCTTACCTCCATTTTGAAAATTAATATAACCTATTTATTACAAAAAGCGTTGCAGAGGCATCCACAGAATGACAATTTAAATGCATCACCGAGTAAGATTGAGCAACGTTGGAGACGCAGTTGCTCACCCAAGCAGTTCATGATTGCCATGTGTTTCTAGTTAAAATATGTGAACCCTTTTTCAACTGCAGTATTTTGATTATTGCTCCAAACTCCAGTGGCCTCTCATAGTGCCACATGCTAATGTCTGAGGATTGTTGTTAATGTGCTATTAAAAAGACTAAAAAAAGACTAAATGTTAGTATATACAAACTAAAATCAAAATAGAATTAGATTTTTAGAAATTGTGACTTCTATCTGATGGCCACCAGTTGACAAACAGGGTTTGAATGAGCACACCGGCCGACCTCACCCTCTTCCTGCACATTGCGGTAGGACGAGGAGAGAGGGGGGAGGCGCCTATCAGACACCCAGCTAATGGCCACTCACTCAACAGTGAGTTCGTCATGCAGACTGTTTGCCAAAAACAGCATGGAGAAACCTAACAACCACATATGAGTTCCACATCAGGGATACAGAGCAGGATTCAACAAGAAGAACAACTCGGTTATGCTTGACACTGTCAACATCATAAGGTGAGAAGATCGCATCCTTCTCGATATCTCCAGGGAGCCTCATAATCAACATCGAGCATACTTTATTTGTTAAGTCGACCTTTAGCAGAATAAAAATAGCCGCAAGTAATCATCAAAGCGCTCAACCAAAATTCATGGCTGAGGAACACATGACTTTATTTCACCGATGTTTGCCGCTGACTTCAGTGTTTAACTGGTCAACAGGGGCGGCACTGCACATACTGTAAAGCTGGAGGCACACTACTTGTACTGCAGGAACATTGACAGCTTACTCCGAGCTGCACGTATGCATGCATCATGAACACCATTATGTCACTGCTACTGCTACACAAACTGTCCATGGGGTCAAGAGGTAGTTGGGAAACAACCCCCACTAGGTTTTAGTACGTACCTGGGCCCATATTCATGTGCTGGTGCCAGGGCCTTAACCGCGGCTACGGTAGCCCCACGGGGCTAACGGTGGAAAATCCGTATTCATGTGCCTGTGCCACCGCTAGCCGCCGACCGTAGCCTAGGCTAAGCTAAACTACTTTCAGAAGTGGGGTAAGGGGGGACCCGGAGCCGTTAGTGGCCAGTTCGAACATGGACATGTTGTTGTATCGATGCTATCACAGAAGGGAACTACGTAGGAATCGTATCTTTCTAGACAGAAGTCATCCGTTTGAGAAATTTGACGATGTAGAATTGTTCATGAAGTTCCGATTCCGCCGGCACCATATTTTGGAGATCACAGACAGCGTGCGCGACCACATAGAACTCATGCAGCGGTTGGGGGCACTGACACCGCTACTGCAAGTAATGGTAGCGTTACGGTTCTACGCGACTGGTAGTTTTCAAGATGTGTGTGGTGAACTCATCGGGATCAGGCAGCCTACTGTGTCATGGACAATACCCAGGATCACGGATGCTCTTCTACGGCAACTGGCGCGGTCTGTTAAGCTGCCAAGTCAGGAGAAGGCCGACAGGACCAAGGTGACAATATTCAATGACTACCGCTTCCCGGGCGTCTTTGGGTGCATTGACGGTACGCAGGTATGGATCGAGGCCCCATCAGACTATGAACATGAGTTTGTCAATCGAAAGAATTTTCACTCTCTAAATGTGCAGGTACGTGTGTATTGTATTTTAAGTGTATTAATATATAAATTTTCATTAGAGGCTTAGTAAAATGGAACAAAGTTATGTTTTTAGTTTCAGTTTTCGGATGTTCTTAACTTTAACTATGTTCTTGAATATGGTGGCCAATATGTGGTAGGAATCGTGTATATATAAGATGTCCCATTATATATTAGATGTAGTTGTAAATAACTGGCACTCTTTCTAAGATCGACTGTTGTTTACTGTTGACGTGAGACAAAATACTAAAACTAAACCTACCCTAGAAGACTCCCAGTACATGTGATTTAATCGACAATTAACTCATAATGCTTTACATCCTGTACTCAATCCATCACTGCAAATGAAGTTGTCTGTGATAGCTTTTACATTGATGGTGTCGCACAACTCTGTTCAGCAAATACTGCACATGTGCTTTCTCTTTGCAGGTCATCTGTGATGCCGACTTGGTGTTCATTGACTGCATAGTCAAATGGCCCGGCAGTGTTCACGATGCGTGTATTCTGCGTGAATCCGACCTTTTCGAAGCATTCAAGAGTGAGGATCACAAACTGCTGCAAGGTGTCCTCCTCGGCAACAGTGGTTACATGGTGCACGACTGGCTGTTAACGACACTCCTCCGTCCGAACTCTCCTGCGGAGAGGGGCTTACAATGTGCACCACAAATCAGCCAGATGCATCGTAGAAATATCCATCGGGATTTTGAAGAGGCAATGGCACTGTCTGCGAAGGCTTCGATTGGAGCCAGTGAAGGCCTGCAACGTGATAACGGTGTGCATCATCTTACACAACCGAGCCAGGATGCTGAACCTGGAAGATCCATCCGACTCTGAATCAGATGGTGATACGGAGTCCGAAGATGATGGAGACTATGAGGAAGATGTCGATGAAGAGGCGTACCAGCGCCCAAACAACTATCAGCGATCAGAAAGGGTTAGAGCTGCTGTGGGGAAAGCTGCCCGGCAGAGAATTATCGACAATTACTTTTGATGAAATTAGCTGAGTAGGTTAAGCACAAAAGTAAATATTGTATGCCCTAGGCCACTAACAATGGTGCAAAAACGGATAACAAATACAATATTTGTGGGTTTTTTCAGTGTAACATTTATATCAATCGTATGAAATGGAAGACATACACAAATATGTGACGGTGGTCCAAGACTTTTCAATGAGTCATCCCCAGCTCGTTTTCCAGCTTGGCTATCTCAAGCAGTTCTCGCCTATGCTGCGCTTCCATGAAAAGGGTGTGGGTCTTCAGCCTTGTTGCGTTGAGGAGTTCATTGTCATATTGAGCTTTCAATAAGCTTGTCTTTGCGAGACTTTCGTCGGAGGACGTCTTCAAAAAGTGAATAAATGCAGCCCGTTCCTCGATGTCGCTGGTGGATTCAGGTGCAGCTCTTTTCCGTGACCTGCCTGCACCTCGCGACCGCCGGAAGCCTGACATTCTGCTGCTGACCTCTGCAGGGTATTCAGGGGCTGCCGTTTCTGCGCTGACAGTGATGTTACCATCGTCAAGTTGGGCGACAACCACAGGCGAGGTGACGTCAACTGTAGCAAGAAAGGACCATTTTAGCGTAATAGGACAAGGTATTTTACCGGTCACTACATCAACTGTGCTTGGGAAGGCTGTGTTAACTTATTATATGTAATGGTGACAGCGACAGTTATGTGGTTATGTGGGTGGGGACGCTCAATCGCTTTGTGGTTACCTATGTTGTTGTTAAAAGATCAATAAAAAAAATGCCACGTGAATTTATTTGTTATAGTTGTCAGTTCCATGTTTTTTGGTATGTGCGTAGGTAGTCGGGTTTGAAGGATAGTTCCTCACTATACTTGCAGACAGTGGCTCCTAATTTAAGTTAATAACACCCTCAGTGTCTAGTGTTTTCCATACCATATGGGGGAACTCGGGCCGATAACTCGATTAGTCTGTGTATAAAGCATGAGTGTGAAAATACAGCCTACCTGGTAGAGAGAAGGGTGCGCTCAGGGTGGTCTCGCTCATTGAACATCCTGCTACCGGGGTCCATGTACACATGGGGTGGGTGCCTTACGTGACCCATGGAAAAGGACAGGGACATGTCACAATCGGTGAGACTGGGTGTGCAGGAGATGTCCTCGTCCGCTGTAGCTGAGGACACAGTCTGAGACACGCCCATCTCACTTCCTCCAGAGAACGCAGAGGGCTCTGAAAAGTATTTATAACATGTTGAGATGGTGTCATAGCATGTTCCACTATCGATGCAAGTGCAGCATCGCCACCCCCCCCTTGCATTTCTGTTACAACTATCTCGAATGGGGCATTTTCTAACTGTAGGGAATACAGGTGTATCGAATCTTGAGGTGTTTTTTTTATAGAAACCCAGTCATATGGGTAAGTAGTTAGGGGAATACTATTATGAGCGTATAGATAACAATTGTAGGGAATAGTGGTGAAGTGAATATTGTAATGTCATTTATTAAAACCTATAAAATGCTTTAGTATTGCAGGCAATGTTATGAATAGCCTATATGTGAAGACACACCATCTATTGAGAGTAGTACTTTTAGATGATCAACAATGTATATAAACCATCCATCACCCAGAAAAAAATGCTTCATGTAGTGATGTGTCACAACCTACAAAATATACTCACTGACGAAGCTGGCTGGGCAGGGGGATGCAAAAGAGGAAGATAAAAATGTTCTACTAATCACCCACACACAAGAGCCATTTTGTTATTTGTTATGCGAATTGTTAATGATATCGCTTATTGTTAGAAACAGTATTTAAGGCAGTAATGCTGGCATAATATATTAAAACAATGGACAGTTTTATGCCAAACATTTCCTATTATGGCATAGATTCTCGGATGTCGGCATCCACCAGTAAGCATTACAAGACGTAATTAATGGCTGGTAACCAATAATAAATTGTACACACTGATGCAAATAAAAAGACGCCATGGACTATGCTGTTAGTTGGTTTAATGATCTCGAATAGTGTTACAAAGAGTATGTAACATTGTACTAATCCCATCACATAGTACAACAACTTTAGCGTTTTGATCCAATCCATTTCCTATTATGTTATATGGTAAAGTTGTGGGCGTCGCATTATGTTAGTACCTAGTGTAATATAGACTCAAATTTTTCCAAACAACTTGCCAGTCACGCCGTGGAATAGGTTGGAGTTAGACCCCATAATGTGCATCACGTCGTCCTCGTAAGCCAGAACAGGCTCCGGAGGCCCTCCTCCCGTTTGCATCGCCCTCCTTTGACACCCAATCACCTCCGACTTTAGCATCTTCCACTTCTCCTTGATCTCGATCCTAGACCGCCTTACCACCCGACATGAGTTTACTGCAGCTGTCAGTCGGTCCCACGCTAGGTTCTTCTCTTGTATGGTTCTTTTGTTGTTGAAGTACCCAAACAACATAACCCTCGCCAACATCACTTCCTCCAAAAGGACACGGATTTCATTGTCGCTGTAGTTTGCTTTCCGCTGACGTTTGTTGGCTGACAGAAACTCAGCCGGAGATGCCATGCTAGTTGTCTGAATCAAGGCAATAATGTGCAAAACGAATGAAGATGTAACTTTGAAGATTTTGAATAGAAATTGACGCCGCCGCTCCTTATTCCATGCTGATATAAGTGGGAAATAGCGGTGCTCGCCGTGAACGAGTGCAGAGGGATACCCCGAATTGATATATAAGTGCACGGTTAGCCAACCGCATAGGCTGGCTTTGACATCGGTGAATACCACTTGACCTAATTTACCGGCCCCGTGGTACCCCGTGATAGCTACCCCAGAGCTAGCGTGTAGCACCGGCTACGCCTGGCACCACTGCATGAATATGGGCCCTGAACTATTAGACAAACTCGTCAGAGCCTAGCCATATCCGTTCCAATGCATGACTGACTGAATTGGCGAAGTCTACCCACTGGTCCACCTTATTCCCAGCTCCTTATTCCCAGCATTGACACAGCCTGTCCCCTGATTTCACTCCTGGCAATGCCCGATTGATCATCCATTGGAGCAAGACAAACCAACACCATAAACTGCAGAGAACCCTACCATACCATACGGCATGTGTCCAACCCAAGCACTTTCGAATGTTCCTCGCCTCACCCAGGATGCCTTGCTGGTCACTCCTGCTTTACTAGCACTCCCAGCCGGCACAGCTTGGGGTACAAACTTATGGCGTTCTCTGTGGCGGAGTGTTAGAGTGTCTGACTTTTTTCTAGGTCAGACTCCTAATCTGAGGGTCGGCGGTTCGATTCCCCGTGCCCCCAGCTCTGCCAATTTGGATTTCCACCACTGTGTATAACTTACAGCATCATCAAAGGCCGGTTGCTCTCATACCATGTCTATGTGGTGTGGGAGGTTAAAAATCCCTTGGGTCGGTAAAAGTGTAGGCCTTGTGACCACTTTCCGACTGGTCTTTGAGCAGTCACTGACCATTTTGGGCCGTTTTTGTCACAAGAAGGCTGTAGCTGCTGCACCAAAAACCTCCTTGTGAGCAAAGTGCTTACAACTGGTCGCTGACCGGTCGCCAACTACCGCACACTCGGGTGATTTTTGGTAGCCGAGCAGTCAGCGACTGCTTGGCGACTTCTCGCCGACCTCTTGGCGACCGCTCGCTGACCATAGCACATACTCCCACCCTCACACTCACCTTAATACCAACCTTCACACAATAAAAGGAATTTTAACTACTATAAAGTGAATCTCTAGCATTCTTTCTTCCTAGAAGTGGTCATGCAATAAGTACAACATGGCCCTTGAATATATAGTAAGGCCCAGTATATCTCATGATTATATCCACTGATTTGCAGGTTTATTCTATGTATTTAGTTATTGCATATATATTTATATGTGTGTATATATATAAATATATACATAAACATATATGACCCTGTCTCAAAAGGTGATAACTCTTTTCTTTTGCCCATTGTAACGATTGACACAAAACAGCACAGAAATGGTTACACTGAAAACACAAGGACATTTGCTTCAAATCAATATGTATTCTATTGGGATTATGAAACACCATGTAAAAAACTAATCAGTTTATCCTGAGCAAATGCATAAGCAGATAGTATGTTGATCATTACAATGGACAACGTTTTGTCCCATATTGCTTAAGGCCCTGTCACATTATGGTGCATGGCGGGAACGTATTCGAAAATGAGAAAAAACTTTGCGGGACGACGTATCATGACCTTTGTGACCTCTCGGGTGTTTTTGAGCATATGCGTAACCTATGAGTAGCGTACGGTTAGCGTATGAGAGCGTACCGAGGCATACTGTGATATATTTTGACGGTTTTGATTGTCATGTGGAGCGTATGAGTAGCGTATGAGTAGCGTATGCGAAACCTATGCATAGCATATGAGCATATGAGTAGCATATGCGTAACCTAACCGGAACCTATGCGTAGCATATGCAAAGCGTATCTTATCTTAAATACACTGGAGGAGCAACAATGCCAAGAGATGGGAAGAGTAGGATGATCAAAACATGTGCTCCACCCACTATCAAAAGCAACCACCTTTTAGGAAGCAGTCTTACTTACTTATTGGGGGGTTTGTGACCTAGCTGTCACTGGCTGCAGGACTGCAGCATTAATAAACGGCGCCGTTAAAACGGCCTGTTTTTGGCGTGTTTCTTTTTTTTTGGGGGGGGGGGTCTTTCCTTCTTACTTCGTCCAGCTTGAGTGGTGGTGGTGGGGGGGGGGGGGGGGGGCGTGGTGCTCTTCGCGGTGACTTGTGCTGTGGTGCGGCGGTGGCCCGGTAGGTGGCAATACGTTCTTGGGCCCACGGTCCTGTACCTCGACCAGAGATCAAAGCGTGATCTGGTGTCATTGGCAGCAGGGCCATAGGTGGGGCGCGTTGGTCTTCCGGGCCCCCGTCGCAGGGTGGGTGGTCCAGTGCCAGTGGCTCTTGGACCGGGGTGAGGTGGGTGGGTGCGGCTGTATCCGCGGTCCAGGCACCCACTCTGTCGGTGATCGAAGCGGGAACCGACATTGTGGGTGCGGGGGTCGAGGCTGTCACATCCGGTGTGTCCAGGACCGCACGGGGCTCCCGGTGTAGGGGCTGCATCTGGTGGGACCTCACGGGGCTCCCCAGTGGGACCTCATGGGGCTCCCAGGTGGGACCTCATGGGGCTCCCAGGTGGAACCTCATGGGGATCCCTGGCTGGGGCCTCATGGGGCTCCCTGATGGGGGACCTCACGGGGCTCCCTGCTGGGGGACCTCACGGGGCTCCCCGTCCGGGACCTCACGGGGCTCCCTGACAGTGGTTGCTAGTCACTGTCACTGCTGTTGGGTTCAGAGTTGTCGGCGATGGGTTCAGGGCTGCCGACGATCTCGAAGGTTTGATAATTTTGTCTATAGAATCTACCGAGTGGCTCCCATGAGGACTCGGAGAGCCTCTCGAGGATGGCGAGCGTAGCTCGGGTGTCAGACAAGTTGTGTGGTGGGCCGAGGAAGTCTCGGATGGCGGTCCTATCAAAGGCCACACATGACGCCAAGACGTGGGCGACGTTGAGGATTTTGTCACCGCATGGACATCGTTACAATGCAGGGGTATCGATGAACCGCATGTATCCAGTCCTGAAGTGTGTGACCGCCTCTTGCACGGATGCAGAGAGGTTTCTTGGGACTGGTAGGCGTGCTCTGACATTTTTGTGCCAGGCCCAACTGATGGAGTATGGGTTCCTGATGGTGGTATTGTGGAGGGAAGCCTCCCACAGGGCTTCGGTGGCTCTAGCGTGGGTGTCTTTGAGCTTGGACAAGGAGTTGTCTATGACGAGGTCAATCTCAGGACGGCGAGAGCCATCCAGAGCAGCTGAGTCAGCCTTGTCATTACCGGGAAGTCCTATGTGGTAGGAGACCCAGGCCAGCACTGTGTCGAGTTGAGCTTCATGCCTGGTGACGATGGTGTTCTGGATCAAGGTGGCCAGAGAGTGGTTAGTTCTGTGGTCCTTGATCTTGCGGACTGTGTTGAGTGAGTCAGTGACCACTATGCAGCTGCAGTGCTGCAGGTGGGTCAGTGCATGGTGGATGGCGGCGAGCTCTGTATCAAGGGTGGAGGAGTATCCGTGACCCTGATAAGGCGTCTAGCCTGCTCGTCTGGTAGGAAGTAGCCAGCCCGGCTCAGCCTGTGTCAGGGTTGAGCGAGCCATCGGTGTAAAACGTGGTGGCTAGAGGGAAGTCCTCTTTGGCCCGGGCAATGGTTTCCTGTGCCAGGGTTTTGAGGACTATAGTCGGGTAGTTGGTTCAGGCTGAGCAGAGGCTGGTGAGCCTGACCTCAACGGGCACGGAGTACCAGGGGGGTCTCGCCCGGAGGTCAGGGACATCAGCGAGTGCCAGCCCATGGGGTTCTTTCAGGGTGCGGATGGCCGTTTTCGCACCCCAGGGGAGGCCGAGGAGCCGTCCTGGACCGTTTTGTAGGCAGGAGGCTGCGCTACGGTAGAAGGTGGAGTGGCCTGTGGACAGGGCTTGGCTGAGGTGGTTTGCCAGCAGCTGTTGTCCGCGTAGGTCGAGTGGTGGGAGGTTGGCCTCAAGAAAGAGGATCTCAACCCTGGTTGTCCTGCGAGCTCGGGTGATGAGTCGCGCTGCCTGGTATTGGACTCTTTCCAGGGTGAGGAGGTCTTTGGTCAGGGTGCTACTGTGAGGGAGGCATGCCTTACAGTTCTTTCTGCAGTGACCAATCCAGGAAACGGTGTTGGCTGCATAGTCGTAGAGGGCCCGCATGGCCTGTTTGTAGAAGAGGCTGAGCACTTCAGCTGGTGCTCCCCAGTTGAACCCAGAGATTCTAGTCATTAGAAGAAGTCTCTTGTTCATTCTGGAGGCCAGATGCTTCACAAGTGGACTCATGGTAAGTTTGTGATCGAGCCTGAGTCCGAGGTAGTCGAAGGTGTCCACCCACTCGACGTCCAAGACTGCGGCATGGAGTGGGTGGGGAGGCTGATCGGCAAACATCATCATAGCTTTGGTTTTGTTTGCGGATATTTTGAGCCCCAGCTCACGGCAGGAGCTGCTAAGTAGGAGCAGGACATCCGCCGCGAGGAGGGGCACGTCCCTGGTGCGTGAGCAGACGACAGCGATGTCATCTGCATATCACAGGATCGTGACGTGTTTGCGGCGGCGTTCAGTAATGCCTGTTTTTAATCGGCTTATGAGAGCAGCGACTACAGCATTAAAGAGGAAGGGGCTGAGGACAGCCCCCTGTGGGACGCCGTTTTTTAGGTGGTTGAGGGGAGAGATGCTGCCCTGGAAGTGGACACTGGCTCGCCTATCACTTAGGTAGTTCGTTACGAACGCCAGGGGCTTCCCGGTGACTCCCAGCTCAACCATGGAGGCAAGGACTATGTTGTGGTCGACCAGCTCGAAGGCCTTCTCCAGGTCGAGGAAGATAACAGCCGCGTCAGAGCGACGTCCCTTGGCGCGTACTATCTCCTCGATGAGAGTGAGGACGGCGTGCTGCATGCCACAACCACCTCGGAACAAGACCAGTTCTTCGGGGAAGCCATTGGCCGGGTCGCTGGAGAAGGTCTCGAGCCGGCCCAGTACAATTCTCTCTACCACTTTCCCAAGGGATTGTAGCAGCGAGATCGGCCTGAAATCGCCCGGGTCTTTCTTTGGGATGGGTACGATGACCGCGTCCTTCCACGATTGCGGTATAATTGCTCGTGCATAGACCGAGTTTAGGAGGGGGAGCAGTGTTTCCCTGTTGTGTGTGGACAGGCGGGTCCACACCGTGGTAGGTACACCTTCTGCTCCAGGGTACACCGTCTGCTCCGTTTTCTTCCATGGGGGCTGGAGTGCCCTCCCGAGCTCGGTCTTTGTAAGGGGACGGTCAAAGCCATGGGCGGAACGGAGGTCTATAGCCTTGTTGATAGCTTCCTCTTGCTGGGGGGCGTCTCTGGCAAGGGTTTGTAGGTGTGTGTTTGGTAAGCAGAGTTGTGGGTCTGTCCTGTTAATGAAGGTGGCGAGTTGGTTTGTAGCTGGTTGTAGTGGGTTTGGCTCGAGGGGTGTCTGTGGGGTGGTTCCCTGTAGGTTATGTAGGAAGCCGTCTCCATATAAGATATATGAAGAAATGAGACAGTGCAAACATGTAGGACGGTCCAAACATGCCCGTTAAACCCAAGAACACAACCACCCTGGTCAGGCACTTTCTATCCGGACGGCACTCTGTCCACACCTCTCTCTATCACCTCTCTGCCGGCCATGCTCCTCCTTGATATGTCTGAAAAGAGTTCCAGGAGGGGGAGCCCGCCGGCATTTCACTTTCTACTCTTACTCTGTCTGTGTCTATGGCTCACTGGTTGGTCACCATAGAGCAAATAGACACGGTCCTTTGACTCAACTCTCCTCATTTCTCTCTCCTAGACTCTGCCCTTTCGATTTCTCCCAGGCATACTTCTTCCCCTAACCAGGGTAGTTGTGTTCTTGGGTGGGGCCCTTCACCTTTACCGTTTCTCCGTCTTGTTCTTGTTGCTGGAACCACCGCTGCACCCATCTTTACCTCCCTTCCTCAAACCCCTGCTATTCAACCACATCTACAGCTCAACTACCACCGGACCGAAGAGATTCGCTGCCACCCCAACGCCTCGCCGTTACAACGTTGTGAAGAAGGAAATTTTGTCTTTTGAAGAAGGAAATTTTGTCTTCCAATAGTCTACTTCTAGAACTATCCCTGCAATTCCTCTATCTATTAATTCTAAACTTATCCAAGGATGTAGAATGTCACTCAAGGAAACAAAGCTATCTCTATAGCTAATTTCAGCTGCACAAATTTCCATTACATCTGTACCTATGAGCATATCAAGCTCAGTGACTTATCCACAAAGAAAGGACATAACGTATCATAGAGAGAAATATACGCTGTACCTTCAGTTTGGAATTAGATGTCCTGACAGAGATCTCAATCTACTACCCAGATATAATTGCCCATCGGATACACCGATGTCAACCAGAAATTGAAAAGCAGTCAAATGTATCAAACATTTAGCCGCAAGACCAGATAATTTAAATCCAAGAAATTCAAGATTAATTGAAGGACGTGCATCAAGTGCGCTTTTTAGTTTCCCGATGGTGTAGTACTGCTCACGTCCACATTATTAGCAAGTAATTTAAGTTTGTATGGACAATTTCGCAACATGTGTGGCTCATTACATAAGTAACAAGTTGGTTCATTAGACTTTCCCTGCCTAAAAGCATTGCTTTTCCACACGTGCAGATACGCATGTGTCAGTTTAGTCGACAATGTCTGTGCATGCGCAGCCAGCAAAGCTTTCACATAGCCTCCCTGCTGCTGCGTTGACAGCACATGCTTAGCCGTGTGCTGTGCGACTGAAGTGTACCTATTTTTAGAAGCATTGTCTACCCCGACCGGCAGCTCTAGGTTCCCATGTGGAGACCGAAGATGCATGCCCTGTGCACAAGAACTGACACGATAAGGCATCCGAGCTCTTACAGCGTGAATTGCTGAATGCCCAGAAATCCCACTGGCCAAAGACAAGTTATTTACACATTTTCTTAGAGACTTAACCCCACCTTGATTCGTTTTCAGAAACTGACTATCTGAAGTAGGAGATTTAGAACATCGCTTAGAAGAGTAAGACTTGGAGAAATCTAAAGAAGAACTATTTAGACTATCCATTTGATCAGATATAGCTAAACAACTCACACATGATTTAGAACGTCTTTGCTGCCTAATAACAGACCTATCACTGAGAATTGACATTTCAAAAGCTTCCTCAATAGATTTAGGACGATTTGTTTCTACATACCACATGGTATTATCATCTAGTAAGGAGTCAAGAAAAATAGAAAGAAGTATCCCAAAGACTGCAGAAGGAAGATTCCAACCTTTAGCTGCAGCAGTTTTGAACCGCTGGCAGTAAGCAGCTACTGTCTCGCCTTCATTTTGTTTCATAGACATGACAATACTTTTCAAATGACTACGCTCATCTGCTAACGCAACGTCTTAGCTATGACTTCTTTTATGTCCCCCCATGACTTAGCACCTTTGTGTTGGAAAGCAGTGAAAAGAACCTCATGCAATGTACCAGTTGCATTAGACAACGCAAAATGAATGATATCCAAGTCCGAAACATCTGCTAGAGCCCCAATACATTCCATTAAGTCTATCCACTTGGGTAAAGCTCCTCTGTCTGTCCCGTCAAGAAGGGGTACAGACTTCCCGTAGGCTTTTAACGACCTATTGCATACTTCTCGCTGATGATGCTCTACCTGTAATAACTCCTGCTTTTCCTTCCGTTCTTCCCTGTCCTCCCTTAACTCAGTATGTTCCCTTACATTAAACAATTGCTCCTCATTGTCCTCCCTAATGATATCAAGACTCTGTGACATGAACCTACTCCATGCATCTATCTATCTTACCAGTCTCAGCTGTATATGTACCCAAATCACACTGACCTTGAAACCAATGCTGAAATTCTTCATGCAATTGTTCCTCCTTATGGTGTGTGACAAGTATTGTCAGCTGCTGTTGTATGCAGTGGTAGAAATAAATTAAAGAATTGTATCCAAGTATAGTTAATTGCCTGTAAAGCAGAAGAAAAATGAAAAGTCTCATGTATTGTATTACTACGCCTCCCCGTTCATCCCAAGGTTAAACCAAAAAGCGAAAGTAGTCCCAATAATAAATTCTATTCACCGGCTACACGAGGCTTCAATAACGGCAATTTACAGTAATACCATTACCAAAGACTAATGTACCTTCTAAGAATAGCAGCGTTTGTCGGAAAAGTCGTCGACAAGCTAATTTTAAATGAAATTAACCCGTGAAAAGAGATTAAATGAATAAAAAACTGGATAGAAGAAAAAACACTACCTACACAATTCACCAAACCAGTCGTATGCAATTAAATTCTATACATTTTAAATTAATACTATCTAGTAACTACTTTAGTCTGGACCATCATATTAAAAACTACCAAAATTCATTACATGTCAATTTTGAATAGAAATTATATATACATCGTAGTCTAACTTTTAGTCAAAATAACTCCCAGTCTTCAGTATATAGTCTTAGTATATAAAGCACCAGTCTTTTACGTCGTCAAAAATAAACAAGTATTACTAACCATATGGTGTTAAAGAACATGGTGGTCACCATTTATAAAGTCCATGTCTGGAATCTGTGGTTGTGTAGGCAGGCTATGGTGAAATCAATACAGGCAAAAAGAGAAAGGAAGAGTATAAAGAGTGAAAGTAGAGAGAGAGCCAAGCCCTAAGGTTTATTGTTTATAGTGGTACATGGATCTGGTATGTCATACCACCTGACCGTATTCTCCAATGAGAATCAAGTATCTACAGCTCTACCAACGAACATCAAGCATTCCTGTGTCCCCATGGTTACAGTGCTCTGCCCACCACTACCAGTCGGCGTGGCTCCCTTGGCCACCACCTGCCCTGAGCTGAGTGTGTGGTGATCCGTGACTAACAGAGGGGGGAGGGGGTAGTGGGTAGAGCTCCAAGTGCCCCTTATACACTATCTGACAAACACACAATGACTATTGACCAATGAATCAAGCACCACCAGCAACTACATAAACATTTATGCAACTGGCCCTATATACCTTTTCCACCAATAGACCATTTGCATTGCCCCACCAATGCATTTTATCGGAATATTTTACATAGAGCTTCGATCATAATTGTGAAGTCAACAAATACCATGTACAGTGAGTGGTCTGTCCTTCTCAATACATTTTTCTTATAGTTGTCGGAGTCAAAATATCATGTCCACTGTGCTATGGTTGGATCTGAAGCCACATTGTGTCTCCAGAATTACTTCTCGTGTTACTGTTAGGTGGTCGGTTTAGGGAGTTAGAAGATGGTTACAATGGTATGGTTGGGACCCAACCAAAGCAATCGATATATAGGAGAGTGGTCGATCTGTAGAGGTGGTCGCTTAGAGAGGTTTTACTGCATATACAAATGTATACATATATGCATAAATGCATATATGCATATATGTATATATACATATATACATATACACATATACACATATACACATATACACATATACACATATACACATATAATGATATACACATATAGTATATGTGTATGTGTATATCTGTATATGATATACACATATACACATACACACATACACATATACACATATACACACATACACATATACACATATACACACATACACATATACACACATACACACATACACATATGCACATATACACATTTAAATGATTCGAACACACATATGTACATATATACTTACACACATACACATATACACATATACACATATACACATATACACATATATACATATATACATTTAAATGGACGCAAACACACGGGGGGAGTAGAAAGGACTTTTTATTAAAGTCCAGAACTATACAGGTGAAATCAACAATGACAGTGAGCGACATGCAATTGAGAGAGATCACCTGAGCAGCACCCGCGCGCGCTGCCCCAATGGGCACAGAGCGATAACATATGCAATGCTATATAATAATATATAATGAGCTAATAATATAAATACAATAAGAGGTAAAGTCAAGGGTTGGGTTTCAAACCCAGTACCTGCAGGGTGAAGGGTGGCACGCCGGCCCGCTGTCTCCCCCCGCGTGCCCAGCATCGCCCCCCCCTTTTTTTTGTCTTTTGGGGTGGGAGGGAGAGGTCAAGCAAGGTCCGTCCTCCGCCATGATGTATACGCACAGTGCCGGGGGAGGGGCGGAGAGGCTGTCACCGCGTTAAGGCTGAGCAGCTCAAGGCGTGTGAACCGGGTGCGCGCAGGCCGCCGAGTGGCGGCAGCTGGGCGGCGCAGAGGGGACGCGGCTGAGGCCTCCAACGGCTATCTTAATGGGCATCACGGTCATTAACGCGCTTCGCCGCCTCGGAGTGCCCCTGTGCCGCACTGGCCGACTCCCGGGACCGCCGCTTCCCCCCGCCTTATCTGGATGTGACAGGCGGACAGGCAAAGGCTGTCGCCCGGTGCACTGCCCTCCGTGTTGCACATTTAAATCCCAGCGGCGAGCCGCTGGGTATTTAAATGGACGCAAACACACGGGGGGAGTAAAAAGGACTTTTTATTAAAGTCCAGAACTATTCAGGTGAAATCAACAATGACAGGGAGTGACATGCAATTGAGAGAGATCACCTGAGCACCAGGTGTGCGCACTGCCCCAATGGGTGCAGAGCGATAACATATGCAATGCTATATAATAATATATAATGAGCTAATAATATAATTACAATAAAAGGTAAAGTCAAGGGTTGGATTTCGAACCCAGTACCTGCAGGGGGAAGGGTGGCACACCGGCACGCTGTCTGGCAGGCGGCGCGCCCTCCCGCCGTGCGCCCAGCATCCCAGGACCCAGCTGGCGATAGTGGTAGTGTTGGTCGTGTGCGCTGTGAGGCTGGGGGCTCACGCGCGCTGCATCGCGGCGGCCAGCGCGCTGGTGGTGCACCCGATGCCTGCGGTGTTGGCGATGATGTATGCTGTGTAGGCGGTCGAAGCCCATCTGCCCAGCTCGGGGATGCATGCTTCCGGTATGCCCACGTTGAAAAGGGCGCAAGAGCCCCCCCGCCGGAAACTGTGGGTGCCGTAGTCCACCGGTGCAAAGCCCGCGCGCTGGGGCACCGCAGATGATCATCCAGAAGAGGGGGGCGGTGAAGGGGACCCTCCCCGCCCAGAGGAGAGGGCCCATGGGGGGGGGGCCTCCGTTGACTGCACGCAGCAGTGGTATACAGCCTGCGTGGGGCATAGAGGGTGTGCGGCCATGCGCGGTAGTGGGATGACACGAGCAATGCCGCGTTACTGGTTGGGTTTTGACCAGTGCACTGTCAGGTTGACACCTGTGCGCATGAACCACGCATCCGAGCGGCGCTGGTGCCGCGACGTGTCAAAGGCGGCGGCGGTGTTAGGCATGAGGTTGGACACCGCCCGTAAAACATAGATAGTGCCGCGCCCTTCGCCACCGCGTGAGCCGGGTTTGTCAGGTTTGTCGGGTTCGTCGGGTTCGTCGGGTTCGTCGGGTTCGTCGGGTTGATGTGCCGCAATATTGCGTGCAACATCTCCGCGGTGATGGGGGCTTTCCAGTGCATGGCATCGCCGCGCTCGCGGCGGATGCCGCGGCGGGTGGTGAGGTGGCGGTAGTTGCCCTCCAGTATATTTGTACATGTGTATATGTGTAGGCCTATATGTGTATATGTGTACATGTATATGTGTGTATTTGTGTATATGTGTATGTGTGTATATGTACACATGTGTACATGTATACATGTGTACATGTGGGTATGTGTACATGTGTATATGTGTATATATGTATATTTGTGTATATGTTATGTATATATGTATATATGTATATATGTATATATGTATATATGTATATATGTATATATGTACATATGTACATGTGTATATGTGTATATGTGTATATGTGTATATGTGTATATGTGTATATGTGTATATGTGTATATGTGTATATGTGTATATGTGTATATGTATATATGTATATATGTATATATGTATATATGTATATATGTAGGTACTCCAAAGTGGGCGTGTACGGTGTTCGCAGTGCGAAATTTGACATATCTTAACCCTTTTAAAAACACTCCAATCTTCACTAATTCTGCTTGGTTTGAAATAAAATTGATATGAAATTAAAGCTCATTCTTTTGTCTTTTAGGATATCTTATTTTTAAGTATTATTATGAAATAAATTACAGTCAATGGACACTTGTTGGGAGTACCATTGGCAGCTCTGAGCATGCTCGCCGAGTTTGTTTTCATCCAGTCTGAGCTACTCCCTTCCCTAAAATTGATAACTTGGTGAGTACAGTGACCTGAGCTAAAAATAACCACCAATGAAAGACAGAGAAGAAACTAGATGCCATTAGCATATCAAGCATGGGTGTTTTTGAGTGGGAAATTTGATTGAATTGAAGGAGTGAAAACATTAAGACATTAATCCTCCTTGAAAATTGATCAGCATCGTTTTGAAAATTATATCATCAGAAAGCTTAAGTCTTCCTCTACCTAACCAGAACAATATTTGGTTGAGATTCATATCATGCGCATCAAGGTTGGTCTGAGAAGTGACTGCTGCAAGAATGTGGCTATTGTCAGCTCGCGATGCCTAAAAGTGAATGTTGTCTTTCTTTCTCTGATCAGCTAGAAAATGATGTCATCATGTAGAGCTTTTAATTCTGGTTATTTTGGTACAAAGATTGCAGTGATAGGACAATTAGAATGGGAGTTATGCTATTTTTCTTAATTTTATTGTCAGCTCGTGATGTCTAAAAGTGAATCTTGGTTTTCTTTCTCTGATCAGTTAGAAAATTATGTCATCATGTAGAGCTTTCAATTCTGGTTATTTTGGTATAAAGATTACTGTGATAGGACAATTAGAACGGGAGTTATGCTATTTTTCTTTATTTTACTGAATTTATTATTGGTGTTTGCTGGAAATTAAGGAATTTAGCAAGTTTGATATGAAATTTCAGAAAGAATACTAACAGTGATGGTCTGTAAAAAATTGAGCTTCTTATTTGTACTATAGAGAATGAGATTCTTTAATATTGGACAGAGCATATGCAAAATAGCTTCCAGGTGGGACCCTAAAAACCAAGATTTGGCTAATTTGGAAATGTGCACAAATCGGGGTAAAAAAATCAATCTTTAAACACTCATAACTTTTCAGCCATTCAATCGATCTAAATGATTTTTATATCATTGAGATCCAATTTAAAAGATCTGTACAGATATATAACTTGTAATACTGACCTGTTGAAAATAGAAATCACTTTGGAGTACCTAATATATGTATTTTAGCATACACCTTTTAGGATATAGGACCAATCAGGGTCAACTGCCCCCCTCAGGAACAATTCAACAAAAAACCTACATGGTTTAAGCTGACTTATCGAACCGTCAATGTAATGCGTACATGCACAGATCCCAGCTACACAATCACGGGATATATCGAATAACAAGCTACAAAAAAAAACCACAGAACTCTGTCCTGGTTCATAGAATTCTACCCTAAAATAAATGTCATCAACAAAGATGTTCTCTACATTCAAATGAGGGGAAAAAACCGCTGCATCAATCCAGCGGGTCGGGACTGAGGGAGTTGTTTCACAGCATCCCCCCGTGGTAACCCTACGGGTATTTTTTCCGACAATATTGGTATCACACAAAGTGGGATTTTGGCTTGTATCAAGCGTATAACTATGAAAGTCATGGTCTTCAGCTGAAACTGGAAGAGTAGTGCAATCACTATCAATATCTATATTATTCATCAAATCATCAACCAAACAAGGCACACTGTTCTCAGCACTATTGAAATCAGTCCAGTCCTTGCCAATTCCGCTAACACAGTGTTCAGACTCCTCCAATAGCGAATCATTATCAGCATTATCCATGTGGTGTATCACATGTCTCAAGTGACCTGTTGTCGAGTTGAACCTTATATTGTGGCAATTTGAACGATGGGGGGTTATGGTAATGGCATTGTCTTGACAATTAGCCATACTGTCCGGAAACAGATTAATGTCATTGACCGCTCGTTGCATGTCTATCCACCCCCCCAGAACTGTTCAGTTCTTAACACAGTTATGTTTGCCATGTGCTTTAACAAAACACTTAGAACACCAGTGCCCAAAGCCACACTTCTCCTCCGACAAATCACAACCCCCGTCTCTATTATAACGGAAGCAAGGCCGCTTCCTTCCTGTTGACTTCTTCTGATTATCTCGAGCCGGGTAAGATGTCTTTTTAACATGACTTGCAGTAGAGCCATATTGAAGGATACTTTCACCCGTATGACCACGACCAAATGCCGCATATCCGGCAGTTTCAGCCAAGGTACGGATATCTGCATCATATTCTGTATGGGCCGTATCCTTGAATTCGCCCGCTTTAGCTCTGTTACAGAGAAATCCGATATGCAGCAAAAATGTCTTATAGTCCATCATCGACAAATTCGGAATATCCATCATCCACCGCACCGAAGCCTCGATCAATTCGTATGCGTTTAATTTCTTTAAAGATTTCGAACCGACGATGAAGCGCTTCAACGACCACTTACGTCTTCGACGCCTGGCTGATGACGTACTCCTGCTCCCGCTACTGGAGGAACGTGAGCATCTATGCCTTCTCCTTCTCCCAGGCGAGTGACGACATGTCGAACGAGAACGGCTAGTGCCGTACGAAGAGTGCCCTTGAACTTCGGCCAGTTTCCTCATGTCCTGTGGCTTGTCGTCAGTAGTCACTGACGAACTGACATACGTGTCAGCCTGGACAGCCATCTTGGAATCCAATGTTACCGTCGATCTTGCAGGACCATTTCGACGCGCTAGCAGCTTCCGCTTCTCAGCGTAGAGACGTTCTATCCGATCCCCTTGCTTTAACCTGTCAATGTCTGCCATTATTGACCTTTCCTGGTCATCCAGAGATAACGCCCCGAGCTCGGTTGCGATCTCATCATCCTCCGCATCCTTTCGTACCGTCGTCTCCTTCCCTGTTGGGCTCGCCGCCATAGCCATCTTTGTCAGTGACCGCGTAACTCTCGTCTGTACATGGCACGTACCGTGTTTGGACGGACAATGCTCCAAGCCACAGTCCGTACAATATATTTTTACTTTCGGCATTGACAATGCCCGACGCATACAATATCATGGAAGGATGATTATATTCTCAAAAATGAGTCGTGCATGTTAGAATGTCAAAATGTCCAAAAATAAATAGCGTTCAGCGACGACTGTAGCAGCCCAAATTAATGCCATAGAAGAACATAACGAGGACATCGGCCCCCAAAATGTGAACATGCATGTATATATATATATCGACCATAAATGTCTTACTATCAGTGTAATGAAAACTGCATTAGTAAGTACACATCTTAGGAATGTATTAAATGGCTCCTAATAAATTCCTCCAAAGTATAAGTCATGTCTGAAAACACAGTATATTCTATGGCCTTCCTTACTTTGTACAAAATGGCTGCCACAGCAATGTCCGCCGTGCAAATTGTTGCCAGTGGCCATTGAAATGTTCATTCGTCAATAAATGGCTCCTAATAAATATAGCAAAATGTACAAAAAATGTCCGCTCTGACCTTGCATGCCACACCGGCCAGATACAAAAAAGTGTGTAAAAACACCTCGACACTCAAAATGCTTGTTTAATTTATTTTGTGTCGATTTATTTCGTCGAATTTAGCATGTCGAATATTTTAGTGTAATTGGCATATATATATCTTAACTCGACTATCAAGAAGCCTCCGACTTGTACATGTCAGTCGAATAATGGAAATCGAAGTCAAATAATCTCCCGCCAAGCCGCCATCTTGTTTACCGTCATAACGTTATTCTAGATATTCAAAGTTGTTCCTACTATTCGACACACATGTACAAAACGACTGACTTGGTTAGCTGAAATTAGTTGACAACATATATCCGCAGTCGACAGCTTTAGTTAATTAAAATATGTCGAGCAGTTCCCGCTGCCCGTCGCCGTCGGCTGCATACAAAATGGCGATAATGAAACTCGACCCGGAGACATTCGACTAGGTCGTCGAGGCATGATATTAGCTATGTAATGTTTTTAGCTCACGACACTCCTTTGGATTCGTCCTTCAGTGACTTTGTCCTCCTAATCCAACACAGGTATCAGGTTGACTGTGTTGAATGTTGCTGACAGGTAGAAGGTTGACAGGTAGAAGGTAGCAGCAGGTTGACAGCTACTTCTCACAACAAACTTTTCAAAGCAAGTGATCCATACAGCTTCTGAGGAATGAGTACCAAGAACTGCCGGTGGCGGCGCCACCATAGGCAAATGAGTACCGCAGTGAATAGATCCGGGTCTGTTAGTGGACAATAACGGATCATAAGAAGAAGAAATAATAAGAAATACCTCATACCGATGATTTTATACACGTATATAAATATACTAACTATATATGTATATATGTATATATGTATATATGTATATATGTATATATGTATATATGTGCATATGTATATATGTACATATGTATATATATGAGAATTCACTGTATATATGTATTTGTGTATATGTGTATATGTGTATAAATGTATATACCTATATATGCTCCTGGGTTTTTTTCTCTCCTTTCTGAAGTCTTCCGTGTGTTCAACCGTCGGCTGTATCGGAAGTGTGCCCGGTGTTGAAAACTGTGAGTTGATATTTATTGGATTAACAAACGAATGACTTTCTGTCCGGCAAGCCTCTGAGCTAAGTAAATACATCGTTCCTTTTTGCAAATGTCGGTGACGTGCCGGT